>JAKSZT010053896.1:5438999-5570322 GCA_026826555.1 Tolypeutes matacus
TAGATAGATAGATAGATAGATAGATAGATAGATAGATAGATAGATAGAACTATAAAACGTGTCTTTTTTTGGAAACTTACTTTTATTCCACTGACCATTTTGTTGATTTTTGTTCCAAAAACACATTGTACTAATTATTATATCATTATAATAGGTTTTACATCTGGTAGCATTGTTGTTCCTCCAAAGTTTTTTCTTTTTTGAGGTATTTTGGACCATTCTGACATTTGTATTGTCACATACATTTTAGAATCACCTTGTGAATAGCAAAAAATGCCTAGAATTCTGATTGGGATTGAATCTATAGATCAAGGTGATAGGTGTTGATGTCTTTACAAATCGAGTCTTCCAATTCATAAAAAAATTTATCTCTCTCCATTTAGCTAGATGTATTTAACACCGTTCAGAAATATTTTAATGCTTTATTTGTAGATTTCTTGCACACACTTGTGAAATGTACAACAAGGCATTTAGTGTTTTTTTTTTTTGTTCTATTTAAGTGCTATAATTTTTAAGTATCCTATGTGTTTTGTTGGTGTGCAGAAATGGAATGGAGTTTTGCATATCCAGTGACCTTTGGCCCTGTTCATAACAGGTCCAGGTAATAACTGATATGCTTTTTGTAACTTAAAATCAAATTTATATTTTCTAGAGTTTCATAGATTGACTTATATAGAATTTACTTACTGTATAACTTTTTTATTTACTCTGTATACTGGTTCTGAGATTCTTTGATAACATTTAATTCTTTTACCTGCAGATGGATTTATATGTCATTTCCCATTTTGAGCTATTATGAATAAATTTGTCAGAACCAATAGTTAAATATCTTGTGGAGACATAGAATGGGTAGTGGAAGAAGGTAGTGAGAAATACAAACTATGACCATGAGACCAGGTACAGAAACAAGGTCTGTAATGGTTATAAATATTTCTTCCTTGTTTTGAGTAGGTTTCTATACATACATAAAGAAAATATCTCTATCTTATCCCCTTTTCATATCATATAAGCTGTATTAATTTTATGTCATAATATTTAAGTTATAGGATAACAAGTTTAACAGTGAATGTTACCCAAGGACTTGCACCTTATTCAGAGGAGGTTTAATATGTTTAAAGTTTTACACAGGGCAGTTGGGTATTATTAGGCAAAAAACATGTCAGTTATTTTTTTATTTTATTTAGAGATTAAGTATAGTTTAAAATGATGGGTATGGCTGCCAAGTTGACAAGGGGTGGACTGTGATGGTTAGACTCATGTGTCAACTTGGTCAAGAAAGCAGTGGCCTATTTGTTACTGTGAGGACATTTCTTGGACTTAAATCATTAGTAAGGTGATCTACTGCTAATTACATTTACTGTCAACTGAGGTGATTACCTACAGCAAGGAGAGGAGACATCTCATCCAATCAGATTAAGCCTTTAAAGGAGAAGTGATGATTTCAGCAGTCAGAAGAGAGAATTTCTATCTCTACTTCAGCCAGTCATCTTCTCCTGGAGAATTCATACAAAACCTTCATTGGAGCTCCCAGTTTGAAGCCTGCCATATGGAATGTGAACTTATGCATACTGACAGTCGCATGAAAGAATTTTACAAAATCTCAATATTTAGAAATCTCCTTTTAGTTCTGTTTCCTTAGAGAATGCTGACTAATACAGGTTTGTAGGAACATCTCATTGTGGTTTTATGTAGCATTTTCCTAACATTGAATGATGTTGATCTTTTTTTAAATGTATTTATTGACAAAATATATATCTTTTTTATACAATGTTTGAATACTCTGCCTATCTTTATTTAATTTTGTCTTCTTAGTACTGCTTATTAAGAATTCATTATAACTTGAAAAAAAGACTTTGTCATGTATAATGTGGTAGGCAGGATTATAAGATGTCCCGAGTGATCTCCAGTGCCTGCTGTTACTTCCTATACAACATCTGCTCCTTGCCGGTAGGCAGAACCTGGGATAATTTCTATAATTTGCCTTGTGGAATTTTGATGAAAATTACAGTGAATCTATAGATCAAATTGGGGAATATTTATAGCTAACAAAATTGATTATTCAAACACATAAACATGGCATATCTGTTCATTTATTTAGGTCTCTTAATAAGCAAATTTATTCAGTGCACTTTTTGCTTTCCAAGTAATTGCAAACAACACTGTCAATAAAATTTCTGAAATTATATACCAAGGATCCATATTTTCCCAATTTCCAATAACTAACAAAATTGATGATTCAAACACATAAACATGACATCTGTTCATTTATTAAGGTCTCTTAATAAGCAAATTTATTCAGTACACTTTCTGCTTTCCAAGTAACTGCAAACAACATTGTCGATAAAATTTCTGCAATTATATACCAAGGATCCACATTTTCTCAATTTCCAATAACTCATTCTTCAATTCCTTTTAAACAATCATAAGCAGCATACTCAAAGATCAGTTTCTACTAACTGTCCATCCAGACAATTTAGGTTTTCTCTATCATGGTAAACAAAAACCTCCCAGCCTACACCAGCTCCCAAATTCCAAAACCAAAGTTACATATATGGGTATTTTTTATGGCAGCACTCAATTTCCAAGTGTGAAAATCTGTATTATCTTTTACTTCATAAAAAAATAATACCAAAAACTTGGTGGCCTTTAAGATGGTATCTCACAGTTCTGGTGGAAGTTCTGCTATAACAGAGGGCAATACAGACTTTATTCTCAAGGAATTGTGGTACTGTGTGTTTTTTTTTTTTTATAAATATATATGCATATATGTGTATTTGCTTACAAAAATGTTATTTATATATATATATATACATATATTTTAAGAGGTGCTTAGATTACCTAAAATATTACATGGAACTCACTGGGATTCCCATGCTGCCCACCTCCCACACCTCCCACCACATCCCACACAAACATCTCCCACAGTGTGGCCCACCACCCTCAATGAACTTACACATCCTGGAGCCTTGCCACCAACCATAGACCACAGTTCACACTGTAGACCACACTCTCTCCCACTCAGTTCTGAGTGGTGTGTGCTGATTTAAAATGGCCTACATCCATTGCCACAACAGTACTCAAGACAACCTCCAACTCCCAAAGAAGCCCCTGTATTTCAACTGCTCATCCCCTCCTTACCCAAAAACTGTCAAGTGGCCACTGGCTCCACCTCATTGTTATAATTTCTTGCATTGCAAGAATCACCATATGTGAGCAAGAGAATACCATCAAGTCCACTCTAGTCCATAGTTCTTCCCCCAATCCAGAGGCAACTGGGATGGTGATGTCCACTCCAACTCCAAGTGAGAGAGGGCTTATATCCCATGGATATGGTGGGTGGGATGATCCTGCCTTCAGATGCAGGCCCTCTCCATTCCCTGGGATGGCCATTTCCCATCGTTGTCTCCTCACCAGGTGACTTGGATGAGTCCATTGAGCTGTAGGGTAGGAGTTGCAGCTCCACCTAGATTTCATGCACACCTGGCACATAGGTAGGCGGGAGGCTCCAGTCTCTGGAAGTATACCTAAGAAACTCCAGCATCACATGTAGGTTTGAATAGAAGGGACTGGTGAACCATGTGCAGGGAGGACTTATTTGAGTCTAATTCTGTCACTCTCAGGAGCACAGATTCCAAAATAGAACCCACTGATAAGGCATCAGTCTCTGGGGCTATCCCCCCTTATATAGGACCAGGGTGTCTCCAGAGCTCTCAGGAACCCCACTGAGTGGGGTGATAGGCACTTAGATGTTCTATGAGCTCCTACTGGGGTGTGCGTAAGAGTTACCTCTGGGATGACCTCCCGACTTTCTTTGAAGTCTCTTAGCCACTTGAACTCATTTGTCTTTACCATTTCCCCCTTTTATTCAAGGTCTTTTTCCAGCTGTGTTGCCAGTTGGCACTTGAGAAAAGTTTTCAATTAGCAATAATCGTGCCTCGGATAAACCTCATTGGCTACGATACTGCCACTGCACAAAGCTGCCAGTTGGCACTTGGTATTAATCCCTCGTTGCCAGGGAGGCTCATCCCCGGGAGTCATGTCCCACGTTGGGGGGAAGGTAATGCAATCATATGCTGAGTTTGGCTTAGAGAGAGGCCACATTTGAGCAACAAGGAGGGTCTCAGGTGGCAACCCTTAGGCACCCCACAACTGCGGGCTAAGTCTCATTTACAAGAGCAAAAACTCACAAGGGTAGTCATCAATAAAAAAAAAATAAAAATAAAAATAAAAAATAAAAAATAAAAAAAAAACATCAGTGGGTCATCCTATTTTGACAGGCACTGTCCCTACACTCAGAGGACTATTGCTGCTCCCTTGGAGATTGTGGCAGAGCTCTCCAGGCTAGGAATTCAGATTCCCTCATTTATTGTGTGATTATCCACTCATCGTGACCATGCCCCATCCCCCGATCCTTTGAATGATTTTGTATATCTTTCATGCATATTCGGTTGAACCAATCCCCACGAACCCCCCCCAGACACCCTCCCCCAATAATCCCCCGCAGTACCCATTGTAACCCTTCTGTGATCCATATCCTCCGTGTTTTGACCTGTCTGGTAGCTCCCTGAAGTTTTAACGCAAAGCCTGTTGTTGTTTAGCCTGCCTCTAGGTATTTTCAGGGCTAAGACAACTTCCAGGGCATCTGTCTAAAGAATGTAAAAGAAAATGTATTAGCTACTGTCACCTGGTGTAATGGATAACAGTTGGGGCAAGCAATAGACCAGTCAAAAACTGGGGAAAGAAGTGGCAGTGAAAGGATACCCTTAGAGGAACAACAGCTTTGTAAAGTTCCCACATCCTGGAGAACCTCAATGGCCACACAGGCCCTGGACAGATTCATGTTCATAACTGACCTAAAAAGATACCTAAGCTAATCCTAGCTCCTTATAGACTGAAGTATAGTTATAAGGTGGCAGCTAAATATTGAAGACCACATAGCAGAGACATAGGCTCTTTAAAGATTAAAAATTAGTTATAAGATTTACAGTGCTTCCTTTTCCCCATCAACTTACCACCACTGAAATGGTACTAGAATGAAGACTCTATCTGAGGAGGAGTTCTTAGGGAAGCCCAAAGACAACAAGGGAGACAAGGGCAAGGACTCTAGAGGAATGTGAAGCCTCTGGCACCTTCACCTACAGCAAACATTAAGTGCAACTACTAGAAAGATTAATATAGAACCTAACTAAAGGCTTATTTATCTCAGTTCCCAATACCCAATATGTCAGGTCCAACTTTAAACAAAAAATATTGCAATTCATGCAAAAAGCAGAGAGTCAGAAGAGACATACAAACATCAGAACCAAGTTAAGATATGACACAGAATTTGGAATTATCAGACAAATTCTTTAAAATAATTGTGATATATATTAAGGGATATGATGAAAATGTTGACAACATGCAAGAACAGTTGGATAATGTATGCAGAGAGATGAAAACTCTAAAAAAGAACAAAACGAATTGCTAGAAATCAAACACATTGTAACAGAAATGAGGAATGCCTTTGATAGAACCATTAGAAGGCTGGACATAAATGAGGAAAGATTTAATGTCCTCAAAAATAAGTTAAAGAATGGGGGCAATATTGCAGCTGAGTAAGGCATTCCAAGAGTCAGGCCCCAGGAGAACAGAAGAGGATCCTGCAATATCCTTGAAAGAATGGAAGGAGGAGACTGCCTTTCTAGAGTGGATTTGATTAAGCAGAGCACTTAACACCATGGAGGCCGGTGCCCATCCTCCCCTTGCAGTGAAGCCACCTGAGGAACTATTCTGTGACTAGAGGTGGAAGTTCCATTTCCAAAAAAGGGGGAAGAAAGGCCACCGACTTCAGCTACTGATTAGTAAATTCGGCAGGCTAAAGTATAATCCTGAGAACAGCTCAAGTTTGACCTGTCCAAGTTGGAAAGAGGCCAGAATCTGTCATTTTAGCTCTATCTTGGCATGAAGAGAAGCAGGGCTCATTGAAAATCACAGTGATAGTATAGACAGGCTTCTTTCCACAGATTGCAGATCAGATTGCAGCCTAACCTAAGCATCAGGCCCATCTCCCATACGGGAGAAGCTGGGGGGACCTGCACCAGCCTTCCCAGGCGACTGCAAGAACTTTTCAGTAGGCACAGACTGAATAGTCAGACACCTAAGCTCCATTCCTGCCCCCAAGTAGGATAGGAAGGAAGCTATGTTTCCTTAACCTTTCTGGGCAATAGCAGACAGCTTTGGCCTGGCCTACACAGACCAGACTTTCGGGTACCTGTGGATCCACCCCCAGCCCCAAATAGAATAAGAAGGGGCTGGTGTTTCCTCAGCCTCTCTGGGCAATGGCAAGTACTTTTGGCCTACAGGGACTGAACTGTTGGTTGCCTGTGGATCCACCTTCACCCCCTATAGGGCAAGAGGAGGGCAGTGTTTCTGAGCCTCTCCGGGCAACTGAAGGCATATTTGGCCCACACAGATTGGATTCTTGGGCACTTCAGAGGGTCCATACCCAGACTTGGCAGGAGAGGAGAGGGGCCAGTGCTATGTCAGTCTACCTGGGCAACTGAGGTCATTTTGGACCTCCTTGGCATAGACTGCTACCCACATATTCAATTCCATCCCCATCCCAGGCAGGGGAGGAAGGGGCTTGAAACTTCATCAGTCTCTCCGGGTAGCTACAGGAAGTTGTGGCCTGCATGACTTGAATTATTACACATGACTGCAGCTGTGTCCCTACCCCTGGTAGAGGAGAAAAGTGGGAGAAGCTTCATCAGTTCCTGGGGCAATGTAGGCAGTTTCAGCCTCCACAGCTTACAGTACCAACTACATTCTCAGCTCTACTACACAACTAACAAGAGAGAAAGGGCAAGAAAGCCCAAACTAAGAGAGAAAATGCATCTGGAAAAAATACATCTAGTAAGCTAGATGTCAAGACACCAACAAAAAAATTAGAATCCATACCAAGAATCAGGAAGATATAGTCTAGTCAAAGGAAAAAGATAAGTCTCCAAATGACATAAAGAAGTTGAGACAACTAATCACAGATGTTCAAACAAATCCCCTTAATAAATTCAATGAGATGGCTACAGAGATTAAAGATATTAAGAAGATATTAGGTAAGCACAAAGAAAAATTTGAAAGTATACATTGAAAAATAGTAAATTTTATGGGAATGAAAGTCACAATAAATAAAATTAAAAATACATTGGAGGCATATAACAGCAGATTTGAGGAGAAGAAAGGTTTGGTGAGCTTGAAGACATTGCCTCCAAAAGCAAATATATAAAAAAGCAGATGGAGAAAAGAATGGAAAAAATTGAATAATCTCTCAGGGAACTAAATAACAGCAAGGATGTGCAAACCTACATGTCATGGGGGTTCCAGAAGACAGAAGAGAAGAGAAGAGAAAAGGGTCAGAAGGAATATTTGAAGAAATAATGGTAGAAAATTTCCCAGCCATATTTAAGGACATAGATACCCACATTCAAGAATCACAGTGTACAACCATCCCAATAAATCTGAATACCATCTCCAAGACACATACTAATCAGAATGCCAAATAGCAGACACAAAGTGAATTCTGATAGTAGCAAGAGAAAAGCAACACATAACATACAAGGGATACCCAATAAGATTAATTGCTGATTTCTTTTCAGAAACCATGGAGGCAAGAAGGCATTGGTATGATATATTTAAGATACTGCAAGAGAAAAACTGCCGGCCAAGAATCTTATATCCAGCAAGATCATTAAAAAATGATAGTGAGTTTAGAATATGCATAGATAAACAGAAACTGAGAAAGTTTGTAACCAAAGACTGGCTTTGCAGGAAAGATGAAAGGGAATGTTACAGCCTGAAATGAAAAGAGAGAGAGAAACTAGGAAGAAAGTCAAGAAATGAAGAATAACTCAATGAAAGTAATTAAAAGTGTTAAAAGATTGTTGACATAATATATGATAGATAAAACCCAAAGATAAAAATGGGTAATATAAGAATTGCCTTTACAGTAATAATATTGGATTTTAATGGAATAAACTCCCCAATCAAAAGACACAGACTGGTGGAATGGATAAGAACATAAGAGCCATCTATATGCTCTCTACAAGAGACATACCTTAGATCCAAGGATACTAATAGATTAAAAGTGAAAAACTGGTAAAACATATTCCACACACACAGTAACCAAAAAAAAAAAAAGGCAGGGGTAGCTATACTTATATCAGATGAAATAGATGTTAAAAAAGCAAAACTGTTATTAGAGACAAGGAAGGACATTTTACATTAATAAAAAGGGCAATTCAACAGGAAGAAATGTCAGTCATAAATGTATATGCACTTAACCAGGATGACCCAAATTACTTGAGGCAAACACTGGCAAAACTGAATGGAGAAATAGATATCTCTACAATAATACTTGAAGATTTCAACACACCACTCTCAGTATTGGATAGAACATCTGGGCAGAGGATCAATAAAGAAACAGTGACAAAATAATATGATAAATCGACTAAACCTAATAGACATATACAGAACACTGCACCCCAAAATAGCAGGATATACATTCTGCTCAAGTGCTCATGGATTTTTCTCCAAGATAGGCCATATGTTGAGTCACAAAGCAGATCACAATAAAGTCAACAAGATCAAAATTAAACAAAGCACTTTCTCTGATCATAATGGAATAAGGTTGGAAATCAACAAGAGGGAGAAAAAGGGAAAATTCAAAAGATATGCAGTTTAAAAAACACTTATGGAGTTTAAAATACTCTTAAATAATCAGTGCATCAAAGAAGAAATTGCAAGAGATATAAAACAATAGCTCAAGATGAATGGAAACAAAAACACAACATATCAGAACCTATAGGATGCAGTGAAGGCAGTGCTGAGAGGGAAATTTATAGCCCTCAAAATTTACATTAAAAAAGAAGAAAGAGCTAAAATCATTGACTTAACTACACATCTGGAGGAACAAAAAAAAAGAATAGTAAACTATTCACAAAGCAAATAGAAGTAATGACCTAGCAAAGATCAAAGCAGAAATAAATGAAATTGAAACAACAAAAAAATAGAATTAACAAAACCAAAAGTTGGTTCTTTGAAAAGATTAACAAAAATCAACAAACCCTTAGCTAGAAAGACAAAGAAAAAAGAGTGAAGATGCAAATAAATGAAATAAAAAATTAAATCATGCACATTACTACTGACCCCACAGAAATAAAAGAGATCATGAAAAACTGTATGCCAACAAACTAGACAATGTAGACAAAATGGAAAAATTCTTAGTAATGTAAGAACAACCTACACTGATCCTAAAAGAAGTAGAAGACCTCAACAAACCCATCACAAGTAGAGACTAAAACTGTCATTAAACAACTCCTCAAAAAAAAAAAAAAATGCCCAAGATGAGTTGGTTTCACAGGTGAGTTCTATCAAACATTCAAAGAATATTTAATACCAATCTTAATCAAGCTCTTCCAAAAAATTGAACCAGAAATTACGCTACAAAACTCATTCTCTGAAGCCAATATCACCCTAATAACAAAGCCAGATAAAGATTACAAAAAAAGAAAATTACAGGCCCATTTCCCTAAGGAATACAGATACAAAAATCCTGAACAAAATACTTGCTAATTGAACCCAGCAACACATTAAAATATTTGTTCATCATGATAAAGTGAGTTTTATACCAGGCATGCAAGGGTGGTTAAAAACAAGAAAATCAATCAGCATAATACAGCACATTAATAAATCAAAGAAGAAATATCACATGATCCTATTTATTGATAAAGAAAATGCATTTGACAAAATGCAGTATCCTTTCTTGATAAAAATACTACAAAAGATAGGAATTGAAGGAAATTTTCTCAAAATGATAAAAGCCATATGTGAAAAACCCACAGCTAATATTGTACTCAGTGGTGAAAGGTTGAAAGTTTTCCCACTGAGATCAGGAACAAGATAAACATGCCCACTGTCACCACTGTTGTTCAATGTAGTGCTTGAGGTTCTAGCCAGAGCAATCAGGTAAGGAAAATAAATAAAAGGTATCCAAATCACAAAGGAGGAAGTAAAAATTTGCTCTTCACAAATGATCTGATCCTATACCCAGAAAGTCCTGTAAAATCTACAACAAAGCTGCTAGAGCTAATAAACGATTTCAGTAGAGAGTCAGGATACAAGATTAATATGCAAAAATCTGTGGTGGTTCTTTACACTAGTAATGTGCAATCTGAGGAGGAAGTCAGGAAAAAATTCCATTTATATTAGTGACTAAAAGAATCAAATATTTAGGAATAAACTTAATGAAAAATGTAAAGCACTTGTATTCAGAAAAATACAATGCATTGCTAAAAGAAAGAAAAAATACCTAAATAATTGGAAGAACATTCCATGCTCATGGATTAGAACACTAAATATCATTAAGATGTCAGTTCTGTATTTTAAAGCTGTGCTGGCTAATAAGGTAGCCAATAGGCACATGTGGCTAATGAGCACCTGAAGTGTGGCAAGTCTGAATTGAGATGTGCTATAGGAGCAAACTACATACTGGATTAATGCCCCCATCAAGTATCTAAAATATTTCATTATTGATTATAGGTTAAAATGATAATATTTTTTATATATCAGGTTAAAGTATATTATTAAAATTAATTTCATCTTTACCTATGTTTATGTATGAATGATATTTGTCAATAAACTTTTATTTTTAAAAATTAAAAAAAAATTGTCAGTTCTTCCCAAATTGATATACAGATTCAACATAATCCCAATAAAAATTCCACCATCATTTTTTAAACAAACGGAAAACACAATTATCAAATTTATTTGGGCCTGAATAGCCAGAAACATCTTAAAAAGGAAAAGCAAATTTGGAGGATCTTCACTTCCAGACTTATATCATATTACCTAGCTAAAGTGGTAAAAACACATGGCATAAAGATAGACACATAGACCAACGGAACTGAGCTGATGGTTCAGAAACAAACCCTCACATCTATGATCAAGTGATTTTTGACAAGTCAGTCAAGCTTACCCACCTGGGTAAAAGCAGTCAATTCAACAAATGGTACTGGGAGAACTGGATACTCATGTCCAAAAGAAAGAAAGAGGACACCTTTCTCACACCTTATACAAAAATTAACTCAAAATGGATCAAAGACCTAGATATACAAGCTAGAATCGTAAAACTCCTGGAAGAAAATATAGGAAAATCTCTTGAAGACCTTGTGGTAGGTGGTGGATTCTTCAACCTTACACCAAAAGCTCAAGCAATGAAAGAAAACATGGATAAACGGGATCTCCTCAAATTTAAACACTTTTGTTGTTCAAAGGACTTTGTCAAGAAGGTGAAAAGGCAGCCCACTCAATGGGAGAAAATATTTGAAAATCACATATCTGATAAGGCTTTAATTTCCATTCTATATAAAGAGGTCATACAACTCAAAATTAAAAGAGTAAGCAATCCAATTTAAAAATGGGCAAAACATTTAAATAGACGTTTCTCCAAAGAGGAAATACAAATGGCCAAATAGCAGGTGAAAAAAAATGTTCCTTATCACTAGATATTAGGGAAATGCAAATTAAAACGACAATGAGACATCATCTCACACTGCATAGAATGGCCGTTATTTAAAAAAAGACAAAAACAGTAATTGCTGAAGAGGATGTGGAGAAATAGGAACACTCCTTTCTCTGTTGGCAGGAATGTAAAATGGTGCAGCCTCTGTGGAAGACAGTTTGGTGGTATCCCAGAAAGCTATATATAGAACCGCAATAAGTTTTAGAAAACTTCTCCACTAAGGACACATCTAAAAGAAATGAAAACTGTGACTAGAAGAGATATTTGCAAGCCAATATTCATAGCGGTGTTATTCACAATTACCAAAAGATGGAAACAACCCAAGTGTACATCAATCAATGAATGGATAAACAAACTGTGGTATATACATATGATGGAATACTATGTTGCAGTAAGAAGAAATGAAATTGGGATACATATGATAACATGGATGAATCTTGAAGACAGTATGCTAAGTGAAATAAGCCAGACAAAAAAGGATAAATATTGCATGGCCACACTAATATGAACTAAATATGAAGAATAAATGCATGGAGTTATTTCCTGGAGTATAGATTATTAGGAGATAAGAGGAGGGCTGTGAAAGAGCACTGAGGCTTAATGTATGCTTAGGTTTTAATTAACTTAAAAAAAAAACAAAACAGAAAACAATAATTGCTGGTGAGGATGTGGAGAAATAGGAAAACTCATTTCACTGTTGGCAGGTATGTAAATGGTGCAGCCTCTGTGGAAGACAGTTTGTACAAGTTTGGAAATGGATAGAGTTGATGAGAAAACATTATAATAAGTAGTAGCTGGTTTATAAATGGGATTGTGGCTGAAAAGTGTATTCTAGGGATATAAATGTCAATTGAAAGAAAGTTAGAGAATAATTTAGGAACTGAATAGCATAGAGAACCCAGAGGTTGATGAGAATTGTTGTTAGTTAAAATGCAAGAACATCCTTCTGTGAACTACAATGAATATACGTCACTATTGTAAGGTGTTGAGAATGTGGAGAAGTATGTGAAAAATACAATTAATGTAACCTATAGACTATAGTTAACAGCAATACTGTAATATTCTTGCATCAATGCCAAAGATGTCCTGTGTTAATAATAAGGGGGTATGGAAAATATGCCAAATGTACACTATGGACCATAGTTAGTGATTATAATCTGATTATATTACCTCATAATCTGTGTGTAGATGAAGGGTTTTTATATGGGAATTCTACACATGTGCATGATTGTTTTGTAAGTTCACAACTTCTGGAATAGAAATATATTTTTTTGAAAATGGAACCCAAGAAATCCAAGGACTGAATATTGAAAAAAAAAAAAAAAAAACAACTGCATGGGATGACATAATGGAGAATATATTTTTTGAAGTCCTTGGCTCACAGTGGGTATTTCAGTAAATACTTGTTGCATGAAGATATGAGTAAAAGTGTTGTATATGTTGCAGTTGAGATGCATTTAGAGTATCCAGTAGGATGTGTAGGTCCATGGTCATGAGGAATCATAACCATATGGGTGGTCATTGAAACCATGGAGCTAAATAATGCCAGGAGAGATATGTACGATAGAAAGAGAAGATTTCCAAGGACAGAATTCTGGAAAAGAGCATCATTTAAAGAGGTGATTGAGGAAGAGGAAATGGTAGTTTAGACTGAAGTGGAATTATCTTAGATCCAGGAGTGACATCAAGGAGACTCAAAAAGCAGAGTTTTAAGGGACATAAGGTAATCATCAATGGTGTCAAGCTACAGTAATCAAAGAAAGTAGGGCCCAAAGGAAATGAAGATACCTGTTCAAGGATTGTTCTTTCAGATAATTCATTGCTTCAGATAAGTTTCTTCTCACATTTCCTACATAGATTGTGGTAATTTTCATCCTTTGAGTTCTTGCAATACCCTGTGTGTGGTCTGCCATTAAAATTAGGCTATCGTGATATAGTTATCTCTTTGTATATCTGTCATTCCCACTAGACAGACTACTTGGGGGTAGAGGCTGTGCTTTTTCATCTTTGTACAATGACAGTGACTGGGTGGTGAATAAATATTTTATCAATGGATGATAATGACTTTAAGATTACAGAGCTAAGGGAAGATTATATTTGTATTTTATTTTTGAATATGGGAGAAAACAGAGCATGTTTATACCTATAGAAAATGGAACAGTAGAGCAAGTTAGGTTAAAACTATATGACAAAATGTGGGTCATAAGGCACATGGCAGGGTCTCCTTGTCTCTCCCCTCTCCTCTGGGCTTCATTGCTTCAGCTTCATGTTGCTCTGTCTGTTGATTTTCTCTTTCCCAGTTTCATTGATTACAATTTCCAGAAATTTCTCTCTACCTCTGAGGACTTCTTTCTATTTGTCTGTGGCTTTTATTACTCCATTTATAAAGGACCACAGTAAGAGGATTAAGCCCCACCCTGGGCTCTGCCCTACTGGAGCAATTTAATCAAATGACACCTAACTGATCTAATTTAATCAAAGATTCAAAAGAGTTTCAATATAAGAACATAATTTTTTGGGATCCAGATAAAAGACTCAAACTAACACAGTCAACAAAGATATATAAAAGGAAAATAATTCATTATAACAATGTTTATTTTAATAGAAATGCTTTTGGTGCAGCTACACCAGAAGTCATAACAAAGGAGCCAGATACTGGATCCTAAAAACACAAAACTAGGCTGAGTTCAGCAGATGCAAACACAGATGGATATGGATGTGTCCCATTGGCAAATCAGGCACCACGAGCAGCATGGCCATCAGTGAGGGAATTTTCTGAAATGGTGAAAAAACTTCTTAAATGTCCAAACAATACAAAGTTGATTGTCTCCTTGGTTTACATAATAGTATATTCCTAAAAAATTCATTGTATATTAACTCCATGAAAAAAAAATGCTTTGTATTTCATGTGAAATGCAGTCAAGTTCTGGACTCATTAATTCTTAGCAGTCTTTATACCTACGTGAATGTCCACCAGGACATTTAAGTCATGGTGGACACAGAAAAGTTGTTCAGAGTACAGGACTGTTCTACACATTGCAGGATAGCTGAACCCCACTCCCTAAGTACTCTCTTCAATCGGTGTGACAACAAAAATCCACACATTCCCAAATCATCCCCTAGGGCTGGTACTGCCACCATTGTGAACTACAGCTCTAAAGCCTATAACTTTCAGATCTCAAACAGTGACACCAGACTGGATTCCCCCAGTGAGAGGCCAATGCTCTTCCCTGGGGACAAGAGTGACTTCAAATCTCTGACTCCCCAGTCACATACAGGACACAGTGTGAAGAAGCAGCAGGAATCCAGGACACTGAGTTTTGATGAGTCTCCATTGAGGGCTGCAAAGACAAAAGGTTCCAAGGATTCTTATGTCTCAGGAAATAGTACATTTTCCAGAGGGAAGAGACACCAAAGGGGAGAAGCATTATGTGACCCTCAGGGAATTAGCGGAGGGTCACCTCCTGTCAAAGAACTACTACTGGCCTGCAAAGGAAGGGGAGAGGATATAGGGTAGAAGTGGACTTCAGCTCACTAATTCCAGAAAAGTGCAGTAAATGCATGAAGTCAGTGGCCACAAACAGGAGATAGCCCAACAATATCCACTATTCAAATCCAGTTGGTCAATACTCATTTAGTTAAGAATTCTATGGAGAAAACTCAGCCTTGATCTACGGAGAAGAGACCATCTTGGGGAACTTTCATTTACAGATCCCTACCTAGCAGTACACCAGGAGAAGCCAAAGACAGGAAACAAAGATCTGGGTCACCAGCCGTCTTAGATTTTGCAAAATAACAGTAAAGATTTAAGAAATGTCTGCAACTGAAGACTATGGATTCACATTTTTTAATATTCATTTTAATTTTGTATTTTTAAAATTCAAATTTATTGGAACCTAAATAAAACATTAATCCATTTGAAATGTATATTCAGTGGTATTTGGTGTAATCACATAGATGTGCATTCATCACTTCAATCATTCTTATTATTCCAATAATGATAATAAACAAACAAAACTCATCACCTCTCAATCTCTCTATGCTTCCCCTGCCGTACATAGCTGCTATTCTTTTTCCTTCTCTCTAGTATATTTGTATTTATATTTTTAAAAAAACTGTCTTATATATGCATTATTACCCATATTCTTGTTATACATGAGGTTTTACAATTTTATACAGTCCCATTTTATAGGTTTTAGCTTTCCTTCTGGTAATATACATGACCTTAGATTTTCCCTTTCAACCACAGTCATACCCATATAATAACTCTGCAGTTACAAACACTGTGATGGGCTTTCACAATTTCTATTCATTTACAAGAATTACGAACATTTTACCAATTCTGCACAGATTAACTCTCAGCTTTCCATTCTCTACCCTCATTCTTTTTTCTGTTCATCTGTATTCTAATTATTAACTCCATGATTTTAAACAATCTATTTAGTTCATAATAATACAATCATAAATTATTTGTGCTTGGCTTCTGTTACACAACATAATGTCCTCCAGGTTCATCCATATTGTCATATGCTTCATGACTTCATTTCTTCTTACCGCTACATAATATTCCATCATATGTATACACCACAATTTGCTTATTCATTCATCTGTTGATAGACAACTGGGTTGTTTCCAACTTTTGGCAGTCATGAATAATGCCACTATGAACATCAATGTGCAGATGTCTGTTTGTGTCTTTGCTCTCAGTTCTTCTGGGTATATACCTAGAAATGGCATTGTCAGTTTCAATGGCAAGTCTATATTCAACTTCCTTAGGAACTGCCAGTCTTCCACAGTGGCTATATGATTCTACATTCCCACCAACAGTGAATAAGCATTCCTATTTCTCCATATCCTGTGAAATTTTACAGTTTTCTGATGTTTCAATAGCATGCAATTTAATAGATGTGAAATGATATCTCATTGTAGTTTTGATTTGCATTTCTCTAATTGCTGGGGAGGTTGAACATTTTTTTATTTTCACCTTATACAGATATTAACTCAAAATGGATCAAGGACCTAAATATAAAAGCAACAACCATATAACTCCTAGAAGAAAATGTAGGAAATCGTCTTCAACAATTTTTGTTAGGTCGTAGTTTCCTAAACCTTACACCCAAAGCATGAGCAACAAAAGAGAAAATAGATAAATGGAACCTCCTCAAAATTCAACACTTTTGCACCTCAAAGGACTTTGTCAAAAGGAAGAAAAGGCAGCCAACTCAATGGCAGAAAATATTTGGCAACCACATATTTGAAAAGGGTTTAATATCCATGAAATAAAAAGAGGTCATACAACTCAACAATACGAAGACAAATTGATTACATGTGAACAAAAGACATGAAAAGACAATTTCTAGTGTATTTTTTTAAAACAAATCCATTTTACTGATACATATTAATAAAGCATATAATTCATCCAAAGTGTACAATCAATATTTTGTATAATCTCCTTGTTGTGCATTCATCACTTCAATCAATATTAGATCATTTTCATTATTTAAATAATAAACAAAAAACAAAGAAAAAAATTTCTCACCTTTCACTCTGTTTAAACTCCCCCCACTGTACATAGCTGATGATTCTCACTATTCCATCCAAAGTATGGCTTTTAGTATAAACACAATGTTGTACATCCATCATCTCAAAAATTTTAGAACAATTTCATTACTCCAAAAAGAAAGATTCCACACCCCTTAGCATTCTTTCCTCAGATCTACATAATCACTAATCTCATTTCATCTTTATAAATTGATTTATATGTACATTTCATATAAATGCAATCATACAATATGTAGTACTCTGTGTCTGGTCTCTTCACTTAGTATACTATTTTTTTTTTTGTCTGATATTAACATTTTGTAGTATTAACTTACATTTGTTCAGCTTCAAAGTAAAATGGTCTTATATATGCAATTCTACCTATATTCATATTTCACATAATATATTTATATTTCACATAATGTATTTAATTCATAATAGGGCTATCATAAAGTATTTGTCCTTTTATGTCTGGCTTGCTTCACTCAACATAATGTCCTCCACGTTCATTCATGTTGTCATATGTTTCACAACTTCATTTCTTCTTAACGGCTGCATATTATTCCATTGTGTGTATACTCCAGAATTTGTTTATCCATTCTTCAGTTGATGTACACTTGGGTTGTTTCCAACTTTTGGCTATAGGGAATAAAGCTGCTACAAACATCAGTGTGCAGATATCTATTCGTGTCACTGCTCTCAGTTCTTCTGTGTATATACCTAGCAATGGTATTGCCGGGTCACATGGCAAGTCTATATTCAACTTCCTTAGGAACTGCCAAACAGTCTTCCACAGTGGCTATACCATTCCACATTCCCACCAACAGTAAATGAGCATTCCTATCTTTCCACATACTCTCCCACATCTACAGTTTTCCAACTTTGTAATAGTGGCAGGTCTAATATGTGTGAAATGATATCTCACTGTAGTTTTGATTTGCATCACTCTAATCACTAGATATTGAACATTTTTTCATGTGTTTCTTCACCATTTGTGTTTCTTCTTTGGACAGTTGTCTTTTCAAGTCTTTTGCCTATTTTTTAATTGGATACTTTGCCTTTTTATTGTTCAGTTGTATGATCTCCATATATATCATGGATATTAAACCCTTATCAAATATCAGATATGTTATTGCCAAATATTCTCCCATTGAAATGGCTACCTTTTCACCCTTTTGACAAAGTCCTTTGAGGTGCAAAGTGTTGAATTTTGAGGAGGTCTCATTTATCTATTTTCACTTTTGTTGCTCATGATTTGGGCATAAGGTCTAGAAAACTACTGCCTACCTCAAGATCTTGAAGATGATTTCCCACATTTTCTTCCAGAAGTTTTATGGTTGTTGTTTTTATATTTAAGTTCTTGGTCCATTTTCAGTTAATTTTTGTATAAGGTGTGAGATAGGGGTCTTCTTTCTTTCTTTTGGATATGGCTATCCAGTTCTCCCAGCATTATTTATTGAATAGACTTTTCTGACCCAGCTGGGTGGACTTAACAGACTTGTCAAAAATCACTTGACTGTAGATGTGAGGGTCAATTTCTGAGATCTTGATTCAGTTCCATTGGTCCATCTGTCTGTTCTTATGCCAGTACCATGCTGTTTTTACCATGTAGCTGAGTAATATGCTTTAAAGTCAGAAGTGAGAGTCTACCACCTTCATTCTTTTTTAAGACATCTTTTTGTAATTCGGGGCACCTTACTCTTACAAATATATTTGATTATTGGCTTTTTTTTTTCTGCAAAAAAGACTTTTGGGATTTTTATTAGGATTTTGTTGAATCTGTAAATCAGTTTGGGTAGAATTGACATCTAAATGATATTTAGTCTTCTAATCCATGAACAAGGAATGTCCTTTCATTTATTTTAGTCTTCATTTTTTTTTAAAGCAATGAACACAGGATCTTTATGTCCTTAAATAAGTTTATTCCTAAATATTTGATTGTTTTAGTTGGTATTATAATGGAATTTTTTTCTTATTTCCTTCCCAGATTGCATATCAGTAGTGTATAGAAACACTATTTATTTTTGCATATTAATCTTGTATCCTGCCACTTTGCTGAACTCATCTATTAATTCTAGTAGCTTTGTTGTGATTTTTTTTCAGGATTTTCTAGTTACAGGGTCATGTCACCAGTGAATAGTGAAAGATTTACTTCTTCCTTTCCTATCTGGGGACTTTCTAAAAAACAATTTATTTTTACTTTTTAAAAGATATTTAGATTATACAAATGTCACATAAAAAATATAGGAGATTGCCATATGCCCCACTCACCACACCTCCCACATTTTCCCACAATAACAACATCCTTCATTAGTGAGGTACATTCATTGCAATTGAGGAACACATTTTGGAACACTGTCACTAAGTATGGATTGAAGTTTACATGGTAGTTTACACTCTCTCCCACCCAATTCTGTAGTTTATGGCAAGATTTATAAGGGCCCGTGTCTGTCATTGCAGTGTCATTCAGAATACTTCCCAAGTCCCAAAAATGACCCTGTATTACACCTGGTTTCCCCCTCTCCCTGCCCTTGGAAACTCCAGTGGCCACTGCCTACACATCACATGGAATTTCTTCCATTGCTGGAATCACAATAAGTCTATAGTAGAATACCAGTAAGTCTACTTTAGACAATAGTTCATCCCCCAATCCTGAGGATTCTAGGATGGTGATGTCCAGTCCCCCTCTAATTGAAGGGAGCTTTGATATCATAGGGCTGATGGATGGGATTCTCTTGCTTGCAGTTGTAGACTCTCTTGGTTCCTTAGTATGGTAGTTGTCCATCATCACCTCCATGTTAGTTGTCCTTGTTGTCTTTTATTTCTTTGTCTGGCCTAATTGCTCTAGCCAGAACTTCTAGCACAATATAGGATAATAATGGTAACAGTGGGCTCCTTGTTTTGTTTCTGATCTTAGTGGGAAAGCTTTCAGTCTTTTACTGTTAGGTACAATGCTATCGGTAGGTTTTTCATATATGCACTTTACCATATTGAGAAACCTTCCATCTATTCCTATGTTTTGGCATGTTTTTATCAAAAAAGGGAGCTGTGTTTTGTCAAATGCCTTTTCTGCATCCATCGAGATGATCGTGTGATTTTTCTTCTTCAATATAACAATGTGGTTTATTACAATAATTGATTTTCTTGTGTTGTACCACTCTTGCATACCTTGGATAAAATCCACTTGATCATAGTGTATAATTTGCTTAATGTGCTTTTAGATTCTGTTTGCAAGTATTTTGTTGAGGATTTTTGCATCTATATTCATTAGAGATATTACTCTGCGATTTTCTTTTTTTCATAGTATCTTTATCTGTAGCATCTTTCATAGTATCTTTATCAAACTACCTGATTAAACAATAGGCAAAAATTTGAAAAGACAATTTCTAGTGTATTTTCAGTCTTTACTTTTGCCTTTCATCCCCATATTTTTTGTTATATTTCTTTTTAAGCTTTTTAAAAAATATTGATTTTTATTTTTTTAATATACTTAGATCACATAAATGTTACATAAAAATAATAGGGGCTTTCCATATGCCCTGCTCCCAATCCCTCCCACATTTTCCTATATTAACAATGTCCTTCGTTAGTGTGGTACATTTATTACGATTGGTGAACATATTTAGAGCATTGCCACTAAGCATGGATTATAGTTTATGCTTTCTCTGGCACAATTTGTAGTTTTGACAGGACATATTATCTGTCATTGCAATGTCATTCAGGATAATTTCCAAATTTTGAAAATGTTCCTATATTACACCTGTTTTTCCCTCTCCTTCTCCTTAGAACCTCTGGTGGCCATTGCTTCAACATCAATGATAAAAGTTCTTCCATTGCTAGAATCACAATAAGTCTACAGTATAGAATACCAGTAAGTCTACTCTAGTCCAACAGAATATTCCCTGTTCATGTAGAGCAAGACTAAACATCATTAAGATATCTATCCTACCCAAACTGATCTTTTTATGCTCTCAAATTCTTCTTTATGCTCACACATTTTCTTCTTAACATCCTTTATCTCTTTATGTATATTTTCTTTCATCTCCTTGAATTGAGATTTGTTTGAACTTCTATTTTTGCTGATGTCTAGGCATTTTATTATCTAAGAGAATGTCCAAATCAAGGCATCATCAGAGTGATGCTTTCTCCTCTAAGACTGTGGCATTCTGGCACTGGCTGCTGATGAAACTTGGTTCTTAGCCTGTCACATGTCAATGCACATGGCAGCATTTTCTGGTCTCTCCCTTCTCTCCTAGGTTCCATTGATGTTCAGTTTCTGGATGCTCCCTCTCTGACTTTCTCTCTGTCTGAATTTCATTCCACATATAATGGACTCCAGCAAGACCCATACTGATTGACATGGGCTAAACCTTAACTGAAATAGCCTCATCAAAAAGTCCTACTTAGGATGGGTTCATACCTACAGGAATGGATTAACTTTAAGAACATGCTTTTCTGGTGCACATACAGATCCAAATCTCTATACCTAGGTTTAGACAAAGATTTATTAAAAAACTGCTCTCTGAAAATCATCTTTATGAGAATAAAAAGCTAAACTATACACTGGGATAAAATATTTGCAAATCATACATCTGATATAAGACATGTATCCAAAATATATTAGAAACTTTCACCTCAATAATTTGGAAACAAATTAATTAATTAGAAAATGAGTAAAAGATTTGAATAGACATTTCACCAAGGAAGATATATGGATGTTAAATAAGCACCTAAAAAATGCTTAACATCATTAGTTATTATATTTGAAGTAATATAATATACAATGTAATATTACTACAAACTTATTAGAATAGCTAAAGTTAACTATAAAGATGAGGTATAAAACTATACCATATGTTGGTGAAGTTGTAGAACATCTGGCTAACATTACCTGATTTAAAGAATTATTATAAAATCACAAGACTCAAACAGTGTGGTATTGGCAAAAAGATAGACAAAGAGATCAGTGGAACAAAATAGAGAATCCAGAAATAAGCTCAAATATATATATATGTGTATATATATAACTTATTTTAGACGGGGACACAAAGGGAGTGCAGTGGAGAAAGGATAGCATTCATTACAAATCGTGCTGAAACAATGGGATAGCCACATACAAAGTGAACTTTGCATCCATATCTCATAACATATATAAAAATTTACTCAAAAGAAATCATTTATATAAAATATAAAATTATAAAACTTCTAGGAAAAACCCTTTGTGATCTTGGGTTAGATAAAGATTTATTAACAAAATAAAATTCCTTAGAAGACAAAATTGATAAATTGGACTTTGTCAAAATATAAAAACTTAAGTTCTTCATAAAACACCATCGATCGATTTTATATTTTATATTTTGACAAAGTCCAATTTATCAATTTTGTCTTCTAAGGAATTTTATTTTGTTAATAAATCTTTATCTAACCCAAGATCACAAAGGGTTTTTCCTAGAAGTTTTAGGTAATCTAAGCACCTCTTAAAATATATGTATATATATATAAATAACATTTTTGTAAGCAAATACACATATATGCATATATATTTATATATCATTTTGCAAATGTTTGTATGTATTGTGAGAATTTTGATTTTTACCCATAATAAAAAATAAATAAATAAATAAATAGAAAGATCGATCCTGGAAAAAAAAAAAAAAAAACACCATCAAGAGAATGAAAAGACAAACCACAGGCAAGGAGAAAATTTTTGCGAAGTACATATCTGATAAAGGATTTGAATCCAGAATGTATAAAGAACTCTCAACACTCAACAATAAGAAAACATTCATCCCAATAAAAAAGAGCAAAATATTTGAACAAACACCTCACCAAATGGCATCTGTGGTGCTTATATAAGCAGAATCTGTGCTCTATGGATTTGCCGTGGGCTTGGGAGGGGGTTGAGACTGTTCTCCTGACATAATAATGAGACAGAATATATCATGACAGATAAGCCAGGACAAGATGCTCAACATCATTAGTCATTAGAAAAATGCAAATTAAAACCAAAATGAGATATTACCATACAACTATTAGAATGATTAGAGTGGCTAAAATTTAAAAAAGACTGCCTATGTCAAGCACTGGCAAGAATGTAGAGGAACTGGAAATCTCATAAATTCCTGGTGGAAATGTAAAATGGTGAAACTGCTTTGAAAAATTATTAAAATCTCCACTAGCTGCAAAAATGAAATCCATTTTGATCTTCTCCCTCCTCTCCTGCTTTTTGCTGCTTATGAGTTCAAAGTCTTCTCCAGGTATGAGGTGGCCCAAAACCTGAAGGCCCAGAATGGACAGCTTCTGTCGCTACAACCTAGGAAACTGTATGAACTCCTCATCCATCTTCTATGTCTCCCTTCAAAGAGGTCCTCTTCCCCAATCCAGCAACCTCACCCTTTTACCCGAGGGCTCTCTGGTAATTCAGAGTTGCTCCCATCCCCCCTGACTGCTCTGTTTATCTCTGCCCCCTCTGCTCTGTATTTCCTGTCTGGCTCTCCCTCTCTCCACCAGTGATAATCTTATCTACAAGAAATTTTCTTCTGCTTCTCCCCAAAATAACCTCACAGAAGATCTCAGCCTTTTACATTTAATGCATTTAATTCCAGCCGAGTTAAATGAAAAGACTGAGATCTTCTATTTCGGAGATCAATGATAATCCTCTGTGTAAACCCAATCCTAAGCAATATTTAGTGCATAGTAGGTACACAATAAAAAAAAAAAAACTTATTAAATAAATGCATTTGGAATGTCCAAGAACCAATCAATAAGCCAATCACAGTCTGTTTGCAAGTCAATTTTCCAGCTTCATCTCCAGTCAAATGTACACTCTTGCCATGTACATTCATTTTTGCTCTATATCGCAAAATATATATGCAGGACAAGAGGTACAAATAGGTGGTTTCTAGGCTCATTTTCTAGTTTACTTGTCCTAGTTTAGAATGAGCTATTTCTTCAGGGACCCCTTGTTTTTTTAAGTGGAGAATGGTGCATGGAAATCAAGATCTGGGTACTCAGTGGACTCATTGCTACCAGAGGGTCCCTGGTCTTGAGTCCCCTCAGAGATCAGAGATAGGGAATGTGTGTGTGTATCTGTGCATGCATATGCACATACATGCATAGATAGATATAAAACCACGAGTTCACACTCATACCTCTAATTCCAATCCAACACAGCAGAGTTCATTCCAGCTAGCATCTTTGTGCCACTAGTAGAAATTCTGAAATCTCCCAGTGTTCTTCCAGGCCATTCTAAGGTCAAGGGAAACTCAAAAGATTTTCTCCTACTTACTTGTATCTATTTAATCCTTATTGCCATTTCTGCTCCATGGTACTCGCACCATATTTTGTGGGGGACTTTTTAAAAGAGCTTACCATAATCAGGAGCCCCACGTTCCTTAGTCTTCAATTATTTTTGTTCAGATATCTACTCATCAAAGTCTGAGAGACAGAGAACGTCAATTTCTACTTGGTCTTGTGTGAGTTCCTCTTGTTGGCAGAATCTAAACTGAAATGAAGTAGGCAAGGGAGTTTGGGAAATGTAGTCTCCAGGCACAACGGTTTTTCTTGTTCTGTTAATTTTAGACGGGGTACCTTTACTCTTTACTATGAAAGGTGATGGAATTATTTCCACTACTCGTTTTTTTTCCTCCTCTGTCTCTGTCATCTCTGAAAACTTTTCTGTTTTATCATTATTTTGCTTTGTTCAGGATTTTAATATGGTCACTAAGTTTTTTTTTAATTATAGTTTTATCTTTTGTGTTTATGGATTGATTTGGAAAACTAATAAACAAAGCAATGATTAATTGATGCGTTAGTCACTGTGGAACAGTAGTGTGATTCAATCTGTTAGCAGCCCTAAATTTGTGCTGATTGTGGGAAAATATTTTAAGCATCTCATGTAAAATAATTTTTTACACTCCATCAATTTCTCATAATCATGCTACGTTTTAGCAAGCTTCATGTTTTGCCATCATTTTCATGCATAGATTTAGTTATTTTTTTCCTCTATATTTTAATTGTCTTTATTTTTCTTAATGAGGAAACCCATGCCTTCTTTGCCATATCATGTTTATGCACTTTTTAATCATAATATTTGTTTAATGCTAAATACTCGACTGCATGGTCTCTGGAATTCCTACACATTTCTTATTTTCATAATGTAGAAGATGCTATTGCTAACTATACACCATGTGCTCTCATCTTTATCACTTCAATGCATACTCGTGCAGTTTCCAACTGTCAGTCTCTGAACTTCTTTTTGTGAGGCCCTTCTGTTGCATTTTAGCTAACTTAGCTGCTGGAATCACAGCTACACAACTTTTACCTGTAATGAATTGAGATGGGATACAGGTAGACAGTGATGAACTGAATATGTGATATCTTTAGCTATTGATAGATACAGAGACAATCATAAAGAGTATTGTACAGGTGTTTCTTATTGTAAAGTGACAAGCTTGGGTTAACAACTACCAACCTAGGACATGGTATGAAAGCCAGAAAGCCTTTATGATGCTTAAAAAAAAACCCCACAATTTCCTGTAGCCAAAAGGTAGCTGTGCTGAAAATAAAGTCCAGGACTTGATTATGAGAGGAGCTGAATTTTAAAGAGGGCTGAATTCACATCTCAGAAAATTTCTTCTGCTAAATTCAGAGTCCTAATAGTAAAGGAGTAGGACTGTCAGACTTGGGATGGAATATATTGATGGATGTGCTTGAAGTCCATGAATCTCTTGAACCATAGAGCCTACAGAAGTGGCTAACTGTTTTAGTTTGCCAAAGGGCTGCTGGTGCAAAGTATCAGAAATGTGTTGGCTTTAATAAAAGGTATTTATTTGGAGTAAAAGCTTACTTTTCCAAGACCATGAAAAGTCTAACTCAAAGCACCATAAGAGGTGCTTCCTCACAAAAGTCAGCTGCTACATTTTCAAGCAAGATGAAGGGTGATTTCTGCCTGGTCTCTGCCTTCCCCTCTGGGCATCCTATCTCAGATTCAGCTGCAAGCTGGCACAGGACTTGTCTCTTTTCAGGCCTTCTATATCAGTTGGCTGTTGTGCTCTCTTCCCAAGTCTAGCTGTGAGTTATCAGGCATATAGCAGGGCTAGTCTCTTGA
Organism: Tolypeutes matacus; assembly: GCA_026826555.1. Classification (NCBI taxonomy): domain Eukaryota; kingdom Metazoa; phylum Chordata; class Mammalia; order Cingulata; family Chlamyphoridae; genus Tolypeutes; species Tolypeutes matacus. Next base: position 5,465,204 of record JAKSZT010053896.1, read on the forward strand.
GCTGCTCTGTGGGCCTAGCCTGTTGGGGACTTAGTGCTTAAGCAATCTTCTCTCTCACATTGCAGAATCAAAAATATGTCAGCTTCCTTTATTTCCCTCTGTCTGTCTATGTGAGCACCTTTCTATCAGACCCATCAAGGGGGCGGGGCCTCAACCTGAGTCATACCTCACTGAGGTAGTACAATAAAAAGCCCTAAAGAAAACATATCAAGTAATCTAATCAAAGCTCTTTCAGCTGAATTTAATTCAATCAAAGGGTATCACACCCAGAGGAATACATTAGTTTACAAACATAATCTTCCTCTTTTTGTGATTCATAAAATAAACTCAAACTGCCATCCTCACTAACCCCTTACTAGACAGCAGCATCATTTATTTGCTTGGAGAACTTGCAGAAGCTTTACCTGAAGCAGAAGCCTTGTAAGATATTTCTTGCCCTCTCTCGTTTCTCCCTATGGATTCTAGACTAAAAGCTGGGGAAGTACTGCCCTGCTAAGGGAGGAAGGGCTTATTTACAAAAGCAGCAGCAGGAATGGAGTATATATATACCAGCAAGAACTGAGAGAAACTGCACAGGAATGTATCTTTTTCATTTAGCTTTGTTTCCTCTTTTTATTGATTTATAAAACATATAATAAAGTGAGGAAAGTACATTCATCTTAAAGGTACAGTCCCAAGAGTTTATGCATATTTGTACACATATGTAACTGCAACCCAGGTCAAGATTATGAACATTTTACAAGCTTATAAAGCTCCCTCACACTGCTTCCCAGTCAATCCAGTCTACATAGGTAACTTCTAACCCTACTTGGTTCATCAATTACCACTTATCTTGTCTTGAACTTTATATAAATGAAATCATATGCTATGTAGTCTGGGTTCAATCATATAATATCTCAGATTCATTTATGTTTTGTCCATAGTGTTTTTTGTTGTTTAACATTCCATTGCATGATTATATTAAATTTTACATTTATCCAGTTAATGGACATTTGTGATATTTACAGTTTTTGGCTATATGCATAAAAGTCTCATGAACATTTTAGTAATATTTTTCATGGCTAAGTATACTCATTGCTCTTTGGTATAGACATAGGAATGTATTTTTCAGGTCTCAGAGACAATATCTAGCTTTGATTTAGTAAATACTGTCACAAAGTTTTCTGTAGTAATTGAATGAATTTACCTTCTCACTAGCAATGGATATGAGCTTAATTACTCCACCTCCTCATCAACATTTGAATAATTTCAGTATTTCCAATTTTAGTATTTAAAATGATGTCTTTTACATAAAATTAAGAACAGGCTAAACTAATGCTTTCTCTTCCTTTAGCTTTGTTTGGTGTTCTGTAAGATCCTGATGCCTAGGGTTGAAGCAGTAGGGACAAGCCTGATGATGAAATATAATAATTAGAGGGTAGCATAGCAGATAGATGGAAAGAATAATAATAATAGATAATTTTATTGCGATACTGAACCAACTGTGGAACAATTTATCTCCAAACCTCTTGTTAAGCCAAAGATAAATATTCTTATGGTATAATTTAATTTTAGACACATTCTTGTATTTGAAGATGAAAACATATGAATATATCCTCTATTAATTTAATTATCTTTTAAATCATTTAGTTCAATTTTGTTATTTTGTTCATATGGGTTCTAAGTACTTATTGTTAAGTTTAATCCTGAGGATTTTATTGATCTTGTTATAGTGAATAGATTCTTTTCTATATGATACATATTTCTTGTTTACTTAACAGCAATTGTTGATATATAAAAAACTACTGAAAGTATGACCATATTTAAATTTTCACATGGTTGACCTCTCTTGGAATGCTAGTAATTTTCATTTCTAATATAAAGTTTTCATAGATTTCTCTATATAGATGGTATTTCACTTCTAAATATTGTAGATTTCCCCTACTAAATTTAAATCTTATATTTTATCCTAGCTATTTACATTGAGGAGAATTACACAATTCTGTTAACTACTATGGATAATAGTAATGTTTTTCATGTTATCTATTATAATTGTACTTTTTCCTATCTGATATTTTATCACAAAGCATAGATGGATACTGTTTAAAGCAAAATATTTTTAATTAATAAAGAAAGAAATCATATGAATCTTTGTTTATTAAACATTTCAGGTAGAAATGGTCCTTGAATTTTATTTTATGCCTTTTGAGAATCTATCAGGTGAACATATGGTTATTTGACCTATTGATTTGAGGAATCAAGTCAATAATAAGCTGTACTTGGTTATGCAGTATTCTTTCAGCATACATTTTGAACAAATTGATTCCCATATTATTTATAATTGTGGCCTAAGTATTCATTAGAGACAGATAATTTTTTAGATTTTATATCAGAGTTACTGTAGCTTTGTGACTGCATTAACAGTTTTCCATCTTATCTGTAGTTTGGAAAAATGAATATAGCACAGAAGTTTGGAAATGTTCATCTGAAATTATCAGTGCCTGTGGTCCTTTCAAATTACTTATTTGAAAATTTTCTTGTTTGTTTTACATGAAACAGATCATTTTTTTTCTTGAGTTATATATTCCTAGAAAATTAAACATAATACTATTTTAAATTTATTGCAATGAATCTTAGAATTTTCTTGAAATTTTTCTTCTTTGTATCAGTGGCATATTAGTTACTTTTTCCTTTATTTCTTGAACATTTTCTATGGATTTGTGTTAAAGTGTATAGATGATTTAAAATAATTGTAGCCTAGATTTTTTTCTTCATTCTGCTTTTTTTAATTCATGAATTTGTGCTTTTATTCAGTTCCTTTATCTTCATTTTCTTACATTAGTTTTTGTCACTTTTCTAAATCATAAATTTGAGCATTCAAACAATTTACAATTTTTTCTTGTTTATTAGAGAATGCACTTTAGGTTGGAATTTTTCTGCTGTCTTCTGCCATGGCATTATTTTGTCATTTTAGCGTTAGTTATCTCATTTGCACAATATTCCACATGTAGTTTAGCTTTTTTTGTTAACAAAGTATATTTTTTTTTTAGTAAATTTTTCTTTAAAAAATTACATATTGGAAGCAGATGTGGCTCAAGTGATTGAGCTCACACCTACCACATGGGAGGTCCTGGTTTCGGTTCCCAGTACCTCCTGGAGAAGATGAGCAAGACAGTCAGCTGATGCAACAGGCAGGTGCAAAGAGCTGATGCAACAAGATGACACAACAAAAAGATGCAAAGAGGAAAGACAATGAGACACACAACAAAGCAGGGAGCTAAGATGGCTCAAGCAATTGATCACCTCTGTCCCAAGGTCCCAGGTTCGGTTCCCAATGCCTCCTTAAAAAAAAGACAAGTAGACACAGAGAACACACAGCAAATGGGCACATAGAGCAGACGGAAAGTGCAAATGGGTGGCAGGAGGGTATTCCTTTCTGAAACTCCTTACAATTAGATTCTGGATCTAATGAAATCATCAACTTCTTATCTTACCATTTCCCCTAGTATTTTATTACTTATTGATCTACTTTGTAGAAGAATATCTTCACATTCTCTTCCAAAAGCAGAGCATACACTTTCCCAAGTGGGGGCCAAAATCAATAGCACCTACTTTGGCATAAGAAGGTTGTGTGATTAGGGAAGCCCTAAAATCTTTCATCATCTTTATTGAACACTGTATAGTGGGAACAGGTATAAACAAAAGAGAAGATGCAAAGAAATGTAATCTTTTCCATTTTTCTAAGTAACTGTGCCTTTTTCACTACCTAAAATATCAGATACTTCCCCAATGTCCTTTTCACAGCTGACTTTACCTCCTTGTTTTTTAGGCTGTAGATGAGTGGTTTCAGGATAGGTGTGACCATACTATACTGCAAGGACAAGAGCAAATCCAGGGAGGAACCAGAGGGGGGCAAGAGATAGCAAAGGAAACCTGAGCCAAAGAACAGGATCACTGCAATGAGGTGGGAGGAGCAGGTGGAGAAGGCCTTGCTCCTTCCTGTGGTAGAGCTGATGCTCAGGATGGTGGAGATAATACGAGCATAGGAGAAGAAGATGGGGAGGAAGGTTCCAAGCCCATGCAGTAAGCTGCAGATGAGCAGGATGGTGCTACTGAAGGATTTATTGGAGCAAGACAGGGGAAAGAGGGCAGGCAGCCCACAGGTATAGTGGTGTATAGTTTGGTTCTCACAGAAGTCCAGGTTAATAGCCAACAGCACAATAATAAGTGCATTGAGAGAGGCCAGGCCCCATGAGACCAACACCAGCTTCACACAGAGGTGTCTGCTCATCACCTGGCCATATAGCAGCAGGTGGCAGATGGCAGCATAGCGGTCATAGGCCATCACTGAGAGCAGACAAGCTTCTGTCCCTGAATTGAAAAAGACAAAGAACACCTGAGCAAAGCAGCCTTCTACTGAGATGGATTTCTTCTCAGAGAGGAGGCCCTGCAGCAGCTTGGGCAGGGTAACAGAAGAGAAGCAGAGGTCCAGGAATGACAGATTAGTCTGGAAGAAGTACATGGGGGTGTGGAGGTGAGAATCAACCCTGATCACCAGCAGCAGCATCAGGTTCCCTATCAGGGTCAGGAGGTAAATCACCAGGAACAGCACAAAGAGCAGGGTCTTGATGTGGGGGTCGGCCGGAGGAGGATGAACTCCGTGGTGGTGCTATGGCTCCTCAAGGTCATTTATTGAGGATATTTTCTTGGACTAAAATAAGAAGAGGCATGAGTTCTCCTTGATTGTTTCTATCTCCTTCAGTGCATCAGCCCTCCTTCTCACAATCCTGACTTCCTCTGCCTAGATTCCTTGCTCAGACATCTCAAAAACGCCCTCACTATATCTCAGTAAGTTTTTTTTTATCCTTTCTTGCTAACTGCGAATGGTAGGTCACAGTCTTCACATACTTCAGAGGACCCTATTCCTGTTCCATAAGGATTTAGTGGATGAAGAATATTGTTGGCTCACTTTCATATTCATGCTATTTACTTTCACTGCACTCTTCTACAGCTCTGAAATCTTTTAATCATGATGCTTTGAAAAACTTTATGGCACATATCTACATCTGTTCCAACCTTTTTCTCCTCTCTTCAACCCCCAATCATTATCTGCCTGTTCAAAATAATCCATGGCTTCTCATTTCCTAAACAGCATGTTATATTTTATAAGACATTTTTTGTATATACTTTCTAATACTATCTTAATTGGTGCTTAATTATGTCAGCCCTTTTATCTATGGGAAATCTTATATTCAGGGAGATTTTGAGTTGTCATTTTGACAATAAGTAGAAGAATCAGGAAATTAAGTTTGATTCTTTTTTCTAGTTCTCAGCCTGGTGTTTGGGGTTGGTCCACAGGATTAAAGTCCACTTTTCCACCTCTGGCCTAAAGAATTCTTTCTAATCTTCCCTTAACTTATTTTTCAGCCATTTTAGCTGCTTTTGGTACTTGACAGACTTATTTGTTTCTGTGTCTTTGGTCAGTTTTTTCTCCACTTCAAATGTCCTCCTCGTTTGTTCCACTGATCCAATCTGTCATGGGCTTTCCAGCCTCACCTCAAGCCCTGCTACTTCTCTGTAAAGAGGAGTTTAATTCTGATCTCAATAAGAAACCCATCTTCCCAAGCTTGAGTACATCTTAGACCCAAATGTAGGTTACCTGTGAGCCTGGATAAACAGGGCAATGTTCACCTCTGTGTGCCCATGGGAATTTAGCTGAAATCCAGCCATGGTAAAGTTACTTTTGATGATTCTACATGGAAAAAAAAATTGTAGATAAAATTAAGACAAAACATTTTACTTGGAATGTACACGAGCAAAGTAAAATGAGAAATTGGTCCCATTCTCTTTAAGGATTTGGATATTTTCAAATATTTCAAAGGATTTGAATATTTTCAAGCTATCCTCCTGACATTTGCTTCTATTCTTTCATTTTCACTCACAAAAGGGATAAGACCATAGTGTCATGGAAGATTAGGGTTCTCACTTTAAGAATAGTGTATCTTGTTTAGAGAATCTTTTCCTTTCCTCTCTCACATTTACATTCTATGTGGATGAAGGCAGCAGCTATTTGTATCATGCAATCTTGGGTATATCACATAGAAAGGAGCTCGTTCTCCCTCAAACATGTTAAACATCACCTCAAACTGATGCCAGAGGCTACTTAAAAAACATCCAATTGAACTGAAAATGAACTAAGCATGAAAGAAAGGAAGACTTTGGCTTCATTTCATAGTGACATGTGAAAAGAGGATTTCAGAAGTGTCTTATCAAACTCTGTTTACACTGGTTGCTCCAAGATATGTTTAGAATGAAGAAACACATGAAGGATGTGTGTGAAAGTTAATCTACACAATATGGCTTCAGAGATCCTGGGAACTAAGGGACCACCTTTAGACCCTAGCTGCATGGGGAAGGATTCTTATTTGGGGAGAAGGCTGTTGACAATGGAAGCAGGAGCAAAGACCAAAGATAAACTCACCTACAGGAAATTATTCTTAGAGATGTCTCTGGCTGGGACTCTTACACTATTTATCTGCCTAAGTGCTAACTAGATTTGAGAGTGGTTTAAATAGCAGTTTTTTCCTGTAGTTCCCTTAATTGGAGTTCTCGGCAAGCAGGAGGAAAAGTAGCTCCAGAAGTCCACTCTATCTAATAACCTTAATTTGTTTCAGGCCTCAGCTTTCTGCAGTCTTTTAGGATCTGAAGCATGAGAGGTTATACACCCAGGCTGTACTATGTTCCTGTCCCCAGGTGCTATGCAGGGAGGGAAAGAAACATTTCAGAGAAGCTGTATATCCATTGCAGGTGATGTGCCACACTAATGAAAGATGTTTATGTGGGAGGTTGTGGGAGGTGTAGGAGGTAGAGCATATGGGAATCCCTATAATTTTTGTGTAACACTTATGTAATCTAAGTATCTTTTAAAAAATAAAAAAAATATTTAAAAAAAGAAGTCATATTACCCTATTTTACAGATTGGAGGGAAAGCTGAGCTTTAGAGCAGTCAGAAGTATTGTCAGTGGTCACACTGAGAGCAAGAGGAAGAGCCCAGACTAGAGTGGGGTTCACATAATGAATGTCTGTCTCCAAACCCCACGCTCTCAATCTCCAAATTATACTGCATACCCATTTCATAAATTTGGGTCTACAAAAGATCACACTAATGTGGTGCTTGTGGGCAGCAATCTAATGGTCTGACTGGACTAAGAATGATTTCTAGAGTTTGCAGCAGAACTAGAAAACAAATGGACTACATTATATTTATCATAATATAAAAAACGTAAATTAACAATAAGATCAAGAAGATGATGTTGGTGAGAAGGAAAATTCTATTATTGAAGGATTAACATATGATATGCAAAGCTGCCTTTCTTTAGACCAACTTATATAAATATTATTTCTTGATTTTGATAAGTATTGGTCAGGGGGGCATTTGGGGTTTTCCTTTGGGAACTATGCAAAGTGCAAATATCATGTTGCAAACTACAGGCTGTTCACACCCATTGATCATGAGTTGAGTTCAGGCAGGCTTTGTAGGAGGAACTAAAATGTTTATGAACAGAAGGTCATTGCCTCCATGTGGAGATGATCAGGACAGCAGTTGGAGGGAGTGCCTTAACTTATCCAGGGAACAATTCCACATCCATTTCAGCCACAGGCAAATGGACATCTAAAGGATAAAGGTCCCCATGCTACTTCTCACCAGGCAGGTTCTTTAAATGTATTTTATCAAATTCTATGTGTGCTATTAATGTAAAATAGTAATGATGATGATAATTTTTAAAACATTTGGTAGAGTCAGAAATGTCTTTAAACCTTTTAACTGTCAAGTGCTTAAATTAATTGAACGGACTACAGAGTGGTTAGCAAGGGACCTTTAAAATGGTTTTTCAGCTTTTGAAGAGACAATCTTATGTTATCTTCTTTGACAATAACTGTCTATTCAGGCAACTCCTAGTTACTGGTAATAAAACCATATCAAAACAATAAATAAATAAATAAATAAATAAATAAATAAATAAATAAATAGCAGAAGTTTTTTCCTGTAGTTCCCTTAACTGGAGTTCTGGGCAGGCAAGGAGAAAAGTAACTCCAGAAGTCCACTCTATCTAATATCCTTAGTTTGTTTCAGGCCTCAGTTTTCTGCAGTCTTTTAGGATCTGAAGCGTGAGAGATTTTACACCCAGGCTGTACTACGTCCCTGTCCCCAGGTGCTATACAGGGAGGGAAAGAAACATATTTTCAGAGACCTGCACTAGGAAGCTGGGACAAATACATCATTTGGGGTAAGAGATTCATCAAAGTCCCATCTAGGGAAGTACATTGTCTCCGTTTCTATCTCCAGCTATGTGAAGATGAATGGAATAGGAGGATCTGGCATGAATGTAATTGTTGAAGAAGAAAGTTGTTGTGTGTGGGAGAGGATAAAGAGCAGAGTTAAAACACATATAGAGACATTTTAAGAAGAAAAATATCAGAGAATCTGAAAAGCTCTTACCATGCTCCTGGCCTTTCCTGGCGGAGGCAACTCTCGAGTGTTCTGACTTTCTCATCATGTGTAGACATATCATAGGTAAAATCTCCCCATAAGAGAATTCGTGTCACAGGTATTGACCTTCATCATGGTAGACAGTTTTTTCTTCTTGCTGTCAATGAGTGCTAGGCATTAGAATAGTTCAATATCTAGAAACACTTGAAATGCCACATAATCGGGTTATCTCCTCAATACTTTTAATCTAGAGTGGCAGCTATAGGGAAATGCCACTATTGGGAAAGGCAAGCACAATTTCTCTAAAGAACTTTATATTATGAACAACTGACATGCATTTCCTCGAATCTTTGTTAAGTACTCTCGGGTCCAGTAACCTGGCAAATCTTCATTTATTTCATCTGTAATTCTGTATACTGTATGAGAGCATCACTTAAAGAATGAACTCTCTAAAGGAACCAATCAGAAGGCCATCTGTACTTAGGCAACCATGGGCTGGTTCTGGCACCCAGGAGAAGTTGGTCCAATGCCCTATATTCCCTGAAGCCTCAACCTGAAGCCAAGCTCTGAACTCATTAATTGCACAGTTGACAGTTAACTAGAAAGGTAAACAGCAAGAAGCACAGGGGAGTATTTGAAATGCCTTAGTTAAAGCAATTGTTAGAAACTTAGAAAAGAAGTCTTATTGTGCTGTGGGGCCAAAAAAAGGAAGAATAAGTGGATTAAAAAAATTATTCTGCTGGAAAATTGACATTTTCCTCATGGTCATATGGGGGTGAGAAAGCCCTTTGTGTATTCTCAAGGGAGCTAAGCTGTAGCACATTACTGTACTCTAGGTCATTTCCCTGTACACTTGTGACTTTTTCTTTTATTCAGAACATAATTGTCCAAATTAAGGATAAAATGGGACTAGATACCCTCACCATGGGAAAATTATAGGACTTTATTTTCTATATCCCCATAATAAAAGAACTAATAAATGTTTCTGATCTAAAGTCAACCGTTTTTATTTCTTATTTGATATAGAAAAGTTTCATAAACATTTTCATGGAGTTTGTTCATATGTAAACACAGAGGACATATATTCCTTAATTATAAAGAAGTCAATATAAGTCTATAAACAATCATTTATTCAACATATCTTTAGGGACAATTGTGTGCCAGGCACTGAAAAATTTCTGAAGGCTTCAAGCCTGAACAAAATGCCTTCTTTCCCACCTTCATCATTCCTTCTGGGTACATATTGTCCTTAATTTTCAATATCATCTGTTGAGAGAAGTTAGATTCAGTCTTAACTGGTTGCTTAATATCTGACTGCATTTTAACAAATAAATATCTTAATTCTAGAAAGGAAACATTATTCCTTGTAATAAAATGCCAATTAGAATGATGAAAGGGAGGGACTATCAACTGGAAGTCTGAAAGAAATAAAGTAAAAGTAAGAACATGAGAAGGTGGAATGACAGAAGATGATAATCAGAGAGAAACTTAGTGGTTACCATAGGGTCCAAGGAAGGGAAAGGAAGAATAGAACAGATGGAACATAGGGCATTTTCAGGGCATTGGAATTGTTCTTCATGATCTAGCAATGATGGATACGGGCCATTTTAAATTTTCTCAATACCTATAAAAGTGTATGGGCAAAATGTAAACCGTAATGTAAACCATTGACCATGGTTAGTAAAAATGCTTCAATATTAAAAGGGGAGAGTGGGAGAGTGGAAGGGGTTTGGGTATATGAGAATCTCTTATATTTTCTATGTGATTTTTCTGTAACCTAAATATTCTTTGAAAATAAACAAAAAATATATAAGACATTGTGAGGACATACAGAAGAAGAAATTGTCACTGTACATAAAAGATAACAGATCTTACATTGATGAAAGACACGATAAAATTTATTTTATTCTATTATTTTATTTTATTTTTTATATTTTACTTGTTATTTTTAATTGTTATTATTTCATTTCATTACTTTTTTTTTTTTTTACTTTGCTTTGTTTATACTGAGGTTTTGGATCACAGAAGGGTCACAACTTTGGCAGGAGAGGATGACTGGTGTGATTGTCAGTGATGGGGGGTTTTGTGAGGAGGAGTGCACTTTGAGCATGCCTTTATAGAACATGAATATGTTCAAGTGTTCATTGGGTGTTGTCTCTGTGGGTGGAGTTCCACATATAACCAAAAGAATATTGAATTCCCATTTTGGGGAATCATGTTACATTCTCTAATAAAGCAGCAAGAATGGTCTGAGTGCATGGGCAGTGTCAAGTAAAGGAGGACAGACCATTTTGTCAGGCCCTTGATACTGATGGTTGTACTTATGAACCTTTTCTAGAGAAATTTCAGAAGTTACCTCCTGGAAGCCTCCTTGTTGCTCAAATATGGCCTCTTTCTAAGCCTTACTTAGCATATAAATTCACTACCTTTCCCCTAGTGTGAGACATGACTCCTGGGGATGAACCTCCCTGGCACCAAGAAATTACTACCAAGCACTGACTAGTGATGAATCTGGAAAAGGACCTTGACAAAAAGGGGGAAATATTAAATACAAATGAATTTTTAGGGCTAAGAGACTTCAAATTGAGTCGGGAAGTCATTACAGAGATTACGCTTATGCATGTCTCAGGAGGATCTCATAACTGCCACAGTAAAGATGCTCCAAATCACCAGGGTTCCTGAGGGCTCTAGAGACATCTAGACACTATAGACAGGGCAGAAAATTGCAGGAATTCAACACCCTGTCAATGGACCTTACTTCGAAATATATGCTCTTCAGTGTAACAGAATTAGACTCATTTATAATTTCCCTACACATGGCTCTTTTGCCCCTTTTATTTGAACCTATAATTACCAATACATTTGTTAAATATAGGTCTAAGAGACTTAAATCTTTGGTCTGTTCATATGCAGGTTGAGCCCGGGATCTCATCACAGTTGCAACACCTACTCACCAGTTCATTGGACTCACCGAAGAAAACCTAAAAAAGGATGATGATGGACAATGCCAATCCCAGGAAGTGGAGAGTGTCTGCAACTGCAAACAATATCATTCTATCCATCTGCCCCATGCAATCTAAGCCCTCTCTTAATTGGAGGCAGGGTGGACTTCACCATTCCAAAATCTCAAGAATGAGAAATGAACAAATCTAAGGGTGAAAATCAACTATGGACTTAAGTAGACTTATGATTATTCTAGCAATGGAAAAACTTGTATCATTGATATAAAAGCAGTGACCACCAGAGGTTCTGAATGGAGGGAGAGGGAAGAATGGGTGCAAAATGGGGGCATTTTTGGGACATTGGAATTGTCCTGTATGACATTGCAATGATAGATATGGGCCATTATACATTTTGCCAAAACCTATAAAATTGTGCAGAACAAAATGTTAACTATAATGTAAACTACAATCCTTGGTTAGTGCAATACTTCAATATGTGTTCATCAATTGTAACAAACTTACCACACTAGTGAAAGATGTTGTTAAAGGGGGAAAGTGTAGAAAGGAAAGTGGGTAGGGCATATGAAAATCATATATATATATTTTTTTTTTATATATAATCATATATATATATTTTAGTAGGCAAGAGAATAAATTGGTATTTACCAATTTATACCAATGTAAATTGGTATAATCCTCTCTGAAAAACAATTTGACAATGGATTTCAAAAGCCTTAATAGTGCTAAATCCCTTTGTCTGATTAACTATAATTTTGGGATTAACCTTAAGCATACTAAGAGCTGTCTGTATCAAAATGTTTAAAACAGTGTCATTTATAATAGTGAAACACTGATCTAGATATTTTTAGAACTATGGGAGGAATTAATGTATTCTTAAAAGTTAACACTGAGAAAATTGTGGGAACATGGCCATCGGGTTAGGCAGATAAGGCTCAGCTCTCACTAAAATAACAGGGAAAGGACCAAAGGTGGCCTTGGGGACCTGCTTTGGGGTGCAGCAGACCAGGACACTGCTTCACAACTTCCAGAAGAATGAGGGGCAGAGAGAAGAAGCTGAAACAACAAACTATGAGTAATTAAACCTTCTGGCCACTGGAAAGTACTCCCTTCCTCAACCACCAAGATATTAAGTGAGGATAAAACTCCTGGTGAATTACATTTAACTGAGAGGAGAACAGACATCTTCTTCGCTTCCAGCTGCTTTGGATTTATAGAGAACGGGAAGGTTCTCTGAGTCATCTAGGAGGGTAATGGAAAGGAAAACCATGAGTTGCTTGCCCCTGTGGCTGGAAGCAGCATATATACCCCATCCTCAAGGCAAATGCCCTAGGTGGAGCAGCTGGCTTCTACTCTGAATGGAACGTGAGGGTGGAATCCCTGGGAGGAAGAGGGGTCTGGGAGAGTGGAGAGAAGTTTCTTTTCAGTGAGTTTGACCAGCTGACCCCCCTTTTAATATCTGACGGGACTCCAGTTCAACAGGGAGAGGGGAAGGGGATCTCTTCAGGAAGGCTGTCATGCCCAGCTGCCCAGGTAAAGAGAGGAATTAGATTAAAGAGGAGGCAGGGACAGATAGGTGCCTATTCAACTGGACTCTGGCAAACTGCAAAGAATCTAACCTGCTTGAGGGAAAGGGGAAGGATAGCCTGGAAGCACACAACAGCAGATTTGAATAGGGAGAGAAAAGAATTAGCAATGTAGCAGAGGTACATCTGAAATCAGACAGATAGTAGAACAGATAGATAAAAAGATAGAAAAAAACCAGCAGGGACTTAGAAACTTGAGTGACTACACAAAATGCTCAAATATTTGTATTATAGGTATCCCAGAAGCAGAAGAGAAGGGAAAGGGGACAAAAGGTGTGTTGGAGGAAATAATGACTAAAAACTCCAACCCTATTGAGGGACATGTACGTACATGTCTAGGAAGTGCAGCACACCCCAGTGTAAATCCTAACAGGCCTACTCTAAGACATATACTTGTCAAATTGTCCAATGCTCAAGACAAAGAGAGAATACTGAAAGCAGCAAGAAAATGAAATCTGTCACATACAAGGGAAGCTCAACAAGATTAAGTGCTAATTTCTCATCTGAAACCATAGAGGAAAGAAGGCAGTGGAATGATATAGATAAAGGGCTGAAAGAAAAAAATCTTACAGCCAAGACTTTTCTATCCAGCAAAGCTGGCATTCAAAAATAAAGGAGAGCTCAAAATATTCATAGATAAACAGAATTTAAGACAGTATGTAAATAAGAAACCTGCACCTCAAGAAATACTAAAGGTAGTTCTGCAGGTCAAAAAGAAAAAAGAGAACAAGAGTTGGAGGATACAGTAAGAACAATCAAAAAAATAAAAAGAAAACTAAAAACATCATATGGCATACATAAATTTATAGAAAATATCACTAATGTAAGTTATTCTTTGACAGTAATAACATTGAATGTTAATAAATTAAACACAAGAGTCAAGAGACACAGATTGGCAGATTGGATAAGGGACTATTATCCATCTATATGCTGTCTACAAAAAAACCCACCTTAGGCCCAGAGGCGCAAGGAGGCTGAAAGTGAATGCTTGGAAAACAATTTTACATGCAAACAATAACCAAAAAAGGGCAGAGTAACCACACTAATATCAGGCAAAATATACTTTACATGCAAAAGTACGATAAGAGACAAAGAAGGACACTATATATTAATAAAAGGGGTTTCTATCAAGAAAGAAAGAACAATCATAAACATTTATGCACCTAATCAGGTCTTCTCAAAACACATGAGGCAAAGATTTGATAAACTAAGTGGAAAAATAGATGCCTCTACAATTATAGTGTGGGACTTTAATACAGCATTAACAATTAGACAGAACATCTCAACAGAGTATCAATAAAGAAACAAAGGCTTTGAATAATATATTAGAGGATCTGGACCTAATAGACATATACAGAACATGACACCCAATTACAGCAGAATATACATTCTTCTCGAGTGCACATGGATCAATCTAATGAACCTAGGTGCTAAAATACTCAACAAAATATTTGCTAATTGTATTCAGCAACACATCAAACAAATTATATGCCATGACTAAGTGGTTTTCATCCCTGGTAAGAAAGGGTGGTTCATCATAAGAAAATCAATCAATGTAATGCACCACATCAACAGATTGAAATGGACATGTCACACAGATTGCGTGACATTTATGTAACCTAAGTTTCTTTTAAAAATAAAAATTTTAAAGTGTATAAAAACAAACAAACAAATAAAGGTTGTTAAGGAACAGGTCTCAAGGACTCAGGGAACAGTATCTTCCTTGTGGAGGACAGAGCTTGGGGAACAATCCTCATGGCAAATTTTGTAACTGTTGAAAAATTCCATCTAGCACCTGGTCCCTGCCACAGAAGTGTGAAGGACATTCATCCATTAGTCAACAATCCTCCATTTACAGGAGTTTTCTGTATATTTTACTGAAATTTAATTTTTTATGTATATAAATAATTTAATAGAGGTATGTTGTTCATACATGAACATATGTAAACAATGTGTATAGTAAATGTGAACTTACAAATAAACATGCATATTATCAAAAATGTTAAAAGTGAAATGTTAGAAATGATTAACAATAAGAAAATTATTAAATAAACTATGATATATGCATTTGATGGAATAAAGCAAATATTGAAAAATTTGAATCTTCCAAGATTTTGCAATGTGAGAAAATGTGAAATTCTTTGGTAAGTTAAAAATGTTACATACAAATTGGGTATAAAATATGATTGTGACTATGCATAAGAATTCATATTAAAGATTTTTTTTCTATAGAAGACAAAACAAAATGGAAATAGACCTGTACGTAAAAGTGAGTTTTCTTTGTCAGGTAGAACTATTGTTATGCATTTTCATATATTATAATTTTTAAAAAGTAGAACATCACATAAAAGATGTTTGTTGATTAGGATTAAACAAATTAATAACATGTGTTGCTTTAAAAATAGTGAACATAAAGTGAAAAGGAACTTAAAATGTTTTAATTTAAAGAATATATATTTTTGGTAGGAAAACAAGAATAAAATTTATGTAGGTGCTAATTTGTTTCATAAATGCATATAGTTGTAAATCCTTTTGCAAACATGAATAAAATAACAAATATAAAAGACAAAATTACTTAAAATGGTCAGAGTTAATGAATCATTTATTAAGAACTGTATACTTGATAAATCTGATATGCTGTAATCACTTGTTAAAATGTGATTAATGACATAAAATGCAGAACTGTGGGGGAGAGAGTGTAGACTACAATGTGAACTATGGTCCATCCTCAGTGGCAAAGCCCCAGAATGCATTTATCAATTGCAATGAATGTGCCACACTAATGAAGGATGTTTATATGGGAGGGTGTGGGAGTGTGGGGAGTGGGGCATATGGGAATCTCTATATTTTTTTGTGTAACATTTATGTAATCTAAGTATCTTTTAAAAAATAAAAAAAAATTATTATTAAAAATGTGATTAATGAAAGAATTGTAGATTGGCTGAAAATCCTTGAAATTCTCAAAGTAGACAAAATAGTAAAGTAGATCTATAATAAGGTAAAATGTTGGGAGGAGCTGAAATAATATTCTCTTAAATGAAAATCTGAAATTTGACAAATACAGATTTTAACTAAAGTCATTTCCTGTGTTTTAGGAACTTTCTTTTGTACAAGTTTTCCTTAGAAGTACTAGCCAGCTCCTCAAAAGCCAGAGGAATTCTGCAGAAGACAATGTGAGGGCACAAGGTACCTGGGTGAAACCGAGACACCAAGAGGCATGAGGAGCACAAAAAAGGAATAAGAAAAACAACAAACTTGTCTGGCTTATCAAGGTTGCCTGGATATGTTCGAGGTTCTAGAGCCTAATTAAAGAACCCAGGCCCTTTACATCCCAAGTCACAATATTTTGTCTCAGAAGTGACCACAGGGAGACCTTCTGCTCCTGCCTTCACATCTCTTCAGTCATGGGGTAGCCATAGCCTTATACTGGGGCAGCCACATGTTCTGTGCTGTAGGGGTAAGGATGGGTTCCTGATTCTTTTCCTTCAGGGTGTCTCCCTCTTGCACTTTTTTCACTAATCTGACCTCTCCCCTTTCCTCATCCTTATTACTTTTCTCCATGTGCTTCTCTTTCTTCTCATCACACCAAGTTTAATCCTTTCTAATCTTTTCTTTATTGTTCTAAGAGTGTCTTATCCATAGGTTAATTAGGTAAATTGCTTTATAGTTGTACATTTCCCTTTCTAGTACATTTCAGCTCTTGATTTAAGCAGGATTCCTGACTGGCTTTTCTCTCTGGCAATCCCTGTCTCCATCAGGTTGCTCCCATATATCTTATGCTCAGTCCTATCTATTCACTACTGCACTCTCTTCCCCAAACTTATAATCTTCTTCAAACAAACTTCTTCAAACAAAAGTGACAAATTTTATATTTGTCACTGTTGTTAAGAATGCCAACTATGTAAACCTGACTTCTTTGAATGTTTTTGAGTGGATAACAGTATTGGATTGTATTTTCCTATGATTCCTTCTTTCCTCCAGCACTTGCTTCTGTTTGGAGCGGACAGCATAAAAAGTGAGAAATTTTGATGAGTTTTGAGTAGCAGTACCTATGGGACAAAATAAACCTTTTATGTAGATACTTCATCCTGTTATATCTCAGATTAAGAGTATTTCACCACCCTCCCATATAAAATCTGGAGAAATGTTCAGCATACTGTAGATAAATTTTATTAGCTCTAATTTTTATTCTTAATTTCTTGAATTACCAAAGAAAGGGTGACAGAGCACAGATTAACATATTTTGAAAGGGTGACAGAGCACAGATTGATAAATTTTAAGAATTTATTAAATACAGAATTCTATCAAATTTAGAAGAATATCACTAATTACTATTAGTTAAATAAATAAGGAATATGCCAAATTATTTATATAAAGAGTACAATTAGCACATAAGAACAGATAATAGTTGGTAAGAAAGCAAAAAATTCAGCTTCATAAGAAATGAATGAAAATTAAATTCATAATGATATAATTTCTTGTCAGAGTATTGTGATTTTCAAAAACTCCTAAAATCTAATTTAGAGAATATAGGTGTCAAATAAAGCACATATGCTGCAATTTCAATGTAATTTGATAACAGCCTTGTTGGAAATCACTTTAGCTTAGATATATGTAAAGTTCTCATACACTTTGATACAGTAATTCCTCTCTGGAAGAGTTACAAAATACAGAAAAGGCTAAAATGCTTAAGGTTATATATTTTAGTAGTGAAGTTCTAATAATTATCTTTAATGATTAAATTGATAAGTAAAGGAATAACTAAAGAACTGCAGAAGGTGCTTACTATCAAGGACAGGAAAAATCTTTTAGTAAGAAGGGAGAAATGAAAGATGTCCCTAAACAGCAATCAGAATGACAGCAGAATTCTCAACAGCAACCGTGAGATTCAGCTTACCAAGGAATAGTACATTACTCAAAGAAAGCAAGTGTCCACCAAAATTGTGTATCTATCAAGAATACCTTTTACAAATAAGGGACAAATAAGGATATTCACATATTAACAAAAAATGAAAAATTTTACAATCTAGAGTTGTGCTCTAAGACCTGTTAAAGAATATACTTGAGGAAAAAGTAAAATAATACCAAAAGTATGTCTGAGTTGCAAAAATAAATGTCTAACATTTGAAATGGTTAAAAATAGGTATATCTTTGGGGAGCAGATGTTCTCAAGCATTTGAGCGCCTGTTTCCCAAATGAGAGGCCCCAGATTCGGTTCCTGGTGCCTACTAAAAACAAAAAAACAAACAACAGGCAAACAAACAAACAAAAAACAACTCAGGGGAACTGATGTGGCTCAGTGGTTGAGAACCAACTTCCCACATATGAGTTGCCGGGTTCAATCCCTGACTCTAGTACTTAAAAAAAAAAAAAAAAGGTATATCCAAACCAACACTAACAAAAAAATATGAGTTATTTTGTGGGGTTAAGTAATAGACAAGTGAAATATCTGGCAACAAAATGTGTGTGATGGGGAAGGGGCCCAATATAGATGCATGATATTAGCAATATTTAACATTTTGGGCTAACTGGTAGGGTACCATAGGATGTTGCAACAAATATACAAACAAAAAGTAAAAAAAAATAAGATAAAAGATGTGCAGGTGTGGACAATGGTAATGCATTATGACCAAAGGATTATGGTTCATTTAATTTTGTGACATAATGTCCTAATGAGGACAAAAAAGAAAAAAAGAAATTTTGACAAAAAAAAATAAGGAAAAAATGAAGGAGGGAAGGTGGGAAGGCAGAAACTACGATCTTAAATATTTAGGAACAACTGTATGATGAATGAAATAGGTGACTATAGAAACACTGAATACTAGGGGAGGTATTGAATATAAAGTGTCGCATGTAATTAATGAAATTTTATAGAATTTGAAATTATGTTTTGATGCATGGAAAATAATTACTCATGACAAATTAAAATGTTGGATACACTATTGTATATAAATATGATGTGTAAAAATGCATACAAGAGACCTTTTCAATAGAAAAAATTGGAAGAGAATGGAGTAAATGATACCAATAATTTCATTGAGAAGTGGAATAACTTATTTATATTTTAAAGTTTCTGTGTTGAAAACTTTTAAAGATTAGGCAAAAGATGTGTGACAGTGCTGTGTAGATTTCAATAGATACTTTAAATTTAAACTAGTGAAAAAACACACAATATAACCAAATATTCTTAAAATACCCATTACATATTTTCATTCTTATGGTGAGAAATGGGGGCAAAAACTGAGCAGGGACTTACTTGCTTCATATGTCCCCTTTTTTAAAAAATGTATGCAAACAAGAAAATAGCAAACATAAAACAAGAACCTCAAAATGGATGACTCGGGTGAATAACATATTAAGAACTGATGATTTCTTCAACATTTCTTAAAATAATTCTGTTAAAGGAAAAATAATCAACTGAAAATCCTAGAGCTCTCAGTGTAGACAAATAGGAAAATAGATAATCAATAAGCAAAACTGTAGGAATGGTCTGAAACAGGTTTGTCATATGAATTTCTGAAATTTGGCAATGCATATTTTCAAACATGTTTCACTAGCTTATTAGATAAATTTGTCTTAAGCCAAATCATCTTTGGGAAATGAATTTCTGTGAATTTGGAACCTCTAAGCATGCAGTGGTTTGGTGGGAACAGAGACACAAGTGTTTTTAGGAGCACAAAAAGAAAAGGTGGAGAGGAAGGGGGCAAGATGGCACAGAGTAAGGAGCTCCAAGAATCAGCTCATCCTACAAGGCAATTAGTAATTAACTAGATCTATCAAAATCACCTGTTTGGGGGGTGGTGTGTGGAGCAGGAGACCAGAAGAGCATCCTGCAACATCCCTGGAAGAAGAGAAGGAGGAGACTGCCCATATGCCATGAAGATTCTTGAGTGGTGCACTCCATGTCATGGAGGCCAATGCCCATCCTTCACTGGTGGTGGTTGGGTTGGAATCTCCATTTTCCAAAAATGGAGGACAGCGGAAGAAGAGTCAGCTGGACATCAATTCTAGCTACTAATCAGTAAATCTGGCTGGCTGAAGTTCAATCCCAAGAACAGCTAATGTTCGTATGTGTCCAAGTTGGAAAGATGCCAGTAGCCTCCATTTTAACTCTATCCCTGGCATGAGGGAAAATGGGGCTGGTGAAAATCACAGTGAAGGTAGGGACCAGCTTCTTTCCTTCCAGGATGGATTGCAGCCCTAGCCTAAGCTCCAGCTCCACCTCTGGGAGCAAGGAAGCTTGGGGACCCTGCACCAGCCTCTTCAGGTACTAGATTGCTGGGAACACCTGAGGCTTCAATCCCCACCCCTGGCAGGGGAGGAGTAGTCCCGTGATTCCTCAGTCTACCTCATACTTTATGCAAAACTAACTCAAAATGGATCAAAGAACTAAATACAAAAGTGAGAACCATGAAACTCCTAGAAGAAAATGTAGGGAAACATCTTCAAGTCCTGGTGGTAGTTGGAGCTTTCTTATACATTACAGTGAATGCACACACAACAAAAGGAAAAGTGGATAAATGGAACCTCCTCAAACTTAAAAAATTTTTTTGCTTCAAAGGACTTTGTGAAAAAGGTTAAAAGGCAACCCACTCAATGGGAGAAAATATTTAGAAACCACATATCCATTAATGGTTTGATTTCCATTCTATTTAAAGAGATCATACAAACACACACACACACACACACACACCAAGCAATCCAATTTTAAAAATGGACTAAAGAATTAAATATACATTTTTTTCCCAAGAGGAATTACAAATGGTGAAAAAGCATATGAAAAATGTTCAATATCACTAGCTATTAGGGAAATGCAAATCAAAACTAGAATGAGATATGATCTCATACCACATAGAAAGGCATTTGTTAAAAAAAAAAAAAAAAGGCAACAAGTGCTGGTAATGATGTGGAGAAATAGGAACACTCCTTCACTGTTGGTAGGGATATAGAATGGTGCAGCCTCTGTGGAAGACAGTTTGGCAGCTCATCAGAAAGCTAAATGTAGACCTGCTGTATGATCCAGCAATCCCTCTACTAAGAATATATCCAGAAGAAATGAAAACAGTGACACAAAGAGACATTTGCACACAGATGTTTATAGCAGCATATTCACAATTGCCAAAAAAGTGGAAACAACCCAAGTGTCCATTAACCAATGAATGGATAAACAAAATGTGGTATATACATACAATAGAATACTCTGCTTCTTTAACAAGAAAGGAAATTAGTTATCCTTCCTGTCAACTGTTATAAGGGGAAAAGGAAGGGGAGTCAGGGGGGTTCTCTTCAATAGATTTGGCCAGCAGAGCCTGCTTTGAATCTTGGCTCTGGCCAGACCAGAAACACAGGAAAGCAGAGGTTATAAGAAACACCTTCATTGAAAGTTTCATCTGCTGGTCAGACTGGAAAATGCATGGAGAAAAACTGCTTTTATGTCTCTTAACCCAATACCTGGAATAAAATCTGTGCCCCATTAGTGAGTCCCTGGCCCAATTTTGAACACTTAAGCTGGCAATTTCAAAGACTTAGACTAAGTTGAACCAAATATCAAAGAAATGCTGTGAAAAAAAAAACATCAGGCAAGAGAGAGAAATTGGCCATCAGAGTAAATTCACCAACATATACAGATGTGACAACATCAGCAAAAAATTACAAGCCATACTAGGAAATGGGAAAAAATCGCCCAACCAAAGGAAAAAAAAAAACCTAAATATCCTGAAGAGATACAGGATTTAAGACAATTAATAAATGATAATCACACAAATCTCATGAATCAATTCAAAGAATTGAAGAAAATATGACTAAAGATATAAAGGATATTATGAAAATACTAGGTGAGCATAAAGAACAAATTGAAAGCCTTCAAAGGAAAGTAACAGACCTTATGGGAATGAAGACATAATAGATGAGATTGAAAATACATTAGAGGCATGTGAGAGCAGATTTGAATTGCTTGAAGACAGAATTAGTGATTTTGAAGACAAAACATCTGAACTGGAAAAAACAGGAGAACAGAAAGAGAAGACAATGGAAAAAATGGAACAGAGTTCCAGGGAATAGAATGATACCTTGAAAAGCACAAGCATATGCATTATAGGTGTCCCAGAAAGAGAACAGAATGGAAAAGGGGCAGAAATGAGGAAATGATGGAAAACTTCCCAATCCCAATGAAAGACATAAATATCAATATCCAAGAAGGACAATGCATCCCAAACAGAATAAATCTAAACAGACCTACTCAGAGACACCTACTATTCAGAATGACAAATATCAGAGATAAAAAGAAGATTCTGAAAGCTGCAAGAGAAAAGCAAAGCATCACATTCAAGGGAATCTTGATAACATTAAGTGCTGACCGCTCATCAGAAACCTTAGAGGAGAGAATAAAGTGGTATGATGTATTTAAGGTACAGAAAGAGGAAAATCTACCTGCCAAGAAGTCTGTATCCAGCAAAACAGTCCTTCAAAAATGAAGATAAGGTGAAAGTCTTCACAGAAAAACAAAATCTAAGTGAGTATGTCAGCAAAAGACCAGAATTACAAGAGAAGTTAAATGGAGTGCTTTAGACTGAAAGGAAAAAGCAAGGGTGAGAGACTTGGAGAAGAGTGTAGAAATGAATATTCTTAGGAAGAGTAAATTAAAGGGTAAAAAGACGAACAATAGTAAGATGTGACAAAAGAAAGCCAAAGGACAAAATGGATAAAGTAAGTAATGTTTTTACAGTAATAACATTGAATGATAATAGCTTGAACTTCCCAATCAAAAAACATAGACTGATAGAATACATAAAAAATATGAACTGTCTATATGCTGTATAGAAGATACTCACCTCAGACATAAGGATATAACCAGGTTGAAAGTGAAATGGTGGAAAGGATATTCCATGCAAATAGTAACCAAAAAATGCTGAAGTAGCAATACTAATATCAGACAAAATACATTTTAAGCGCTAAACTGTTATAAGGGAAGAGGAAGGTCATTATATTTGAATAAAAAGGGCAATTCAACAAGAAGGAATAACTATACTAAATATTTATGCACATACCCTGAGTGCCCCAAGATGCATGAGGCACACACTGGTAAAAAAGAAAGCAGAAATACATGTCTCTACAATAATAGTTGGGGATTTAATAAACCACTCTCAGTATTGGATAGAACATCTGGACAGAGGATAAGTAAACAGAGAGCTTGAATAATATGATAAATGAACTAGACCTAACAGACTTCTATAAAGCATTGCACTGCAAAACAGCAGGATATTCATTCTTTACAATTGCTCATGGATCATTCCCCGGGACAGGTGATATGTTGAATCACAAAACAAGTCTCAATAATTTTAAAAGACTGAAATTTTACGCAACACTTTCTCTGATCATAATGGAATGAAACTGGAAATCAATAATGGATGGAATAAGGGAAAATTCATACATGGAGATTAAACCACACTTTCTTAAATAATCAATGGGTCAATGATGAAATTGCAAGATAATACAGAAAATATCTTGAAATGAATGAAAATGAGAAGACAACATACCCAAATCTATGGGCCACCGCAAAGACAGTACTGAAAGGGAAATGTATAGCTCTCAAAGTTTACACTGAAAAATAATAATGAGCTAAAATTGAAGATCTATATGCAAACCTGGAAGAACTAGAAAAAGAACAGCAAATAATCCCAAACCAAGCCAAAGGAAAGAAATGGTAAAGATCAGGGCAGAAATAAATGAAACTGTCTACAAAAAAGCAACAGGGAGAATCAACAAAACCAAAAGTAGGTCCTTTGAGAAGGTCAACGAAATTGAGAAACCCTTAGCTAGAGTGACAAAGGAAAAAAGAGAGAAGAGACAAGTACATAAAATCAGAAATGAGAGGCAGGGAGAGGTACATTACCACTGACCCTACAGAAATAGAAGAGATCATAAGAGGTTATTATTACCATCTATATGCCAAAAAACTAGATATGTATACAAGATGGATGCATTTCTAGAAGCAAATGAACAACCTACACTGACCTTAGAAGAAATATAAGACTTCAACAAACCATTCAGAGATTGAAAAAATCATCAAAAACCTGCCAAAGATGAAAATCCCAGGACTAGGTGGCTTCACAGATGAATTCTACCAATCATTCAAAGATGATCTAATACTAATCTTGATCAAACTCTTACAAAAAATTAGACCGTAAAGAATGCTACCAAATTCATTCCTTGAAGCCAATATCTCCCTAATACCAAAACCAGATAATGATACTATGATACTATGAAAAAAGAAAACCACAGGCAAATATCTCTAATAAAATATTTATCCAAATGTCTTCAACAAAATACATGCAAACTGAATCTGAAAGCACATTAAAAGAATTATACACCACAATCAAGTGGGTTTTATCCCAAGTATTCAAGGGAGATTCAATACAAGAAAACCAATTTGTGTAATAAACTACATTAATATATTAAAGAGGAAAAAGCACATGATCCTTTCAATTCATGCAAAAAGATGTTTGACAAAAGACGGCATCCTTTCTTGATAAAAACATTCCAAAGGATAGGAATAGAAAGAAGCTTTCCCGTTACGGTGACGTGCAAATAGGAAAAACCTATAGCTAGTATTGTACTTAATAGTGAAAGACTGAGCTTTCTTTCCCTCTGAGATCAGGAACAAGACAAGGATGCCCATTGCCACCACTGTTTTTAAATACTGTGCTAGAAGTTCTAACTAGAACAATTAGGCTAGATAAACAGAATAAGAAAGGAAGAATAAAACTTTCACTATTCCCTGATGATCTAGAAAATCCTGCAAAATCCACAACAAAGTTAGTAGAACTAATAGATGTGTTCAGCAAAGTGGCAGGATACAAGATTAATACGCAAAAATCAATAGAGTTGCTCAACACTACTAATGAGCAATCTGAAGAGGAAATCACACAAAAAAATCCATTTATATAGTGACTAAATGAATCAAATATTTAGGAATAAACTTAACCAAGGACATAAAGGATCTATATTCAGAAAACTACAAAAATATTGCTTAAAGAAACCAAAGAAGACATAAGTCGAAAGACATTCCATGTTCATAGACTGGAAGACTAAATATCATTAAGAAGTCACTTCTACCCACATTATTTACAAATTCAAATCAATCCCAATAAAAATCCCAACACTTTTTTTTACAGAAATTGAAAAGCCAATTATCAAATTTATTTCGAAGAGTAAGGGGCCCTGAATAACCAAAAATATATTTAAAAAGATGAATGAAGTTGCAAGATTCTCACCTCCTGACATCAAAGGACATTATTTAGCTACAGTGGTAAAAACTGCATGGTACTGGCATAAAGAGAGACAGATTGACCAATGGAACTGAATCAAGGACTCAGAAACATACTCTTACATCTATGGTCAAGTGATTTTTGACAGAGTTCCCAAGTTCTCCCAGCTGGGCCAGAACAGCATATTCAACCAATGGTTCTGGAAGAACTGGATAGCCATATCTGTAAGGAAGCCATATCTTACAACTTATACAAAAATTAACTCAAAATGGATATAGGACCTAAATATAAAAGCAACAACCATAAAATTCCTAAAGGAAAATATAGGAAAACATATTCAAGATCGTGTGCTAGGTGGTAAGTTCTTAAACTTCACATCCAAAGCACAGGCAAGAAAAGAAAAAAAAAAAGATAAAAGGGACTGCCTCAAAATTAAACACTTTTGCACCTCAAAGGACTTTGCCAAAAGGGTGAAAAGGCAACTGACTCAATGGGAGAAAATGTTTGGCAAGCACATATCCAATAAGGGTTTAATATCTATGATATACAAAGAAACCATACCACTCAACAATAAAAAGACCAATTACCTGATTTAAAAATGGGCAAAAGACTTGAAAAAATAATTGTCCAAAGAAGAAATACAAATGGCAAAAAAACCAGATGAAAACTGTTCAACATAACCAGTGATTCTGGAAATGCTTCACACCTATTAGAATGGCCACTATTAAAAAAGTCAGAAAACTACAAGTTTTGAAGAGGATGAGGAGAGACAGGAATGTTTATTCATTTTTGGTGGGAATATAGAATGGTATAGCCACAGTGGAGGACTGTTTGGCAGTTCCTAAGGTAATGGAATATAGACTTGCCATGTGACCCAGGAATGTGACTACTAAGTATATAGGCAGAAGAACTGAGATCAGTGACATGAACAGACATCTGTACACTGATGTTCATAGTGGCTTTATTCATGATTTCCAAAAGTTGGAAACAACTCATGTGTCCATCAACTGATGAATGGCTAAACAAATTGTGGTGTATACACACAATAGAATATTTATGTAGCAGTAATAAGAAATGAAGCTGTGAAGCATATGCCTACCTGGATGAACCTGGAGGACATGATGTTGAGTGATGCAAGTCAAACACAATAGGAAAAATACTGTATGATTGCACTATTATGAACTAAATACATTGTGTAAGATTGTGAATATGATAATTAGATATAGGTCACCAGAAAATAGAATGAGTAGAGAATGGAAAGCTGAGTGTTAATCTGCACAGAATTGTTAAAACAGTTGTTGTAAATCGTTGGAAAGGAATAGAAATAGTGAAAACAGATCATAGTATTTGTAATTCACAAAGCTATTGTATGGGTGTGACAGTGGTTGAAAGGAAAGACTAAGGTCATCTATATAATTAGTAGGAAAGCTAAAAAAATTTAACATGGGACTGTATAACATAGTGAAATCTCATGTAAAATATGAATATATGTTATATACATATGAATATGTGTTATACATATAACACTGTTTTTTACAAAATATAAAGACAAATAAACTAGAGGGATGGAAACAGAATAGTAGCTATGTATGGAAGGGGAAGCATAGAAGGATTGGAAGGTGTTGAGGCTTTTTTGTTTGTATGTTTTATGTTTATTTTATTATTATTATTGGAATAATGAAAATCCTCTAAAATGGTTTAGGTGATGGTTGTACAACTATGGGATTATACCAAATATCATTACTGATTGTATACTTTGGGTGGATTTATGCTTTATTAATATGTATCAGTAAAATAGGTTTGTTAAAAAAATTTCAATGCATAGAAAACATCAAAAGAAAATATACCTAAATATGGGTAGTCAAATTATTTTTAAGACATCTCACAGCATTTCATATCATGGGCAATTAGGAAAGTCTACTTAATGTGAACTCAGCAGATATCCAGCTGTATGTAGTTCTAATCTAATTCCTCTTCAATTCTATCCATACTTTGCTATTTGTAACATTGCAATCATTTTCCAAAGTTTTCCTTAGAGCTCCAATCACCAACTACTTTTCCAGGCAGTAGTTTCAGCATTTCACTAGAAAAGTGACAATATCATATTTTATGGAGAAGAAAACTCCAGAGAAGGGTCTCATGTTCTCATTAGATGCCAGAGTGTGACATAGAATAAGCTCACATTAGTGAGGTGGGATCTACAGCTGGAGAAGGCCTTCATTCTGTCTGGGGTGGAGTTGGTCCTGAGGATGTGAAGACAATGTGCAGGTGTAGAAGACAATCAGAGAATGTAACAAAGCATGCAGACCAGGACATTGAGGATGGTGGCACCATAACAGCAGGACAAAGGAAAGAGAATGGCCTCATAGAAGTCCAAGTTCACTGTCAGAGGGAGGTTAATGTGTTTGTCTAGCACACACAGGCTACACGAACCCTACACAAACAGCATACGCAACTTATTATTCAGTATGTTTTCAAAGAGCACAGGATAGCTGATAGCAACATGGTGGTCCTGGGCCACTGCTGAGAACAGGCAGGTTTCTGTTGTTCCAATATGAAAAACAAACAAGACTTGAGCTAGAAAGTTGCCCTCAGATGTTTTTAATCTGAGATAAGATGTTATCCAGATGGTTGGACACTAGCAGAAGAGAAGCAGATATCCAAGATATCATAAAGGGAGATTCAACAGAGTATGGGTACAAAACTCTTTTTCACTCCAATGAGATGAGTCTTCTAAGTAAACCAGTTGCTTAAAAAATATGTGTAGGACATGTAAATTAAAGTGAATTAAGGTTTATTGGCTGCATGAAATTATTATTTTATCATTTTCTTGTTAAAGTAGTATTTATAATTTCAAATTCTGATTAATATGTATTTTAAAATATGTGTATTAATAAGTGTTATAAGTTCCTCTATGTTACAATGATGTTGAAAAATAAAATGAATTAGATTTCAACTGTTTGGGTAGTCACTGTGTTCTTACACTCTGTCCTCGATATGGCAGCACTTGACTATAAAGCAATGTACATTGAATAAGAAAATCAAGCAAATATGAGAGTATTTGTAAATAAGGCAAAATATCTAAAACTTCCAATTGTATGAGAGAATATAAAAAGCATCACATGTATAAGTGGTTATTGAAATGTGACATCCAAGAGAAAACTATTTTTGGCCCATAGGTGAAAAATATTTTTTTTTTCCAAAAAAGGAAAAATATATCCTTAAACCAACAATAAACTAGTGAGCATGAGTTATTTTTATTCATAAGAAATTTAGAAAAATTTATAACATTGGACTGTAAATGTATATGCCACTAAAACTGATCATTAAGGAAAAATGACTTTTAAGAAAATTACCTCTTGTTGATTGTAATTGGGTGATTGATAAACTTCAGAAAATTCAGGTAAGTGGTGGAATGGGTGTTCTGTAGAAGACATTTCAAGGTTAGTGTGTGCCTGGGTGTGAAAAGGGTCAGCATGAAATGGGAGGGGCAAAGAGAGGGAAGGAGAAGGCCACTAATCCTGCCTGTTATACACTTAGTTGAGAACACAAATAGGTCCCCATATTTTAGGCTCCCTCCCACATTTTTTCATCCTCAAGTCTTAATCTTTTCCCTTATAGTGGAATTTTGAGGAAAATTTCTGTCTTTCACTGCAGCCCCAAGTAGTCCTTAGTTTAATGCCTGGATCAGGGGAGACCCCTAGCTAAAGGCAACCAGATGTGCTGCACTGCTCAGCTGGTTTGAACTTGTGATACCTATTTTTCCCTTTCTGACTCTTTTGCTGTTCACTAATACATGCTCTTTCACTCCTTAAACTGTGTTTTTTTCCTCTTGTATACTAACATGTCACTCAAAGAACAAAATATCTTTCTGCTAAATTGTCTATTTTATGAAACCATAGCCTTGATATTTCTTTAAATTTGCTTTCTAAAGGATGGTACAAACTGACGTTTTTGTGAGTCCCTTATAGATCCTCTCTTCTCTTGGTTGTCCTACGTACCCTGGGTGCTCTACAATTTTAAGCTCAGGATTCTCTATGTCCAAACACTTCAGTTACCTATCAAGACTCAAGACCAACCTGCTAGTTCTATGTTCCCTACTTTGATGTTTTTGGCACTTGGTGATTTTATTCCATGTTGCTCCCTGAAATTCATAGTAAAGAGAATCAAGATGATTATGACCCCATCCACAGGTAAGGGCTGGATTAATATTGTTATTTGATACTTTGCTCTGCCTCTAAACCAGAATGAATTGGAACCATACTTCTCTAGCTCATCCTCATATAGAACTGTGCGTTTCTAAGTTAACTTTCCAAATCCAATATCAGAAGAAATCAGGAAAATCTTCTATTGCCCACTCACCAGATAATTTGCTGTAATAAACTATTTACACATCACCTTCTCTGTGTGGTTATTTATTATCAAAGATATTTTTTTCAAGGTCATTTTTGCAGCTGCTTTTACCTCATTGTTTTTCAGGCTATAGATGAGAGGATTCACTAAGGGAGTAACCAGACCGTACTGTACAAAGAAGATCAACTTCAATGGTGATACTGAGGTTGGCATGAGATGGTGAAGATAACCTGAGCCATAAAACAGGAGAACCACAGTGAGGTGGGAGGAGCAGGTGGAGAAGGCCTTGCTTCTACCTGAGGAGGAGGTGATCCTCAGGATAGTGGAGACAATGCAGGCATAAGAGAAGAAGATCAGTAAGCAAGTTCCAAGTGCATGTAGCATACCAGTGCATAGCAAGACAGTAAAATTTGTTGTGATATCAGAACAGGACAGAGGGAAGAGTGAGGGTAGCTCACAGCTGTAGTGGGGGGTGGAATCATCACAGAAGTCCAAGGTCATACAAAGAAGGATGTTGACAAATGCATCCAGAAAGCCCAGGCTCCACTATCCCCACACCAGCCCCTTACAGAGCTGGTTGCTCATCATCTTTCCATAGAGCAGAGGGTGGCAGATGGGCAACATAGCAGTCATAGGCCATGGCTGAGAGCAGGCAGGCTTCTGTGTCCCAGACTCAAACACAAAGAAGACCTGAGCCAGGCAGCCTCCAAGAGAGATGGTTTTCCTCTGAGATAGGAGATTCTCCAGCACCTTTGGCAATGTGGCAGAAGAGAAACAAAAGTCCAGAAAGGAGAGGTGACTGAGGACTAAGTACATGGGTATGTGGAGCTGAGGATCTGCCCTGACGACCAGCAGCATTAACAGGTTCCCCATCAGGGTCAGAATGTAAATTCCCAGGAACAGCACAAACGTTAGAGCCTGGACATGGGATCAGCAGACAGTTCCAGGAGGATAAACTCAAGGATGGTGTTCTGGTTCCCCAAGGCCATTTAGAGATGCTGCTGTCTAGAAATCAAATAGTGACAGATGTGCAACCTCTATCAACTACATTCATTAGTTAGGAAAGTGTGTCTTCCATGTAATTAACTTACAGTTCATATATACCATCACTGATGCTTTTGAATCCTTTCTTCCTGTGTGATATGCTGCTTCAAATTTTTACTCCGATACAACTTCACCATGATATCATTCTATGGGAGATATTCTATCTCAGAGATTGCTGAAAAAATTCACAAAGTTTCCCAATCTGGACCATGATTCAATTAGTAACTTTCCTTTCACTGAAACTGTGCTCAAAAATATTCCATTACTTTGCAGATTCTAGTGGACTTCCTCAAGGGCATGTTTCAAAGTTTGTGCTTTTCTTCATCACTCAGTTTCTTGCTCCTATTAAAACCTACCAAGAATGCATTACTGTTTGATTCTATTATATTTCTTCCTTAGGTTTTTCACAGGCCACTTGTATATAAATTTTCAATTTCATGTTTTAGACAAGACTGAAATATATAGGTATTAGAATTTTTGTTTGCATGTGTGTATGTATTTCTATGTGTGTATGTTTGTATTTCATGTATTTGAAGGATGGGGTAGAAGCAATAAAGGGGGAATTTGCATAATCTAATTTTCTGAATAGAAAATTGAACATCAGATGTCATATAACCTGTCCAATTTGAAAATTTGAAAAGACATGATTTGATTTCAATATGAAGGCCTTTAGGACAAGAGGTCATAATTCCATACAGAACCTCCCAACCAAGCCTTGGTCCTTGAAATCCTCTATCATCTGTCGTCTATGATTTTCATGATTGTCCACATTCTACCCTACAGAAAGCCTCAGTGCAGAGGGAAGACTAGTGTACTTGGATCTGTTCACCCCATGGGCATCTCTGACTCTCTCCAGTTTTTCAAGCATCTGCTTACCTTGGAATACCTTGTCTTTCAATCCATATCTTATTTACATTTTTACTCGCACTGAAATTTCAACTTCTTTCTGAGGTCTTCCTTAATCATTTCCTTCTCTGAACTAACCATAATATATAATAATAGAAAAAAGATTGCACTCTTAAACCCTATTGTTTAATCCTCAGAAAAAAATTGGAGCAAATCATCATATTGAGATTTTTCAAATAAGGAAACTAGATATTAATTTATCTTTCTAAATGATTAACAACATCTTTCCAACTTTTATGTCTCTGATTGCAAAGACCATGCTCTTTTTATAATGTCATTCTATCTCCCTACTTAAAAATGTCTTAGGAATTCCAGTTTTTCTCCACATTATGAGTAATCCCGTACTCCCCAGCCAATTTTTGAATCTACTTGAAAGTGTTTAAACCTATGACAAATCTACAGCCACCATCCTTCAATCCAACATCCATCTTTCTTTCTATTCAATTATCCATGCATTCATTTTGTAATTCATTCATTCCATTTATAATCCTGATTTTCATTCAGTAATTCTCATGTCATCTCTCTTAAAGCCCATTTTTACAGACAACATATATTTGAAGATTGTCTGCTGTTTGTTAGACTATGTTCTGCATTTGAGAGGAAGACATCTTTTTATATACCAAAGTTCAATAGCTACATAAATACTCTTTTTCTTTTAGATTTTCTTATCCTTCCTGAGGATCCTGGCCTAAATTCTCTTCTTATACTTTTTATTATGCCTAGCTTGAACCCTGAAACAGAGATTATACCTTTTCATGAACGCTCATGCCTAACTTTGTAACGTCAAACACTTTCTGATTAGTCCTCTAACCTTTTAGCCTGTCCTGTAATATCTTTTTCCTGATGCCACAGATTCTTATATTGTTGTAGCCCAAAGACTCACAAACAATTTAAATTCTGCAGACCCAGCCATTTGTCTTGTCCTTTCTAAACATTTCCCAACTCTTCATATTAAAAATTTAAACAATTTTGTAGCCTACTGGAGCTTCTTAGTTTCATTTTACATCTCACCGCTGCCTGGTAGGTTAATACATAACATAAATGATTCAAATTAATTCTACATTAATACTTAAGGAGAATAACATTGTGAAAAAAATCAATTTTAAAGGTCTTCTCTATCTCTGCATTGGTCAAACCCTTTTGGGAGTAAATAATTTCTGGGGTATCTAGTCAGAATATTAACACGTATAGGTCTGGTGAATAATAACGGTGATGATATTGTTGCTGATGATAATGAAGAAGATAATACTAGACAACATTCATTTTACAAATATTAATATCATTATTTCTTACACCATTCCTATGAGATAGGGGCTATTATGTTCTTTATCCTTCTTCTTCTTTTAAATATATGAGCAACTAAGGAAGAAAATTGTTAGGAAACTTGGCCAAACCAAAGATGAATCAAGGGGTAGAGTTTGAATTTGAGCTCAGTTGTTTGGCAAGTAACTTAACACATCCTTTCCATGGGGACAGGGGGCTGGCAAATGTTCTTTGAGTAATACATGTAGAACATTAGATTCTTAACACTTTGGCAGACTCAAATGTATTTAATTTTTAAATGTTCATTAATTTCATAAATGCTAATGCTGGGATTGATGAGTTACTTGGAAGGGAAAAAGAAGGATATTCAGCAATTCCTCTATTTGTTGAGCATGGGAAAGTACTCTACATGGCCAGAAATGGGGGCATGCAGAAAATCAGAGGCTGTATTAATCCCAGGGTTACAGGGAGGTCCTTGGACGAGGGAGTAGTGAAAGTAATAAAAACCTCACATCACTGAATATAATTGTTTAATTTGCTATTTCTTAGCCATATAACCCCTTCCTCTATTTATTGAGGAACTTATATTAGTTTGATTAGTTTTGAATGTGGAAGGAAATAGTAATAGCTGAACTGTAATTTTCTATGGCACATATGAATTGGCCCTAGAAAATGACCAAAATTTCACCCTCTACTCTGATATATTCTCCCCACTCCTCTCACACTCTGCTAGATCCTGGAGTAATTCAGAGTCTGAACCCAGAATGCATGAAATCTATATTCCAATTGTCCAAGGTAGTCTCTGAGGGCAGAGAGATTTCTCCAATTAACAGCTCACAGTAAGTGACTACACAGATACCACTGTTTGGAAAATGTAAAAGTCTGCCCAGATTTGTGGGGTTCATTCTCCTCACATACAAAATGTATGGAAAACCATTGGGAAAAGATGAATTTCAGAAAGCCAAAAAGAGCCCTCTCATGAGGAAAGGGAAGGAACTGGTCAGGAGATGTGCAGAGGAGGGGCTTGGAGGGAAACTTCACTCTATAATAGAGGATCTTACCTAGCTTGAGTCTTTTGTGGCTCAGAAGAATTCCTGCAGTTCTGGTCTTTTCCTGGGGCCACACGTCTCTCTGTTCATGAGGAATAAGTACAGGAACTTCAGATGAATTTTTTTTTCCATTGGGAAATCCCAGTAAAGGCATCACAATGGAGTACTTCAGAAGCTTCAGGGCTCACATTCTTTGAGCTGTGGCTTGGTTCTGCCTTTCTTTCCCACTAGCCAACAGGTATCTAAAGTCCTCAACAAAAGGTGAGAGGGAAATCTTTTTGGTAGCTTAGACCCAACAACAGGGTAATCTCTTAGTTTTGTTCCTTGTCTCTTTTAAATTCTGTGCTAGGAGAAACTGTAAAGTAAATGATTCACACATAAAACTCTTAAAAAGGGCATGTATAGATAAGGTAGTCAGTAATTGGCTGGCTAAGCCTGACATCGAGGAGACAGAGAGCCAATGTCCTTTATTCCCTGAATAAAGCCTGAAGTCCAACTTTAGATCATTATTTAGACAAGCTGAAATTTGTATAATCCCCTGGAGGTTCTATTTAGTATGGTATTTTAGATGCTAGTTATACCATTCAATGATTTGGCTTAAACAATGGAAATTTATTGGCTATAGTTTTGAGGCCAGGAGAAGCTCACAATTGAGGTCTCTGAAAGGTGACCCTTTCTGCCTGGAGACTGTGTCATTCTGGTGCTAAGAATTGACTATCCTTGGTCCTTAGCTTTGCCATCACATGACCATGCTTATCACAGCATATTCTGTTTTCTCTTCTGGGTTCCAATGACTACCAGCTTTTGCCTGTTCCCATGGCTTCTCTCTCTGTGGTTTTCACTATAAGGCCTCGAGTAATAGGAAAAGAGCCATCCTGAATAAGTTGAGCTGCACCTTACCTGAAATTCTCTCATCAAAATGTTCTATTTACAATGGATTTCCATCCATAAACATGGTTTCAGAACATGTTTTTCCTGGGTACAGAAAATCAAGCCACCACAGTCCTCCCTCTGGACCACAAAAAGAAATGTTCTTCTTAAATACAAAGAGCATTCATTCCATCACAACATCCCGAGAGTCTTAAGTAATTTCAGAACAAAGTCTCATCAAAATAGTTTATAGGTGTGTTTCATACTGGGAAAAAGTTCCTCTCCAATGAACCTATGAAACCTAGTAAACATGTTATCTGCATCCAATACACAATAGTGCAATGGTCATAGGAATAATAAGCATTGCCATTCCAGATTGGAGAAATTGAATTGATAAAATAGAATTAAAAAAAAACAAACATTATAGAGAATCAATATAACCAAAAGTTTGTTCTTTGGCAATGAATAATTTCCAAATTCATGAATGGCGTGAAATTGGAATAAGCTTTGGGGTTTGCTTAAATAACTCATGGTATATGCATATAATAGAAGACCACCAGGCAGATATTTTAAAAATTGAGTTACGTTTCCATGCATATTTAGAAATATGACTCATAAGATATTTTCAAGTGAAAACAACATTTTTATTTCATATTTGTCACTGTTGTTAAAAATGGCTGTATAAACACAACTTTTTGTGCATGTTTTTGAGTGTATAGCAGGATTGGGTTGTATTTTCCCATGATTTCTTCTTTTCTCCACCACTTGCTCCTGTTTTGAAGGGGATAGCTTAAAAGAAATAAATTTATTGTTAAAATTATGTTTTGATGTGTTTTGATTAGCAGTACCTATGGAAAATATAAACTTTTTTTGTACATACTTCACCCAGTCAATTCTCAGAAAGAACATTTCACCACCCTCCAGAATAGAGTCTGGAGAAATATCCAGCATAATTTTGATTTTGTGGTACATCTCATGAATGAACTGTTCCACCTCAGGCACAACATTTATTACCCTGGATGATAAAACAAGAGATGCAGAGGAGAAGAATGTTTTCAAAGTAAACTTTTCATTGTAGAATAGTGTTAAGACTTACAGAGAAGTTTCAAAGCTAGCACATAGAGATCCTATACATCCTACACTCAGTCTCCCCAGTTGTTAAAATCTTACTTTAGTATGGCACATTTGTCAAAAATAATGAAGTAATATTGAAAGATTATTATTTAAAGATTCCATCTGGAATATCATAATACATTTAGTCATTAATCTCCTCAGGCATATTTTGGCTGTGACAGTTTTTCAGGTTTTCCTTGTCTTTAATGTCCTTGAAAATGTTGAGAAGTAATGATTGGGTATTTTTAGATGATCCATCAATTTGAGTCTGTCTGATGTTTTTCTCATGGTTAAACTTGGGTAGTGGGTTGTGGGGAAGAAGATCACAGTGACTAAGTGTCATTCTCACCATATCATATCAAGAGTACATAGTATCTACCTGAATTACCACCTTTGATGTCAACTTTGACCACCTGGCTGAGAGTGTTTGGTTTCTCCAGTATAAAGTCGTGTTTTTTTTTTTTTTTTTTTATTCTTTTCCATCTTTTACTCTTTGAAAGGAAATCAATAAATGTCATCCATATTTAAGGAGTGGGATGTTATGTTTCTGCTCCTTAAGGGAATAGTTTCTACCTAAACTGTTTGGAATTATTCTAATGGGAGATTTGTCTTTTCTCCTTAATTTATTCAATTACTATTTATATATTATATATCATTGATATCATGATGGGCACATGAGTATTTATCTTATATTTTTGCTTCAGATCCAATACTATTTTATTTATTTTATTACTCAAATTTTCCAGCTTTGTCCAGGGGGAGCATTTAATTTGGCTTTTGTGTCTCATTGACATAGAAGGATCATTGTTATTTTTTGAGCACTTCCTTACCCTACAAGATACTTCAGATGCAACTTGCATATTCCCTGCCCCAGCCCTAGAACCATACATTTTTCTAAGGAGTCCTGATTCCTTTTATTGGAGAATGGTATTAGAAACCAAGATTTTGGTACAGGGTACACTCATTACTCCTGGGTTGTTTCAGCTACCAAGTGAAAAAAGCTGACAAAGCAAGGAATATATACATGAATATTAACCTGTGTATTTACAATATCTCTAAATATATCTATATATAGCTAGAGGGAGATAATTTTAATTTTATTTTCCTGGGTTACCAAAGAAAGAGTGACTTACCACATATTTGTATTTTTTACTTAATCCTTTTAGAATTCTCATATATTCAAGATATATGTGCATTGTTTTGTAATTGGAGAAATAACAATGTTAAATAACTCAGAACTGACAAATTGTAAGAAAATGGAATTACTTATCAAAAGTCAGGGGAGTAATTGCCAAATGGGCATAAAATGTGTAAATGCCTAGCATCATGTCTGACATATAGTGAGAACTCAGTCAATGTTAATTTCCTTATTTATTTCATATAAAGACTAAGAAAAGATAATTATAAAATAATTGACTAAGGAGATTTATGAATTATAAAACCTATCATCTCTTTGTTCTACTTCAGTCCAGGAAAGATAGCATGCACATGTTTCTAATGAACTTAGCTCTCTATACATTCTTGTTTCACTTAATTGCTCCCTATCAATCTTAGAAGTTGTTCAAATATATTGTGAATCAATGATATGAACAATAAATAAAAAATTTCCAAGAAAATAAATACATAAAAATGAAAAGAATAGACTTGAAAAAAATGTTTGTGATCAATACAGATGGAATAGACTTGAAAAAAGTTTGCAATCAATACAGATAGAATAGTAAACATGTTTATTACTGAACAAACCCTATAAAAATTGTAAGAAAACTGCTAACTCATTATTAATTACATGCATGAGGAAGGCATCAAATTATTTACATGGAGATTACCATTAGCACGTAAGAAATGACTGCAATTGGCAAACAGAAAAAGTTCAGCTTCACAAGTAAATCAATGAAAATTAAATCCACAGTGATATAATTTCTTTATTGTCAGAATATTGTGAATTTTAAAAACTACTAAAATCTAATTTAGAGAATATGGTGGTCAAAGAAAAGTTCATATATTGCAATTTCAATGTAATTTGATAAACACCTTGCTGGAAATCCCATTGGATTAGATATCTGAATAATTCTCTTACACTTTGATATAGTAAATCATCTCTGGAAATTTACAAAAAACAGAAAGGGCTACAAAATTTAAAATGATGTTTCATAGTAGTGAAATTCTGATATTTATCTTTTATGATCAAGATGATAAATAAAGGAATAACTAAAGAACTGCAGGAGGTACTTCCTCTCAAGGACTAAGGAAAAATCTTTTAGCAAGAAGAGAGAAATGAAAGATGTCCCTAAAAGATGGTCTGAATGACAGTAGAATTCACAACAGCAAGAGTGGCAATCAGACTACCAAGAAATAATAAATTATTCAAAGAAAGCGAGTGTCCACCAATATTGTGTATCTATCAAGAATATCTTTTGTGAATAAGGGACAGAAAATATATTCACAAATTACCAAAACTGAAAAAGTTTGCAATCTAGAGTTTTGCTGTAAAAGAACTTTTAAAGAATATACTTGAAGAAAAAATTAAATAATCCCATTAGTATGATTGAGTTGCCAGAAGAAATGGCTAAAATTTAATAATTAAACATATGTAAATCCAAACCAACACTAATGATAATATTAGAATTTATTTTGTGGGGTTAAGAAACAGACAAGTGAAATATCTAGCAATGGTGTTGTTTGGAATGGGGAAGGACCCAAAATAGGTATATAGTATTAACAATATTTAAACATTTAGGCTAACTGCTGGGGTCCCATAGGGTATTGCAACAAATATGCAAAAAATAAAATAAAATAAAACAAAATAAGATAAAAGTTGTACAGGTGTGGAAAAACAATAATACATTATAAGCAAAGGATTATGGTTAATTTAATTTTGAGACATGATGTTCTAATGAGGAGAAAAAGAGAAAAAAATGAAGGATGGACTAGAAGGAAGAAAGAAATGCAGGAGGGAAGGAAGGAAAGCAGAAACTTTACCTTCAATATTTAGGAACAACTGCATGATGAATAAAATAGGCGACAATTAAAAACACTAGGTAAGTTATTAAATGTAAAATGAACTATGTAAGTAATGGAATGTAATAGACTTGATATTATTTTGCAAAATGGAAAATAATTATTCACTGTAGGTTAAAATGCTGGATACATTATTGCATATAAATCTGATTGAAATTCTGTATAAGAATGTGTGATACTTAATGATGTAGAGAAATCAATTATTGTTCTAAGTTTGAAGTAGTGAATAAACACACAATTGAACCAAATATTCTTGAAACATCCATTAACATTTTTTATTTTATGGGGGAAATGTCAATAAAAATTGTGCAGGGACTAACTTGCTTCATATGTCCCCATCCTGTATAAATGTATGCAAAAAATAATAATAAAACAAACACTAAAGAGTAGCCATCAAATTGGGTAACTTCGGTGAATCACATATTAAGAATCAATTATTCCAAAGTAGAGCCCACTGATAAGGCATCAGTCTCTGGGGCTATCCCTCCTTATATAGGACCTGAGTGTCTCCAGGGCTCTCAGGAGCCCCTCTGTGTGGGGTGATAGGCACTTAGATGTTCTATGAGCTCCTACTGAGGTGTGCATGAGTTACCTCTGGGATGACCTCCCGACTCTGAAGTCTCTTAGCCACTTGAACTCATTTGTCTTTACCTTTTCCCCCTTTTATTCAAGGTCTTTTTCCAGTTGTGTTGCCAGTTGGCCCTTGGTATTAATCCCTCGTTGCCAGGGAGGCTCATCCCCGGGAGTCATGTCCCATGTTGGGGGGAAGGTAATGCAATCATATGCTGAGTTTGGCTTAAAGAGACGCCACATTTGAGCAACAAGGAGGCTCTCAGGTGGCAACCCTTAGGCACCCCAGAACTGCAGGCTAAGTCTCAGTTACAAGAGCAAAGACTCACAAGAGTAGTCATCAATAAAAAGAACACATCAGTGGGTCATCCTGTTTGACACTTGTGGGAGATGTTTGTGTGGGATGTGGTGGGAGGTGTGGGGGGTGGGCAACATGGGAATCCCAGGGGGTTCTGTGCAATATTTTTGGTAATCTAAGCACCTCTTAAAATATATATATATATATATATAAGAATCAATTATTTCTTAAATCCTTCTTAAAATAATGCTATCAAAGGAAAAAGAAAATTAGTTGAAAATCCTAGAGTTCTCAATATAGGCAAATAGGAAAATAGACAATAAGGTATTACTATGGGAATGGTCTGAATCAAGTCTGTCTTACATGAAATTCAGTAATGCAAATTTTCAATGAATATTATTAGATAAAATTGTCTTAAGCCAAATCTCCTTTGGGAAAAGAATTTATGTGAATTTTGGGCCTCCAAGCATGCAGGGGCTTAGAGGGCACAGAGACACTACTGTTGGGAGGGGCACAGTAAGGGAATGTGGTATAAACCAAAGATTTTCTGCATCTCAAAGCTGCTTGGAAATTTTTTCCAAGGGTCCAACACTTTGAAAAATAGTCATGGCCCATTAAGCTTAATATTTTGCCTCTTTCTCACTCTTTTGACCTGTATAGAATTCCTTCTTAATGTCCCTCTCATTTGCCTTCCATTATTCCTCCCATTCTCCTTTCTATCTCTTCTCATACTTTCTCTAATCCTTTCTAATTTCTCTTTCTTGCCCAAGAAAAGTCATATTTACATAAATATCTTTTAGCTCAGTTATTTTTCTGCTGGCCTTCAGTCTCACATGCATCTTAAATACTTTGATTTTTATTATTTGTACTAGATTTCTTCAGAGGCCATTTCCTAGATTCCCTTGTTGACTAGCTTCTGGTTAGGTTTGACCAATGGGAAGCATGGTGAGAAAAGGAAAAGAAGCTGCAAATTTGGTTCTGGCAAAGACATGGACTATGTCTTCAGTAATCCCTGTATCAGCTGCTCAATTTTCCTTCTTAGCTGCATACCAACTGGCCTCAGCACCTCCTCATCAATCCAACAATGTTGACCCCTGGGTTCAGTCATCCTGCTGGCCACTCTAGACAGAGTGGAATTCTCTCCATATTGCCAGATTCCAGCTGTAGGTACAGAGAATGAGTGTATGGAAAATATCTTCAAGTTTGGTCTCTGCCATTCCAAGATGACTCTCACTTCTAAGCATTCTTAACTCCTTTTATCTTTTTTTCAGCCATCTCAAGTCCAAGTTGATTCCCCCACCCTACTTCCTACTTTTTCTTTTCAAGTTTATGTCGTTTTATTATCAGAGGCCCTGACTTTTAGTTCTAACAGAACTTGCCCCATAGGGATCCAAATAAGAATTCAGTTCATAGAGAATTTTCTCAGTGCAAAGCCTAATGAGATTGTTTCATAAATAAAAAGGAGAATAATTCTGTAACCCATTCTCTTGGGTTTAAATAATTATCTGACCAATTACTCTGTCCCAGAACAAATTAAATATGAGCAAAAGATTGCAGGTTGACCTTGTGTTATTCAAGAGTTTTTCTAAAGGAAAGAGGGTCTTACAATTTACTTTTTTTTAAATTTTTATTGTGGATAAAAATCAAAATTCTCACAATACATACAAACATTTGCAAAATGATATATAAATATATATGCAAATATGTGTATTTGCTTACAAAAATGTTATTTATATATATATATATACATATATTTTAAGAGGTGCTTAGATTACCTAAAATATTACACGGAACCCACTGGGATTCCCATGTTGCCCACCTCCCACACCTCCCACCACATCCCACACAAACATCTCCCACAGTGTGGCCCACCACCCTCAATGAACTTACACATCCTGGAGCCTTGCCACCAACCATAGACCACAGTTCACACCGTAGACCACACTCTCTCCCACTCAGTTCTGAGTGGTGTGTGCTGATTTAAAATGTCCTACATCCTTTGCCACAACGGTACTCAGGACAACCACTAACTCTCAAAGAAGCCCCTGCATTTCAACTGCTCATCCCCTCCCTACCCCAAAAGTGTCAAGTGGCCACTGGATCCACCTCATTGTTATAATTTCTTGCATTGCTAGAATCACCATATGTGAACAAGAGAATACCATCAAGTCCACTCTAGTCCATAGTTCTTCCCCCAATCCTGAGGGGACTGGGATGGTGATGTCCACTCCAACTCCAAGTGAGAGAGGGCTTATATCCCATGGATATGGTGGGTGGGATGATCCTGCCTGCGTGATGTGGGGAAAAGTAATTTCCTTAATTTCTATTTTT
Organism: Tolypeutes matacus; assembly: GCA_026826555.1. Taxonomy (NCBI): domain Eukaryota; kingdom Metazoa; phylum Chordata; class Mammalia; order Cingulata; family Chlamyphoridae; genus Tolypeutes; species Tolypeutes matacus. The sequence continues at coordinate 5,507,301 of JAKSZT010053896.1, forward strand.
CAACTCTCTTGATGTGATTCTTCCCTTTTTCCAAATCATCCTCTGCATATTTTCTGTTATCTATGCCATTAGAAACCTTTTTGTAACGTCGTTTTCAGAGTTGTTTTTACATCCTTGTTCTTCAGAGAATAGACAGGGGATTTACTAGGGGAGTAACCACACTGTACTTAAGGGAAAAACTAAATTCCAGTGGAGAACTTAAGTTTGGCATAAGTAATTCAGAATCATTGAACAAGCTCCTTAGGGTGAGGTGAAAGGAGAAGGTGGAAACAACTTTGTTTTGGCCTGTGGTGGAACTGATGTTCAGGATGGTGAAAACGATGTGGGAATATGAAAAGAAAAATAGTATGAAGTTTCCCAGGGTATGTAAGAGAACAGAGATAATGAGTGCAAAGTTGGTCGAGACATCAGAGCAGGACTGAGGGAGCAAAGAGAGCAGCTCACAGCAGAACTGAGCAGCATATAAGCCTCACAGAAGTCCAAATTCCAAGCCAGGATGCTGTAGATGAGGGCATCCAGAAAGGCCAGTCTCTTTGAGGTCCCAAAAAGGTCCCTTCCAGACCTCTAACATATGTTTACTCATGATCTGTCCATAGAGCAATGGGTGGAAGATGCAGCATAGTGGTCATATGCCATTGCCAAGAGCAGAAGTACTTGAATTCCTAAAATGGTAAACACAAAGAAGACCTGAGCCAGACATCTCTCTAAGACATGAAGTTCTCCAGAGGAAAGATAAACAAATATCCATGAAGAAGAGGTGACTACAGAAGAACTACATGGGGGTGTGGAGGTGGGAATCAGTCCTTATCACCACCAGCATCATCAGGCTCCACATCAGGGTCAGGAAGTAGGTCTCCAGGAAGAGAACAAAAAACAAAGTCTGGACGTGGGGGTCAGCAGCAGCCCAAGGAGGATGAACTCAGTGATGGTGCTGTGGTTTCTAAGGTCATTATAGAAGATGTTCATCTGGAATAAACACAGAATCGGGGTGAAGTATTCATCTACTTCTCATGTACCTCGAGTTCCTTTCTCATTTTTTGGATATATCTCTCCCTCTTCAGACTTCTCATCTTCTTCATGGTTTTATTATTCCTTCCCTCGCTCCCCAAAATTGTTGCATCACTCACGTGTTGTACAAATTCTGGACTCTGAATCAGGCAATCCATGCTTTTTCCCCTTTCTACAAATGACTCTAGAGAAATTCATATAATTTTTAGAATAGTCTATATGTCTGATTGTTTCCCTCTCCTTGAATTCATGCCTGCTTCTATCCTATAACACTTCTTAATTTTATACTCAGCATATTTCCTTTCGAAGTAGTTCCAATCATCTTTTTCTGAATCATAGAATCCTTGACTCTCCATTAAATAATCCACTTAATGAATAGTATACTGTATTTATTTATTTGTATTCTTCACATGAATCTGATCTATTTGTCTATTTAATTCAATAGTAAATTTTGGTATGCATGCATGTGCGTGTTGTGGGGAATATGATTGAGGAAGAAGATTGATAATTCTGTTTTTAACAGTTCAAAAACTGAGGACAAGTCATGATAAAACTTGATCAGTTCTCAAACTTGAAGAGCCAGGATTCATTTCCACTACAAATGTATCTAAGGCAATAGCTCAGTCTACTATTCCAGAGTGACATTTTCACAGTTTCTACTGTATAAGATGAGCTTTTCTTATTGGCATTTAAGGACCATCCATCATTCGTAGTAGCATCTCGACCAGCAGAGATCCTGACTTACTTGGACTTGGGTGGGACCCGGCGATGGGTATTTTGAAACATTCCTCAGGTGGTTCATATCTGCCTCCAAGTTAGAGAATCAGTGTTTTAAATGCACCAATCAATCAAGCCAGACTCCTCTGGACGTCCTTCTAACTTTCTTTTTTCTCTGCCTTTACTTCAGCTATACTCTGTACAAATATTCAGTCCCTCCACTCCTTACTTAAATGCTATTTGCTTTTCAACTCTAACCTCAATATTTACCTCTTCCATTACATCTATCTTGATTACTCCATTTCTGCCACCACAGATTAGGGAAAATAAGGATACCTGTCATTGCTTTGATGTCACTTATGCTCTAGGCATTGTTAAATATTTAGCTTTCTACCTATTTAAAGATCACAACAAAACTACAAGGGCTGCATTATCTTAACTTTTAAAAGTAAGAAACTGAAGCTGAAATTATTGCAGTGTCTTGCCTGTGTTATGAGATAAAATGCATAGATGAGCTCTACTATCATCACATGTTTATGTAGCTACAATATCTGCATGAGTTTAATACATCCTGATATTCATTTAGCTGAAGCATGTGTACTTGTCTCCACTGTTCTTTCATCAACCTACTCTATAAACTGTTCTGTGCCTTCTCTTAGATGTATGTCTTGCTCTGGCTTTTAGTTGGCTGTGATTGGTATTTCTTTTTTCCCAATCAAATTTCTGTCCCTGGAGGATAGGGATTGGATCCAATAATGTATATTATCTTAAATTCCTGAACACACAAAAGGTCAGAAGCATCTGATAGGTCCTCATCAATATTTGCTGAATGTAGAAAGAATAAAAGAATAATGTAAATAGAATTGTGTGATAGTTTAAGGCTTTTCTGGCCCAAAAAGATCATGTCCTTAGAGCAAATCCATTCTTGTGTGTGTAAACCTATTGTAGGTGGGACCTTCTTTCTATTAGGTTACTTTAGTAGGGTATGACCCAGTTGAGTTTTAATGCTCTTACTGTATTTATTATAAATAGGATGAATACAGAGGGAGAAAACACACAAGAGCTTAGAGAGGAACCCACAGATGGCGCAGTCAGAAGCTGAGAGAGAAAGCCACAGATGGAATAGCCAGTGGCTGAAAGCAGGTGAGACTGGAGGAGAAGACAGAGGTAGTAGATATCATCATATGTCTTCCCATGTGACAGAGATGTCCAAGATTGCCCACAGTTGCAATTCCAGAGAGAACACTGACTGATGATGTCTTAATTTGGACACTTTTCTCAGCTTTGAAACTGTAAACTTTCAAGCCAATAAACTCCCACTGTAAAAGCCAACCCGTTTCTCATATATTGCTTTCAAGAGCTTTATCAACGAAAACAAATCACTTCTTGAGTAATTTCCCAAGCTAGAATTCCAGTTCCAAAAATAAACAAATTTCGACAGAGACTTGGAATTGACCAGGAATAGGAAAGGAATTGTGGGGTTCAGGACTCATTTTGTGGTAGGTGTTATACTCATTTTCTGTCAGCTGTGTAAGGTTGGAAAAATAATTATCTTCTGCTATACTAGCCAGCACCTAAAGATTCCTTTTCCATGGAGAACAGTTCTCATATCCTAGCTCATTTCTGTACACACGTGGAGGGTTGATTAAAACCATGGCACTTATGCACCCATTCATTGATAATTTATCAGTTTATCCATTTATTTATTTTACTCTTTCAATTACCTACTTCTTTATCTGTCCCATTTGTCAACGGTGTCAACAATCCTATTATGTATCCATCCACTCATTCATAAATTACTTCATCCATTCTTTCATTTATCTAATTATTCCAAATTTATGGATTTACTGTAAGACTCTATTTACAAAAGATTTAGCAAACAATCTTGATTAACTTTGTAAACTGTCCATTGAATTCTCTTTATTTGTCATTTTTTTTAACTTGTACTTTTCCAACATTGAAGGATAAATTCCCTTACTAGTTCATTTTGTTCATACCCAACTTGAAACCTGACTCAGCACTATACACTCTGATTCTATTCCTTCATTAGTCCTTTTGCCTGGCATGGTAACTCCTTATAGTAACCTTGATCCACCTACTAGAATTGTGAATCTACCCTGAGTTCCCCAGCTTTCACCTGATACCACAGAATCTGACACTGTTTTGGTCCACTGGACTCATCAGAACAATTTTTATTCCCATTGGGCCAACTAGTGCTTCAGTTCCTGCTCTTCCTGGCCTTCCCCATTTGCCATATTTATTATTTAGGCAAGTGTATCTACTCCAAACTCTTATCAGAACACAGATGGAAGCAACCTCTCAGCTATGTCTGGTAATTTGTAGCCAAGCATGGTGACACAAGTAAATTCATATTCTGCTATGAAGATAAATAACCAAATGGAAAATTCAAGTTTTCTTATCTTGGAGTTTGTAAAATATTCTTGAAATAAACAACTTCTCCATTCTTCAGTTGCAAAGTAAACAATGAATTGTATCTATTCACTTTCACCGGACAAATTTCTCAGCATTTGAAATTTACTGTCCAATTTGGCAAGATATTTGCTCCAAATTTTTCCATATTTACCCTCAATGAAGACCTGGCTGCAGTCCCATTTTTGTTCCTGAGAGCGCTCATATTGATAAAACTACCGAATATTAAAAAAATATTAAAGAAGCTTTGAGATAGAAATCCAAAATTTAATAACCTTTATCACATACTCGGCTCACACAAAACCCATCGGCAACCCAGAAAGAAATCTAAGTTATAGAAATCCGTGATCTGTTTATCCTGATCACTCTGTCTGAGACTAAGTGAAGAGAAGGTTTCATTTCAATCTTTCGGTGCAAAGTAGAGAGTAATTTCAAATTTTGATCACTTGCCTTGCCAGAGTGAGCACTGTGGCTTGATTGCCTACTTTAAAAATTGGAAAAGTAGAAAGGAAGAGAAGCTTGGGTGTTCACATAGAGAGTAGTGGAGGATAAGAAAGTAGAGCCCAGGATGATTCTCTTAATAAAGTATGTACCCCTACTTTAAAAAGGTATGGCCAGTTCATTAGCTGAGCTTGAACACTTCTCATGCAGTTACATCTTGGTGTCTAGCATATGCTTCTGTTAGATATAATCTTAAAGAGAAGTGAAGCAAGTGATTGCATTTTTTGGGGTCATTTTAAGAATAATCCCAAATAATTATCACCTTCCATGTTATTATTTATGGCTGAAATTTATACCATTGTGAATTAATTCCACTTAAATTAATATTTGGCTAAATTTAAAATTCAATCAATTCTAAGAGAAAAAGCACATTAATACCATTCTAAATGAACTCTTTTAAATGCAATGATCTCATGTAATTTCCAAGGAAATAGGTAATTGACATTCCAAGGAGAAAGTTCTCACAATTTTTACTTATTCCTTGTAATCACACAGAAAATTTTAGTTAATTGCACAAATTACTGGATAGATTGTTTAATGAAGATTGTGTGAGACAAGTCTAGTGTTGGAAGGCAGAAAGAGTATGGATAACTTATATGGTTAATACAAGAAACTCAGAAAATTATAAAGACCACAGTTATTCTGGGGTCACTTCAATGGGGAGAAGAGTCACAGTGCTTGAGTCTGTGTTCATGGCAGGCAAACTTCACCTACCTTGTTATTTTCTTTAGAAACTTCTCTGGATTCTTCACTTTCTCCTTCTCCTTATTTTCAGTGAACAGACTAGTAGAGTGGTTTGTAGAAAGAAAATGTATCTAGCGCATGAATTTAGCGGCAAGGAGATGAGGTATATCTTAGGCCACAAAAACTACTTTATCAATTCTGGTGTGCTTTTACCCACTGCGCTCTAAAATAGGACTCTCTCGGCTGTTGTTTTCAGCTTCTCAGGCCAATGCAGGCTTTATAGTCATTGTGAATTCAACACTAACTAGCATGCCCAGGAGAGAAAAGTCCATAAGGAGCTTATGCTCCAGAACTCAGTCTCCAGCATAAGGAAAAGGTGATAAGAGAGTCAAGGTAAAAGGAGTTGCTACAGAAAGCTAGGTGTAGAAGACTAGATGTGGAGAAGCAATCAGAACCATAAAATCTGCAGGTGGGAAAAAGAGGAAACTTCAGAGAAGTAATGAAGGTGTGACTTTTTCCAGTATGAGAGTCATCTTTTGGCTCTGGTCTTACCATAATAGAAGTCGTCGTCTTTGGCCAGGTGATCTACATGCACAGGAAAACCAATTTTCTATAGCTTAATTGCAGAAAATGCAGACTAAGTTTTCCTATTTGGAAGTCCGAATGAGGGGAGCCAAACAGACTATTTCAGATGGATAAGCTTAAAGAAACATATACACTAAAATCTGTCTTGGACCTGCCACTCTCACTAAATACAGTGAGAAAGTTTGAAAGGATACACATGGGAGACTTCTTTCATGTGATTCCAGACCCTATCACAGAGCTTCTCTTCATTAAGCTACCTTTATGATCAACCTACTAGGCAAAGAATATCAGATATAATCTAGCAAAAGGGATGCCAAGTTTACTGGTGGAGTTGGAGGTGCTGAGCAGTGCAAGAGACTATATTTCTAGTCAGTATAGTCTGATGCCAAATTTGAAACTCATTAACAAGGAGAGTTGGCTTTTGTGTGAGCACTAAGAGATTCTCATAGACACAGGCTTTAGAACTTTAGGATTGAAGCTCTTATTGTAAACCCTAAGTCTTTAAGGGCTTTGAAAATAGATAGGTGGGAAGTATTTTCACTAAGTGGGAGGATATCTTCTTTTGAAATTATCTAGGAAGGTGTGTAATGAGATATAGTTCATCTGATACCTTACTTTCCCAAATTCACTGTGAACAGTATCTTTCAACACATCTGAGCTGAACATTTTGAGGTATAAAATGAGCTATAAAATCAGGGACAGCTGTGTATATAACTCTCCAATTGCATCTGATGCATGTGTGAATTCTCATCCTACACAACAGAGCTGCAAAGCAGTGACTGGAATAGCACAATCATAGGTTCCTGTTTCAGGTTAAAAAGCATTCTCAGTGGAGGAAGACTGATTTATGGAAATGTATGGTCATTTACTCAGGCAATATGAAAGTTTTCTTTTAAATATTATTCCTCAAAGAGTCAGCATAGTTCAACTTTGTTTTGATAGAGGCTTGTCATAACATAATGTTATATGATGACACGTGTTTATTAAAAAAGACTGGGAGTTGGTGAGATTACTTACTTAATAGAGACTATGGAGAACTCATTCAAATATCAAAAATATTTATTTACTTCCTATAATATTGTAGGTATTTATTGGGACTACAAGATAAATAAGACACTAATTTTGCTTTTGAGAAAATCACAATCAAGTCAAGGAACTGATTTATGTAACTTCACCTTTCAGGAGAATATATTCAGTTATTTCAACAAAAGCCTTATGAGGGTAGGGACTTGTATGCTATTTCTCCAGTGACTGGAAAAGTGCCTGGCATGTAGAGGTGTTCAGAAAATACTTGTTGTGTTGATTTAAGTTTTAGCTAGCCATTTATTTTCCTTATTGAGAGATTTAGAGATCATAAGTGGAACTTTGATAAGTTTTGATAAATGTATACACCCAAGTTACCGTCACCTAAGTCAAGATATTGACATTTTAATCACCCAGAAGTTTCCCTTGAGCCTCTTTTCAGTCAATTTCATATTGCTCCACTCACAAAAAGGCAACTACTATTTTGATTTCTTAATCATTATGTGAATAGAATTATAAAATATGTACTCTTTAGTGTGTGACCTTTTTTGCTTACCAAAATATTTTTGAGATTTACCTATGGTTTCGCATGTATCAGTAGTTTCTTTCTTATTTCTAAGTAGTATTCTTTTTGTGTAAATTTCACACTTTGTTTATCCTTACTTCTGTGTTGGACACGTGAGTTGGTTCCATTCTTTTTTTTTCTTTTGAATAAAGCTGCTATGAACATTTCTATACAAGTCTTTTTTGTGAACATATTCTTTCATTCCTCTTTGGTATATACCTAGAAGTATATTTGTTGATTATACAATACTTGCATGTTGAAATTTGTTAGGAAACTGCCCAATTGTTTTTCCAAAGTCCCTGTGTCTTTTTAATATTTCCACGAACAATGTATGAACTTTCCATTTGTTTCACATCCTTGCTGTCTCTTAGCGTTTTCAATATTTTGATATGTGTTATGTGTGTGTGAAGTAGTAACTCAATGTGTTTTTTTTAAATAATTTTTTTTTTAAGAGCTTTAGATTACATAAATGTTACATCGAAAATATAGGGGATTCCCATATACCCCACCTCCTTCCTCTCCCACACTTTCTCCCATTAACAACATATTTCATGAGTGTGGTACATTTGTAAAAGTATAATATAAACTGTAAACCATGGTTAACAGCAATGCTTCAATATGTATTTATCAATTGTATGAATGTGGTTTTAATTTGCATTTCACAGCTGAATATTACAGTTGACCAAATTTTTATGTGCTTTTGGCCCTTTGAACATGCTGTCTTTTGAAGTGTCCAAGTTTTCTGACCATTTTGTATTGGGCTGTCATTCTTGATTTATATGAATTCTTCGTATAAAGTGATATGAATTCTTTTGGGGTATATTTTATCTCAGCTTGGGGTTTGTCTTTTCATTTTCTTAAATGTGCCTTTTCATGAGCAGTTGTGTATTATTTTGATGGAGTCTAGTTTACTAACATTTTCTTTTATTGCTTGCGATATTTAGAAATAGTTGGTGAGAGTAGACATACTAAACTTATTTCTGGGTATTTTGGAGGAAACAGTCAATGTTTTACCAATATATTAGCTATAGGTTTTACACATAAATTCCATTATATACATACTCATTCTCTTTAATTCCTCAGTTTGCTGAGAGTTTCTATGTGAACAGATATTGAATTTGGCAAATGTTTTCTTTGCGTCCGAGATAATCATGTAATTTTCTACTTTATATTTTTAACGTGGAGAATTATATAACTTAATTTTGAAAGTAGTTTTATTGAGTTATAATTGATATACAATAAACTACATGCATTTAAAGTGTACAATATGGTAAGTCTTGACTTATGCTTACACCTGAGATACCATCATCACAATCAAAATGATAAACATATCCATCAGCCCTAAAACTTTCCTCATGGTCCTTTTCTTAAAAATCAATTTTATTGAATTATATTCATACCCCATACAATCCATCTAAAATGTACATCCAGTGACTTGTGATATAATCACAAACTTGTACTTTCATCATAGTAACCAATATTAGAGTGCCTTCATTACTCTAAAAAGTAAAAAATGCCTATCACCCAGGAGTCACCTCTCAATCCCTCAATCCCTCTAATGCAATACATATTTGCCAATCCAATTCCATCTTTACAAATCTATTTATATTTACAGTTTATATAAATGGAGTCAAACAATATGCAGTACTTTGTGTCTGGTTTCTGTCATTTAACATAATTCTCTTTTGTACAACGGATGAAAAAACATTAATATTTTACTATTCACTACAGTCCATAGTCTGCTTTTGGTGTACTTTTGCACAAATTCCACCCCATTATTAACATCCTGCAAATTCAAAACACATTTGTTCTAACTCATGGAAGAACATTCTTATATTTGTACTATAAACCACACTTATTATCCACAGCAGTGTTCACTACCTACAAAGTCACATGCTCCATCTTTAGCTTCCCTTTAAAACTTTCTAGTTGAAAGGGTTGAAACTTTCTATTCGAATCATACCCCCATAATGGCACTACTAATTACAGTCACTCTAACATGATGTCATCATCTCTATCCAATTCCAGACATTTACAGTCAACCTTATTATAAATGCTTCACAAATTAAACCTCAGCTCCCCATTCTCTATTCTCATTCTATCTTCTGGTGACCAATATTCTAGCTATTAACTCCACGACTCTGCTCATTATATTTAGTTCATTTTAGTGAGATCATATAATATTTGTCCTTTGTGTCTAGCTTGTTTCACTCAACACAGTGTCCTTAAGGTTCATCCGTGTTGTCAAATGCATCACAACTTCATTTTTTCTTACAACTGAATAATAATCCATCATATGCATTTACCATATTTTGTTTATCCTTTCATCTGTTTATGGACTCCTGGGTTGTTTCCATATTTTGGCAATTGCTAATAATGCCGCAATGAACATTGGTGTGCAAATGTCTGTTCGTGCCCTTGCTTTCAGTCCTTCTGAGTATATACTTAGAAGTAGGTTTGTTGGATCATAGGCAGATCTATATTTAACTTCGTACAGAACCACCAGAGACTTCCACAGTGGCTGCAATTCTATATTCCCAACAACATAAGTGTTCCCATTTCTCCACACCCTTTCCAACACGTCATTTTCTGTTTTTTAATTGTGGCCATTCCAGTAGGTATGAAATGATAGCTCACTGTAGTTTTAATTTTCATTTCCCTAATAGCTAGTGGTAATGAACATCTTTTCATGTGCTTTTTAGCCATTTGTGCTTCTTCTTTGGAAAAATGCTTATACAAGTCTTTTGCCCATATGTTAATTTGTTTTTTTGTCTTCACATCATTGAGTTGTAGGATATATTTTTATATCATGGACATTAAACCCTTAATGGATATGTGGTTTCCAAATACTTTCTTCCACTGAGTAGGCTGCCTTTTCACCTCTTGACAAACTCCTTTGAACAACAGAGGTATTTAATTTTGAGAAGGTTCCATTCATCTATTTTTTTCCTTCATTGTTTCTGTTTTAGATGTAAAGTTCTAAGAAACCACCTCCTATTATAAGATCTTAAAGATGCATTACTACATTTTCTTCTAGGAGTTTTATGGTCCTGACTTTTATATTTAAGACTTTGATCCATTTCAAGTTAATTTTAGTATAAGGTGTGAGCCAGGGGTTCTCTTTCATTCTTTTGAATACGGATATCCAGTTCTCTCAGCACCAATTGTTGAAAAGACTTTTCTGTCCCGGTTAAATGGACTTGGTAACCTTGTGAAAAATCAGTTGACTATAAAAGCGATGGTCTATTTCTGAAGTCTCAATTCAATTCCATTGAACAATATGTCTATTTTTATGTCAATACCATGCTGTTTTGACCACTGTAGCTTTGAAATATGTTATAAAGTCAGGAAGCGTAGGTCCACTGACTTCGTTCTTGGTTTTTAAAGATATTTTTGGTTATTCGGGGTCCCTCTCCCTTCCAAATAAATATGGTAATTGACTTTTCCATTCTTCAAAGTAAGTTGCTGGAATTTTGATTTGCAGAGATTCTGTAAATCAATTTGGGTAGAATTGACAACTTAATGATATTTTGTCTTCCAAGTCATGACCACAGAATGTCCTTCCATTTGTTTGGGTCTTCTTTAATTTCTTTTAGCACTGTTTTGTAGTTTTCTGGATACAGGTTTTCTACACCCTTGGCTAAATACATTCATAAATATTTGATTCTTTTAGTCATGATTGTAAATGCAATTTGTTTCTTGATTTCCTCCTCAGATTGCTCATTATTATTGTACAGAAATGCACTGATTTTTGCGTGTTGATCATGTATACTGCCACTTTGATGAATTTGTTTATTAGCTCTAGTAGCTTGATTGTAGATTTTTCAAGGGTTTCTAGATATAGGATCATGTCATCTGCAAATAGTGAAAGTTTTACTTTTTTTCCAATTTGGATTACTTTTATTTCTTTTTTTTTTTCCTTAATTGCTCTATGCAGAACTTTTAGTGCATACTGAATAACAGTGGTGAAAGTGGGAATCATTTTCTTGTTCCCAATCTTAAAGGGAAAGCTTTCAGCCTTCCAGCGTGGAATGCAATGCTGGCTGGTGTTTTTTCATATATGCCCTGTATTATGTTGATGAAATTTCCTTCTATTCCTACTTTTTAAAGTGTTTTTGGTTTTTTTTTTTAATAAAGAAAGTTTGCTGGGTTTTGTCAAATGTCTTTTCTGCATCAAAAGATATGATCATGTGTTTTTTCTCCTTCAACTTATTAATATGATGTATTACACTAATTGATTTTCTTGTATTGAGCCACCCTTGTATACCTGGAATTAAACGCAGTTGATCATGGTGCATAATTCATTTAATGCATTGCTAGATGCGATTTGCACACCTTTTGTAGAGAATTGTTGCATCTATATTCATTAGAGCGATTGGTCTGTAATTTCTTTTCTTTGTCTGGCTTTAGTGTTAAGGTGACGTTGGCTTCCATAGAATGAGTTAGATAATGTTTCCTCCTCTTCAAATTTTTAGAATAGTTTGAGCAGGATTGGTATTAATTCTTCTTGAAACGATAAGTATAATTCACCTCTGAAGACATACGGTCCTAGAATTTTCTTTGTTGGGAGGTGTTTTTTGTTGTTGTTGTTTTTTCTTTATTTTAAATGAAGCTGTAGATTTTGTAACACTACATCAAAAATACAGGGTATTCTCATATACCCCAACCTATTCTTTTCCCACACTTTCCCCCATTAACAACATCTTTCATTAGTGTGGTACATTTGTTGCAATTAATGAACACATCTTGAAGCATTGCTACTAGCCATGGTCTATAGATTACATTATGCTTAACACTATGCACCACACAATTTTATAGGTTTTGACAAAATGTATAATGGTTTGTACATCTACTTCCGGTGGGCATCCTGTTCCCTGTCATTCAAGCCAAGCAATTGATAAAATGTGAGCTTTCCAGATACTGAAAGACATAAATAGTAGAGACATCACATTTCCTGAATGTGAATTCCCTGCTCCCTTGCTTTGTCCCATTCCCCATCTGCTTGACTTTCCTATCCTTCTTTTCTCTCTCCTTCTCTCCTCCACTTTCATTTAATTACCTAATTATCTTATTATTTTCTCTGTTTATCCATGTGCTCTTTTATCCCATTTCTTCTCCTTTCCTTTCTTTCTTCTGTTGTCTGATCCTTTTCTGAACTCTTCCCATTTCATAAAAGTACTCTGGACTTAACCATCACTGGAAATTTGTTGGAGAGTCCTTTTCTATCTGGGGACTGCAGGGCATAATTTATGCTGAGCCTGGGTATCTCTGTGATACCTCTTTCTCATCTTTCCCTCAGGGACCTGTACCACATTTCATACCTGTGGATTTTATACACAAACCAAAGTCAATAACAATGGCAGCACAGACTATGGACTCTTCCAGATCAGTAATAAATGTTGGTGCAGGGACCACCAGGTCCCTCAGTTAAGGAACATCTGTTATACCACCTGTAACAGTGAGTGGCCTCTTTTATTCTGTTCCTCTATTTTTCTGGAGTCTGTCCCTGTAATTATCTCTTTTTAGGTATCAAGCACACCTCTGGCATAACTACCTTGGCTGGGCTGCACATCAACTATAGGATGGATTGACTGTGTTGACAGTGTTGAGTAAGAAGCTTTTAGGGTTTTCAGGATAATCAAATCCCCAGAAGTCCCCAGAAATTCAGGGGTAGGTAAACAATCTGAGCTGTGTGGGAGACGTAAAGTCTGATACCCTGCATTTTCAGAATAAATCATTTGATGAGAATTTGATGACTCCTCCAGAGATGCCCCAGGGAAGTGAATGGAGGGGTTACCATATTGGCCTTCTCATATAGAAGACAATAGGCATAAGATTTCAGTTCAGAGAAGGACCAACCCAGTGGAGCCAGGGATGAGGGAAATTCACTGCCCTTCTGAGTAATACTTCTTAGTCACCTCATTCTTTTCCTTGGGACTCTTGCTAGAATTCCTGGGTGATGACCTTACTGATGACATCATCATGTGTGCTAAGAAGATCCTGGATATTAAAGGAATTGGTTACTTTTGAATTTCCATTTTATTTTCTATTTCCCCTTCCTTCCTTCCCTTCATCCTTCTAGCCCCAGCACCACTGCCCCCTCTCTCTATCTCCTGGTCATTTAATCTAAAATATACTCTCCGAAGAGAATTCATCAAGCAGACTCAGGTCTCCAATTCTTTTAATTTTTTTAAGAAGGTACCAGGGATTGAACCTGAGATGGGAAGCAGGCGCTCAACTACTGAGCTACACCTCCGCTCCCATGGTATCCAATTCTTAAGCCTCCCTCACTCCACTCCTCTTAATAAGGTGTTTCATAATGGAGGGCTCAGACCCAACCCTCCTTTCACCTGGCCTTGGACTTCTGATTCCACTTGTTTAGTTCTAGACCCTAAAGTAAGCCATAGGCACCATTGCACATCTTTTTTTAGCCCTACAACTTTCTTGCTTTTGGACTATGGACTCTGCTTCAAGAGTAGAGTCATTGAGATACTGAAGTAACCTAGCCACTTTCCATCTGGCTGGGAAAGACCTTATGTACTTCTCATCCACATTCTTCCACCTCAGCCTTTTGGGGATGATGCTAGCTGGAAGTTTGAGCTAATTCCAGCTGGCCAATAGCCCTGTAACCTTCTATATTACCAGGTTGGTCCATAAAACACTTTGCTTTGACAGGTTGGAATAGTGGCTCTGCAAGACGTGAGAACCCTGCTGCCCTTGCTGCTCCTGACCCTTCTTTGCTCCCAGAACTCCTCTTCCCTAAGTCTACCTCAGTTTGCTTCTTTCTATCCCCTAAAGTTGATTTGTCTCTGAGCCCTGGGACCTGAGTGATACCATTGGACTTTTGAGGACTATTCTCCAGGGATGTGTGACTGGTACACTGGATTTTAGACCCTTGCTCAGTGCCCTGATGGCACTTTCTATACAGAAACAGATTGCCCCTCTGTCCTGAATAAAAGGCCTGACCTTGAGTGGCTAGCTGTGTGTTCTTCCTTTAGGGAAAGAGAGGTAATAGGAAAAGTGGCTGGACAGTGGAGCCATGGGTTATAGCCACTTTCCATCTTAACTGAAGAGGAAATAGGCAGAAATCATAACAGAATGTTGGGGTTACTTTCTGTACCAATCTAATTCAACTAACTTTAATTGGTTGCCTAGTATATTTAAATAACTATAGAGGGGATACAAACTTGGCTGAAAGGGTCTCTTTCCTCAATGACTAGAAGGAAAGATAAAGTGAATAAATTTTAGTAAATAGTTATAATACTATTATATACTATTATACACCATAAAATAAAACCATGAGAGAGGTTAAAAATATTCCCAGACATTCAAAAAAGGAAGAATAATTTGTATTGGGGGCACAGTGGATAAAAAGGATGAAAGAAGGATTCATGAAAGGGTAGCATTTAAGCTGGGACCTGGCATGGAAGCAGCCCTGATGTACACACACTTTTAGTCTTTGTGTAGAACCAGGACAGGGAATTGCTGCTGTTCTCTTCCTGAGAACTATCTTGGTACTAAACTAGAGGTGGGGTGACATCTGACCATTTGTACTGCTTTCTCAAACTCTTTCTCTTCCGTCTACACCTGGAACAAGGACCTGTTCAAGCAGGTACCTGCAGTGGCCCAGGCTAAAGTGGGAGGTGGTGAGGCTCAGGGCAGAGGCTGTCAGAGTGCAGGTGGTTCACTGAGCCTTGTGCGAGGAGGACTTGGGACGATGTCCAACAATATGGATTCTATATTTTCCCGTGACACTTGTCTTGTGAAGGCAGGAATTTTACTGGGTAAGATGAAATGCTCCTTTTCATGTTTCTTCTCCCACTCTCTTCTCTTTCCTGTTCATTCTTTTTTTCATTTGTCCAACACACATTGAGAGCCTATGATGTGATAGGACTGTACTAGACACTGGGGTACAGAAGCTGTTAGAAAGGGTTTTTGCTCTCAAGATGCTTAGACTTTAGGGAGTATTACTCACCACCTGCATTCCTAGTATCTTGCAAGAGAAAAGACTCTTCAGACAGGTCTAACATTCGTCCCTTAATCTGTCAACATTTATTGAGGATTTGTTATTTGTTAGGCTCTACTTTAGGTGTTAGTTAAGAATAAAGAAAAGGAGACACTCTAAATTTGTTTTATTTCTTACTAAGTTGTTATAGACCTGTGGATCTTCCCAGGAACCTTTTGATATGGGAACAAAAGGGTAGCTGGGTCTTGCAGTAACCAAGATGGACCCTTCCACAATGCCATGGGGTATTTGCTAGTGGTCTGACAAATTGAGTTACACTTTGTGTCAACTTCATAGACAAAAATAAAGTGAGTGGACGAGGCATAAAAAGGAGAAATGGAAAGAAGGGACAATGAATAAGAGGAAAAGCTAATAGGTATAGTAATGACCAGGGAAACCTTGAGGACTTTCTTGTGTAGTGACTGGGCATCCTGTGGGTGGGTTGTCGCATGTTCTATGAAGATTTCCCAGCCTCCTGACTGGGGTGGGATCGGGACAGAGACACTGAGTCCTCTGTTTTGGAAAGGGATGAGTGGTGAGAGCTCTTCCGGCTTCCTTTTCCTTTTCGTTTTCCTCTCAGAATGTTTCTCCCTGAGGAGGCCGTGGAGCCTGGTTCAGAAGGTTAGCCTGGACTTCATGGCCAGCATCCTCCTCAGAGGTGTCTTCACCTTCTGGTTCTTCAGACTGTAGATGAGGGGATTTAGCAAAGGGGCCGCCACACTGTATTACACAGAAAGTGGTTGCTGTAGGGCTGAGCCAGATGATGTAGTCATGTATCTTGAAGGGAATTGCTCAAAAGAGCAAACTGAGCTCAGGACAACAGCCACACTATTGTTGGCAGTAACGGTCCATCCCCTCCTAGAGACTGCCAAGGGGGTCCTCAGAGATGAGTCAGCCCTCACTAAGGGCAGCAGTTAGAAATGACTATCAGTGTGAAATCAGTCATTTCTGCCTTCAAATTGCATCTAAACATGAATGACATCATCTAGAAAGTCATAGGAGCTTTCCTGAGAAAAAAGGAAGTTCTACAGCATATCATGGGCTGCACATTAGTATATACTAATAACGTAATGCATTTCAATAACACTTCATAGTTTTCAAAACATCTTTCTATAATAGTTATAATGACAATATGAAGCTTTCTCCCCCCATCCCCCTATGGGCTCAACAATATGGGCATACTATGTCCTCATCTTGTGATGGTTGTTCCTTGAAAAGTTGTATGCTTAGTCCAATAATTCTGCCATTGTTTCCAACATTTGTGGCTCTGGAAATTACTCTCAGTGTCATAGCACATTATTTTTGTAATGTGTCATGAAACAAATGTTTGTCCATTTAGTTGCATTTTTCTTTAGTTTAGAAAAGACCAATTATTAGTTGAAATCAAAACTGGTAAATAAAGTGGGAGATAAAACTATGTTAAGCATAAGATATGATTCCAAAATAATGATAATACTGAAGCTTTTTGGTACATCTTTTTTAGTGCCACTGAGAGTAGTTCCTAATGAAGCATTCTAAGACACTTTTTTTTTCAATGTCACTAAATCATTGGAAGAAGTATAGACTATCCAAAGAATGTTCTTTGTGGGTTCTGATGTGTTTGGCTGAAATACTCATTTTACTATCATCCTTCAAAATTGAATTTGCTCCTCCTAACATTACTGAGAAGCATGTGGAGGAAATTTTATTTTCCCCTTATGGTATATGAGGAAACTGAGACAAAGAAGCGATGTCCACAGTTATGGCCGTGGCTGGTGAGCTATTTTGCCATGAGGCTCAGGTGACCTCCCCTAGACCATTCCTTAGCATCCTTTCCTACCCCTTGACTTCTCTCTAAGTCACATGTATGTAAGAAAAGTGTTGAGAAACTTGGGCAAATCCACTTCCTGCTCACTAGTGGAGAGCACACGCATTGGTTATTCTGTCTTCTAGTACGGAAGGACTCTCTAGCTAAATCTGTTTATGTTTGAGAGAAGCACGGAAGGAAAGAGCATGAGATTTGAAATTGGTGAGAACTTGGTTCATATTGTGGCACGATTACTAGCTTATTGTGGCACCTTAGAGGAATTACCTGTTCACTCCTAAATCCTGGGTTCCTTATCTGAAAATTGTGTTACTATCACTCTTGTAGAGTCATACATATGAAAATTGAGTCTGGCCATGTAAAGCAGCTGGTGTATAAGTGAATAATAAATAGTTATTGCATAAAATACATTTGGAGATTTCATATTCCAGTAGGAAAGGAATATTGCATCCATTTTTAAAATGATATGCTTTATTTTTTTGGTCTAGTATTGAATAAAAATATATGAAAACCATTTTGATTTCCTTTTGGGAACTCCCAAATCTCAAGTTAATGAAGTAGAGAAGTCTTTAGTTTTTGTCTAAGCTCATTTTTCAGAGTAGACAATTGAGGTCCAGAAAGAAAATGGATTCTTTATAGTTGTACAGCTAGTTCACATCAGAGTCAGGATTGGAATCCAGTCCTTCTGAATTCCAGCACAATTAATTTCCTGATACTTTGCAGTGCTTCTGTTCTACAGACCAAGACCACTTTATCTGAGGAATAAAGATATTTACATTCATGGGGTATAGTTTTCATACCTGAAAAGTCCTTAACCATAAAAGATGGTGACCATGAGGAAATGAGAAGAACACTAGATAAGATCTAGCTCTGACCCTTGGCAGAATTTATTCCCAGGGCTGTCAAGATGATATGGGTGTAGGAACCCAACAACAAAAGAAGGGTCCCAAGGCCCAGGACCACCATGGTGGTCAGCATGGAGACAATGCTTGTGTAAGGGTCAGAACAGGCCAACAGGAGCACTGGGGAAAGCTTACAGGCAAAACTGTAGATGAGGCTGGGACCACAGAAGTGCTGCTGAGCTAGGAGGAGAGTGTTCATCAGGCCAATCCCTATGCCTATGGCCCAGGATGCCCCCACCGGGCCACGGCACACCCTCTTGTTCATAGCCACCACAAACAACAGGGGGTGGCACACAGCCTGGAACCGGTAATAGGCCCTGACAGAAAGGAGGCAAGCTTCAGTGATCCCAGAGAAGATAATCAAGGAGATCTGGGTGAAACATTCAAGGAGGGATATGGTCTTCCACTTAGAAAGAAGGTTCTCCAGCAGCTTAGGCACAATGATGGAGGAATATAAACATCCAGGCAGGAGAGAGAGATGACTTAGGAAGAAGTACATGGGAGTGTGGAGATGGGAATGAGCTCTGATCACCAGCAGCATCAGTAGGTTTCCTGTGATGGTCAAGAGATAAATCACCAGGAACAGCCCAAAGAGTAGTACTTGGATATGAGGATTGTTGGACAATCCCAGGAGAACAAATGCAGTTATTGTGGTTATGTTGCTACGTTCCATGGAACATTGAAGTGTCCCTTCAGAAGCATAAGAACTGGAAAGAACACTTGAACGGGTCATCAGGCTGAGAGCATGCATGGGAATGAGGCATTATGAGGAAAGCTTCAGGGCTGACCCAGGGCAGATGTTGAGCAGAAGCAGCCCTGCAATGTCAGACCTTGTCACCCCTTCCTGGCTCAGGGCAGTAACCTATTAGCCAAGGTGGAGAAGGTGGGGAGGACAAGTGTAGAGAATTATACTTGAAAAGGAAAGAGGAAAGAACAATGATCATTATTCACACTGGAAAATAAAAGAAGGGAGTTGGGAAGAGACTCCAGAGCAATGAAAAGTACTGTTTTCCAGTTCCAAAAGGAACTAAGCTTAAACCAAAGACAAGGCAACTGGCAAAATGAATGAGCAGTAAACTTTGACTGACTATCTGGCTAACAGTTAATGCCACTTTAGGATCATGAGTAAGTCACTTGACCCCTATGAGCTTTAGTTTTCTCATTTAAAACAAACAATTGGAAAAACCAGATAGTTTCTAAAATCGATTCTAGCTTAGAAATTCCAAAGATGGGAAAACAAGCTTCTTTGGGTATCTCTGGTACTAAATAAAACCCCCTTCTGCCTTTCTACATCAACACAAGTAGAAGTGCCAAATGAATATGCTGGTTGCTTGAAAGTCTGACAGGGAAAGCCCTCTTTCTGCAGGCGAGGACTGTGTACATCAGTAATGCCAACATCTTCCCATTCTGGGGTTTCTGTGAATCTATCATGTCCACTATTTTCATTGTAATCTCAGAACCTAACATGAGAGTCCCTGAAGACTGGGCTATTCTCTGAGTTGGAACCAGTGGATTTGAATGAAGACAAGTCAGACTTGGAACCACGAGGTTAAAAGTCAGAAAAAAGAGGGTAGAAAAAAGAACACCTGGTAAAGTGGACAGATAAAGTGTTTAGTCTAGACTAGAGGAAAGTAATGTGGTCACCCCCCATTGATGGGCAACTCAGGAAGATAATAAATGACCTCTGTTCTTAGCTGGGACACTTATAGGTTCCCAGAGTGAAATAGTTTTAGGACAAGATGGGTTTGATTGAGATTTGTCTTCACTGGGTGAGCAAAAGAGTCCCTCAGTGGGCCATACTTGTATGGAATTCTTTCCAATACGGGAGCAAAAGCCAAAGATATAGCTGGAGTTCTGTGGTCTTCCCCTGACTTTGTCTTTTAGAGATTGCAGGGGAAGAAATGTTGAACAAGGAACTATCCCTGCAGTCTTTTTGTCTAAGGGTAATGGTCCCTCCCAAATAACAATGACCAGAGGGATTTTATCCCAGCTCTAGACCTTGGAGAGTGAGGGAGGCCTCCAGAGAGGTCCTTAAGCAGGTGGCCTACTCTAGCTCAGCATGGGTTTTTCAGGGCCATCTCCTCCTCCACTGTATCGTTATTGTTTCAGTGAGTTGCATCATAAAAGAGGAGCTCCAGTGTAGCCAACATATATTTTTTATTTAGAGGAACTTCATATAATGTAAAATTAACCATTTAAAAGTGAACAATTTAGTGGCATTTAGTACATTCACAATGCTGTGTATCTCCTCCTCTATCTAGGTCCCCAACACTGCATTACCCCAAAAGGAAACCCTGTACCCATTAAGGATTGACTCCCCTTGCCCCCTTCCTCCTACCACCAGCCCCTGGCAATCGCCAATCTGCATTCTATCTCCATGGATTTAACACATGGGCGTGTGGAGCTGAGGATCTGCCCTGATGACCAGCAACATCAACAGGTTCACCATCAGGGTCAGGATGTAAATGCCCAGGAGCAGCAGAGAGCAGAGCCAGGACATGGGTGTCAGCAGACAGTCCAAGGAGGATGAACTCGAGGATGGTGCTGTGATTCCTCAAGGCCATTTACAGGGTTCTCCCTAGAAATAATAATAGAGACAGACTTGAAATCTCTATTGACCACACCCAATTATCAGAAGGTTAGAGCTTCTTCCCAACCAATTTAGAGTTCATATATGTTCTCATTGATTCCTTTAAATCCTTTCTTCTTGTGCTGATATTTTCCTTCAATCTTTATCCCTGAGTGAATGTGACCATAATAACTGAGGCTGATTGTCTACCTCAGATTTGTGATGGAATTTATGAATATTGTCAATCTGGACTATAACTAATAGTTACTTTTTTATCTGTAACTATTCTCAGCAATGTTCCCTATACCTTGTAGATTCTGGTGGGCTGCCTACAGTGAATGTGCCAAAACTTGTGTTCTCTCTTCTGCTTACTCAGTCTCTTATTACCATTCAAAACCTATTCATAATGATATTGCTTTGTCTTCTATTAGCTTTTCTCACAGGCATTTTCACATAAATTGTCCATTTCATCTTTGGGACAAGACTGAAATGTGTAGACACTAGCGTGTGTCTGCATAGTATGTGTGTGTTTGTGTTTGGATATTATATTTTGTTTTATTTGGAGGATAGAATAGATAGAGCAAAGGAGTAAATTTCTGCCCCCATTTTGTGTTAGAAAAAATTTAGTATCAGATGTTATATAACTTGTCCAAATTGACAATTTGAACAGTCAAGATTTAACTCCATTAGAACCCAAGACAAAGGATCATATTACCATTTAGTGCCTTCCATTCATAGCTTGGTCTTTCATGTCCTCTATTATCCGGCATCTACTGACATTCATGATATTCCAGATGCTACTCTATGGAGGACCTCAACGCTTGAGGCAGACTAGAGTACTCCTTTCTGAGCATCACTTGGGCATATCTTTCTCTTTCTCTTTTCTTAAGCATGTGCTCCACATGAATTGCCTTATCTTTCCATCTAAATTTTATTTATATTCTGCCTCTCACCAAAATTTCAATGTCCTTCTGAGAACCTACTTCATCACATCCCTTTATGAGCTCACCGGTATATGAAATAATTGGACAACTATTATTCATTGAGTGCCTGATATGTGATTGGCCTTTCTAAACACTTGCATTTTTAATCCCCACCACCAATTAGGGTTAAATCATTGCATTGAGATTTTTCAAGCAAGAAAACAAAAGTATTTGGCTCTCTTACTGTTTAACACCATTATTCCCACTCTTCCCTCTCTGCCTCTCTGATTTCAAGAATTTGCTCTTTCCATCCTGGTCTGATAGCACTGTTAAGGATTTCTTAGGCATTCCTGCTTTTCTCCACAGCATGATCTGTGGAGAAAAACTCACAGTATGATCTCTGGAGAAAATTATGGCTCAAATCAGTTCTAATTTAGCACTGAAGAAACCTAATGATCTTAAAAAATCTCTTTTCAAGAACTGCTCTTACTTATGCATTTGTCAAATCCTGTTGGGAGTAAACCATTTCTCTTGTGTCCAAACTACAAATTAACAATAAACTGCAGGAACAACAACAACAACAACAAAAAACAAGTAAATTGAGACCACTGTCTTCAAGAATATGAACATTTCTGCTTTGGTATTTTCTGCATGAATTAAGTGAATATTTGCTTTGATTAGTTTTCTTTTTGTTCATCTTATGCTCACTTTTCCCTCAAGAGGGATCACAGCGACTTCAGTTCTTACTGAAATTGAGCGATTCATCCCAGATCCATATTGGTTGGAGAAGGACTGTTCTGCATCTTTACAATGTGAGAAAGGATAAATTCAGAAGTTAGTTTTGTGTGATTCTTCAAAGGAAAGCTGGGTTTACCAATTTGCATGGGATAGCAATATAAGAGCATTCAGTATGCTAATACTTCACAGATCAGATATTGAATTTGGGGTTTATACTACAAGTCATCCCATTCAATACTTTATTCCACATTTAAACATATGACAGTGCCTCAAAACCAGTCACTAAAAACATTTAGTCCTAATGAATAATGAGGAGGATGCTGACAATAATGAAGAAGATAATGCTAAACACCATTCCAAGCACTTTCCATGTGTTAAGATACTTACTTATCACACCAATCCTATGAGATAGGGACCATTTATATCCTTATCCCTACTTTTTTTTAAATGGATGAGGAACTGAGGCAGAAAGCTGATTGGGAACTTGTCCAAATCCACAGAGGTAGCAAGCAGTGGAGTTGGAATTTGAGCCCAGCAGTTTGGCATATAGCTTAGAACATCAATTCCATGGGGGCAGTAGTACAGAAACATTCTTGAACAAGAAACATAATAGGATTCTTAACATTTTGTCAATTTCAAATAAATTTAATTTTAAAATGTTAATTTCACAAATGCTGGGATTGATGAGTTATTTAGAAGGTGAAGTGTTTCCTTTAGTCACTGAGCATGGAAAAATACTCTACTTGACCAAAATTGGGGAAATTTGGATACACAGTATAAATACCATGGTTTTTGGAACAGACTAGGGAGTAGTGAAAATAAGTGGGCAAGGAATAATAACACCAATGAATTCAGTTTTTTTTCTTTAATATTTCTTAATTTTGATAATAACTGCTATTTTCTTCAGCACCTACATTAGTTTGATGTCTTGAAGATGAAGGCAATTAGTAATGGCTGAAAACTGACTTTCTATGGCACATGTAATTGGGTGTAGAAAAGGACCAAAATCCACTATCTACTCTGATGTATTCTCCCCACTCCTCACCTGATTTTATGCTCCAGCTGCTGTATCCTGCCTTTATTATACTCCTAGGGCATGGAGTAATGCTGAGTTTGAAGCCAGAGTGCACAATATCTCTACCCCATAACCTATCATCCATCACTGATGCCAGAGGGTTTTCCCCAGGTAGCTGCTCAGAGTAGGTAAACACCTAGAGCACACTGCACTGCATGGAAATGTGAAAGTCTTCATTGATTTGGGGACTTGTTCGTAGTACACAGAAAGTCTACGGAAAGACTCAAGGAGGAAAGATGCATCTCAGAGAGCCTGATACAGAGGTCATATGAGAAATGGGAAAGAAGCGGTCAGGAGAGAGAGGGAAGGAAACTTCAGTCAATCATAGAGGACATTATAGAGTTGGGGGGAAATTATGGCTCAGAAAACGTCCTGCTATTCTGGTCTCTTCCTGGGCCAGGTATGTCTGTGTTCATGAGGACCAATTGTTTTATGGCCCAATTATAGAAACTTCAGTTGATGTTTTCTCTTTCTCTTGAGAAATCACAGTAAAAGCATCACAATGGCTTACTTCAGAATTGTCATGTCTTTCATCCTTTCAGCTCTCTCTTGGTCCTGTCTTTCTCTCCCACTAAGCCTCTAAAACCCCGAAAAAATGAACAAACAAACAAACAAATAACAAAACAAAAAATGTGGGAGGAGCATTTATCTGATAACTATAGACTCAAACTCTGGGGCATCAGTTCATTTAGTTAACTCTTTTTTTTCAAAATACTGTGCTAGGAGAATCTGTGAAGTGTATGATTCTCCCATATTTCTTTTCATAAGGGCAGATGTATGATTAAGCAGTCACTAATTGGATGGCTGAGCCTGGCAACCCAGGAGACAGAAGAGCCAATGTCTTTTATCCTCTGAAGTCACAATCTTAAGATCAAGGTTAGACTCATTAACACAACAAGCAGCAATTTGTAGGGATCTTATGGGATTTCATTTAGAATTGTCTTTTGGAACTTCTGTCTTGAAGCAATGAAATTTGATGGAAACGATTGGATGTTCGGTGGTTTTTGAATTAAGCATGTGATTGGTAACATCCTTCTGCTTGTATACATTTGGGAAATCACAGGAAGGTTATGCATTGACCTTTAACCATTTTACTGGTTATTTCCTTTGTCCAAGGATTTTGTTTTATAAACATCTCTCTGAAGAAGAGAGATAGGCAATATTTATTAATTATTTACCAAATGCCAAGTAATGATCTATTTGCTTCCATTGTGTTAACTTATTCCATACAACAATTCTAGGAGTTAAAACCTAGATGTATCCCCATTTTACAGATGTGGAAACTGAAGTAGTGCCCCAAATTCACAGTTTGAAATGGTAGAGTCAAGATTCAAATTCAATTCATAGGATATTGAAATATGCTTTCTCTTCTATGTTAAATGGCCTCAGGAAATAATTTTCATCCAAAGAGGCAACTAATTTACTGACTATTTGAATGTTTGGAATGGAATGGTTGAATTCAAACTGTTAATAAGGTGGAATGAAGGTATGTATTTTGGCCTCTGGCAAGGAGAATCATAAATTATTTCTAAACTCATCTTGTAAATATTCATGTTGTTAAAGTAAATAGAAGTAGAAAAGCATAAACTTTGCTAGAGCTACATTACTAAAGTACATAAGAAATGCATTTTGCAAGCCAATCTACATTTGTGACTGATGAAAATGTCTTCATCTTAGAGGGCTACTCCTTATTGTGGTTGCATTTCACAACAGTTTTAATTAGAACAGTTTAAAAAGTAAGCATCTGTGAACACTGCTCCCTGCAGGTGGTTTCTCAGTTTTCACAGAGAGCAGATGCAAGCTAGGAGAAGCTGTTAATTCAAATTTTATCACCCAGTGCCAGGCTTAATTATAAAAGAGCAGCTGTGAACTGTGTTAAGACACACACTAAGCCAAGACTTCCTTTAAAAAAAGGTCTGTGCAGAGGAGTCAGCAGAGTTACTGGGTTGCTGGAAATATGGGCAGTCATGCATGGTGGATTAGCTTATGAGAACAGTTTTGATGCTTCACAGGATAATGATCATTGTTGTTCTGAATGCTTCAGTAATTAAATGTTTCTTTATTTTGATTTATTTATGTCATGTTGTTGATTTCTAAATAACAGGGATGTTTGCTTCTGGGAATTTTGGATAAATCCAGTTTTTTAACAAAATAATCTGGTACTGCAACTGAGAGTGGTCAAAGCAATATTGATCTATGTGGGGTTTAAGACTCACTGAAATGAGTATTAATAGAAAGAAGACATATGATTTGGTACATAAACAATCTTTTCCCAAAAGTTGGATGACACTGTCATTTATTGCCTTGGCAATTTGACATTTTGGGATGAAATCTTTTGTAGCTGGAGCTGTCCTGTGCACTGTGGGGTGTTTGGCAGCATCCATGTCCTCTACCCACTAGATTTCAGTGGCACCTTTCCCACTTATGGCTATTAAAATATCTCCAGACATTGCCAATATCCCATGGTGGACAGGGCAGGGAAAGGCAGAAAAATCACCCTTGGTTGAAAACTACCAATTTATAAAAATGATTTTGTGAGGCAAATGATATTATAATATACAGTGTTAGGAATGAATATGGGATATGTGTACTGTAAAAAATTGTACTTTAAGAATAGAGAATTGCTAATATAATTTCTGTCTTAGAGTTACAAGCAGAAAAAAAGTCATGAGCCTGGAGTTAAATAGAAATCATTAATTAACTGGTGCCCCCCTATCTAATAGGAGTAACTGTGTGGAATGACAAAAGCACTCAGCCCTGGCTCCCATGGTGTATGTTTAGCCTGTTTTTCATCAAACTAATGTGGGTTCTCATGAGGGAACTTGGTCCATATCTGTGGACCAGAAAACAAAGTGGGTTTAACACTTAATTTTAGTTGGAAGTTCATAGTGTATTTTTTGTTTGCTGGCAGAAAAAATGTAATGATGCAAGAATAAGGCTTGTACTGTCAAGCTGAATATAAAAACCAGTGATCATAATCTATTGGAATAAGCTGAGTATGTATAATAGATGTGAGCCCTCTGGATAGGATAATGTGAAATGTACCCAATCAATCTGAGGTATCTTTTTCTTCATATTCCTGTTAATTATTGTAATATGTGGATTGTAAAACAGGAAAGGAACACTCAGGTCAATGTGAGAATGTATTCTAGGTTATATGAATGAAATGATTGCAACAATGGTCTTAAAACAATAACTGACTGTCAGGCAGATGAAATGCCTGAGACAAAGTGGTCCAGGTGCCCTCTGAAGATGAGCTCAAAGTGGTTACTGGTTTGGGGCAGCTGGTAATTCAGCTTATAGTCCTCAAGGCAGACATGTAGTATTCCGTGTGAAGGAGCATAAAAAGAACAGGAAAGATTTTGATGACATTCTGGAAAAGGCCAAATTATAGGCACAGAAAACTTAGAGGTCAGAGGTTGGGATTCAGGAGAAGGGTCGACGACAAATAGATCAGGAAGAAATTGTGGGTGATTGACCTATTCTTTAACTCGATAGTGGTGGTGGTGAACAAAACCCTCTGCATTTTCAAACTGTATGGATATGTACAATAAAAAGTGTGAAATTAATACATATAAATACAATGTTAAAAAGTACTGTATGAAATCACCAATGTAATGGAAGGAATATTCAAAATAGCTTGGTATACATTCTTCTAAGTACATTATAATAAATGGATGAGAGGAACAGAACTGTGTTCAGGAAAGTGATTACCTCTGCAGAGGGAGGAGTATTCAAAGAGACTTTAAACTCTATGTAAAAATTTTAGTTCTTAATAAAAAAAAGTTCCAAGATAAATATAACAGACAGACAAACAAACTAAGAGTAGGGATGAGAAAACCCCTTTGAGTAAAGAATAAAAACTATTGGAGAAAATTAACTTGCCAAAGCTGCTGCCCTTCTTTATTCCCTCCTAAATCAGAAATCAAGCCAATCACTTGATTGTATGCAACGCTGAACAGTATTATGTGCTTGAGTGTGTGATAAAAACCATTCCCCTCAGTATGTCATGTCAGGTGTAATTTGTTTCAACTCTGCCCCCTTACTCAGTAATTTGCCTTTTAGTAGCAGAGGGCCTTGCACTCCTCCAGAAATTGTATTGGCTTTCTTTTTATGATTTCTCTCTGTTTTTCGATATTCTCTATTTGTTGAGAAATCATTCTCCTGGTTTCCTTTAGTCATTTATGCATGGTTTCCTTTAGCTCTTTGAGCACATTTGAATTAAAGTCTTTTTCTTATAGGTTTAATGTCTTGGCTTCCCTATTTAAAGTTTATATTCGTTTCTTTTTTCTCTTTGTGAATGGGACATACGTTATTGTTCCTTTGCATGACTGCCTATATACCTATATATATTGAACACTTTGGCTATTGTAATATGGTAACTCTTGAAATCATATTGTCCCGCTTTTCCAAGGTTTATTGTTGCTGCTGGTTGTGGTTGTTGTTGCTTGTTTGTTTAGTTACTTTTTTTTTTTTTTTTTTTTATTATGGGTAAAAATCAAAATTCTCACAATACATACAAACATTTGTAAAATGATATATAAATATATATGTATATATGTGTATTTGCTTACAAAAATGTTATTTTTTATATATATATATACATATATTTTAAGAGGTGCTTAGATTACCTAAAATATTATACGGAACCCACTCGGATTCCCAGAGCTAATTTTGTAAAGCCTGTAGTCTTTGCCGTATTTGGCCACATTAGTATCTGATTGACTAATCTCAGTCCTCAACTTGTGATTTGATTGAGATCACCTAAATGCCTGTAACAAAACACAGATGAGGAGGAGCAGGAGAAGGGGGAAGGAAGAGGAGGAGGTGAAAGAGTGGGAGGGGGAGGAAAAAGAAGGAGGAGGGGCAGGAGGAAGAGGAGAGAGAGGAAAAGAATAGAAAAGAAAGGAAAGGAAAAGAAAAAATATCTCTCCTAGGTTTTGCACATTTGCTATATATTGGAGCACCCTTTACTGTTCAGCTGGCAGCTTACAGCTATGCCTTAGTCAGCAGGTCAGCTAGGATTAGTTAAAGGGTCTTCTTAGGTCGATTATGAGCAAGAAATCTGTCCTGGGCCTGTGTGTGGCCTTTGAGATTCTCCAGGATGTGGGAGCTTTACAAAGCCCTTGTTCCTCTGAGGATGCCCTTCCTCTGCCACTTCTTTCCCCAGCTTTTGGTAGGTCTATTGCTTGCGCAAACTGTTACCCATTACACCATGTGAAAATGGCTAATACATTTTCTTTCATATTCTTCAGACAAATGCCATGCTGGAAAGTTGCCTCAGCCCTGAACCTGCCTAGAGGCAGGCTAAACAAAGACAAATGCTTGTGCAAAAACGTCTAAAAAGAAGAACAAAGTTGGCAAACTCTCTCAACTTGACTTTAAAGCATATTACTTAGCTACAGTGGTAAATACAGCATGGTACTGGCATAAAGGCAGACAGATTGACCAATGGAACTGAATCGAGAACTCAGAAATAGACCCTCACATCTACAGTCAAGTGATTATTGACAAGACTGTCAAGCCTTCCAGCTAGGCAGAACAGTGTATTCAACAAATAGTGCTGGGAGAACTGGGTAGTAATATCCAAAAGAAAGACTAAGGACCCTTATCTCATACATTATACAAAAATTAACTGAAAATTGATTAAGAAATTAAATATAAAAGCAACAACCATAAAACTCTTAGAAGAAAATATAGGAAAACATCTTCAAGATCTTGTGTCTGGCTATAGTTTCTTAAACCTGATGCCCAAAGCATGAGCACCAAAGGAAAAATAGATAAATGGGACCTCCTCAAAATTCAAAACTTTTGCACCTCCAAGGACTTTGTCAAAAGGGTGAAAAGGCATCTGACTCAATGGGAGAAAATATTTGCCAATCACATATCCGATAAGGGTTTAATATTCATGATATATAAAGAGATCATACAACTCAACAATAAAATGGCAAGCTACCTGATTAAAAGATAGGCAAAAGATTTGAAAAGACAATTAACCAAAGAAGAAATACAAATGGCAAAAAACCACACGAAAAAATGTTCAACATCACTAGCAATTAGTGTAATGCAAATCAAAAGTACAATGTGATATCATTTCACACATATTAGAATGGCCACTCTTAAAAAGTCCAAAAACTACAAGTTTTGGTGAGGATGTGGAGAGATAGGAATGCTTATTCACTGTTGGTGAGAATGTAGAATGGTACAGCCACTATGAAGGACTGCTTGGCAGCTCCTAAGGAAGTTGAATATAGATTTGCCATGTGCACCTGCAATACCATTACTAGGTATATACACAGAAGAACCGAGAGCAGTGACATGAACAGACATCTGCACACCAGTGTTCATGGTGGCGTTAGTCATGATTGCCAAAAGAGGGAAACAACCCAGGTGTCCATCAACCAATAGTGAATAAACAAATTCTGGTGTACATACAAGATGGAATATTATGCTGCTGTAAGAAGAAATGAATTTGTGAAGCATATGGCCTCATGGATGGACTTGGAGGACATTATGCTGAGTGAAGCAAGCCCGATACAAAAGGACAAATACAGTGTGATTGTGCTATTGTGAACTAAATACCTTGTGTAAACTCATGGAGTTAATAATTAGAATATAGGTCACCAGAAAATAGAATGAGGTTAGAGAATGGAAAGCTGGGGGTTATTCTGTGCAGAATTGGATTGTTTGTAAATCTTTGGAAATAAATAGAAACGGTTAAAACACAACATAGTATAGTAAGTAGCAGAGCTATTATATGGGTATGAAAGTGGTTGAAAGGGAAAGTCGTAGGTCCTGTATATTACCTGAAGGAAAGCTAAAGAATGTAACATTGGAATCTATAACATAGTGGAACCTCATATGAAATACAAGTATCAGTAATTTGCATATATGAGATTGTTTTTACAGAATAATAATACAGATAAACTAGAGAGAAACAGAATAGCAGCTATGTACAGCAGGGGAAACATAGAGATTTGAGAGGTAATGAGGTTTTTTATGTTTGTTTCTGTGTCCATTTTTTGTTTTTTTAAGTATTATTATTATTGGAATAATGAAAATGCTCTAATAATGATTGAAGTAATGAATGCACAATTATGTGATTATACAAAATACCATTAATTGTACACTTTGGATGGTTTTATGCTTTATTAATATGTACCAATAAAACTGATTTAAAAAAAAACTGAAGGGAGCCACCACACAGGTCCAAACACAGTACCACAATTCTTTGAGAATAATGTCTGTATTGCCCTCTGCTGAACCAGAACCTGCACCAGAACTGTGAGATACCATCTTCAAGGTCACCACCAAACTGGGGAATGGGGATAATAACAAAGTAAATTAAAATATGACAATAATCAGCTACATTTTCTTCATTTAGCTTTTCCTGGGTTATACACTTATTAGAATCCAGAGCTCTAAAAAAGTTGATTCTGTCTGTTTTCTTTAGCTTATTCATTGCATATGTTGGTGGATGGAGTTTTGAACTTCCCTACTTCCTCATTTATGCTGACATCACCTCTTTTGCCATTAAAATTTATTACTATTATTATTGAACTAGATAGTTTTGAATATATATATGTATTCGTTTCCTTTATCAGACATGGGTTTGATATATTTTCTTCCGTGTGAGGCTTATCTTTCTGCTACTTTTACAAAGACTTTGAAGAGCAGAAGTCCTTAGTTCTCATGAAGTCCAATTTATCAACCTTCTCTTTTATTGATTATACTCTTTGTGTCATGTTTAAGACAATCTTTGCCTAACCAAGGTCACAAATAGCTTCTCTTATATTTTCTACTAAAAGCTCTATACTTTCAAATTTTTTATAAATGATCAATTGATCAGAGGAATGAATGAAAAATATTTTTCTCCCCTATGGATATGCATTGTTCTAGCACCATTGATTGAAATGTCTATTATTTCTTCATTGAATTGTATTTGTACCTATGTTAAAAATCACAATGGACTTTATTCTTGTTGGTCTATTTTGGCATTCTCTATTCTATTTCTTTGATCTGATTATCTAAATTTATGACAATACCTTATGGTTTTCTTCAACATAACTTTTTATATATAGACCTGAAATAAGATAGTGCTTAGTACTACAACTTTGTTTTTCTTTTTAAGATGGTCTTTCTTTCAAATAGTCTTTTCCATTTGGGAATTTTAGAAAGAGCCCACAAATTTTTACAAAATACCTGCTTGACTTTGGTTTTGGATTGTATTGAAATATCAGTAATTTTGAGGAAAATTGACATCTTAACAATAGATACTTTTTATCCATGCACACCATATATATCTCTAATTATCTAGGAACTGTTTAATTTTTCTCAATAATTTTGTGTGGTTTCCAGTTCAGAGATCTTGCACATATGTTTTCAGATTTATCTCCATGTATTTCATATTTTTGATGCCATTCTGTGGTAAGCAGTTTCTGATGTGGCTCCCAATGTTTCCCAACTCCTAGTATTTATATCCTTGCATAAAACCCTTCTTTAGAATATGCATGGAACTGGTTCCATGCTTCTATTAAATAGATTATGGCAAAAATTAAGGGTTGCAACTGTTAGGTTAGAAATATTATGACTTTTGTCTTGCTAGCCCTTTCTCACTTATTGCTAACTTATGCCCAGTCTGACGATGCAATGTTGTGAGATGTTGTGTGGAGAGACCTATTTGGCTTGGAATCAAAGGAGGCCTCTAGTCAAAAGATAGTGAGGAATAAGACTCAGTCCAGCAGTCAAAAAAAACTGAATCTTGTCACTAACCACATGAGTGAGAGAGGTATTAGATCTTTCCCAAGTGAGCCTTAAGATTACTGCAGCTTTCTGGAGAACCAGAGCGAGGCACCCCACTTAGCCATCCTCAGTTAACTGAGCCAAAGAAACTGTGAGATAATAAATGTTGAATTAAGCATCAAGGTTTGGTGTTATTTGTTATGAATAAAATATAATTCATATATATTTTTGCACAAGGACATTGAGAATTGCCATAACCAATACCTCTATATTTAGCTGTTGCTGTAGAATGGGCAGCTGGTGGAGGCTGAGAGTTTTTGTATACCATGATAGAGAAAGCCTGAATTGCCTGAAAGGACAGGTACCAGAAACTGGTCTTTAAGAATGCTGCTTGGGATTGTTTGAAAGGAATTGAGGAACATATAATTGGAAATTGGGAGAATGCGGATCCTTGTTATGTAATGGCAGAAATTTTAAAGACAATGCTATCTACAGTTACTTGGAAAGCAGAAAGTGTTTTGAAGAAACTTGGCTTTTAAGAGACCTAAATAAATGAACAGATATGCCATGTTCATGCATTTGAATTTTCACTTTTTTTCAGTTATAATTATCCCCCCAATTGATCCATAGATTCATTTTAATTTCCATTAAAATTCCAGAAGGCAAATTATAGAAATTATCACAGGAGCAGATGTTGTATAGGGGAGTAACAGCAGGTGTTGTAGATCACTAAGTACATCTTAGAATCTTGCCTACCACATTATATATCTGACATAGGTATTGATTTCAAGGTATACTGGATTCTTAAAACTCAATAATAATAAGACAAAAATTAAATAAACTTGGGCAGAATATTCAAACAAACATTGCATTAAAAGATATAGAAATTAGCAATAAACACATTAAAAAATCCTCAACATCATTCAAAGTTATGGAACTGCAAGGTAAAACCATAATGAGATGCTCCTACAAACCCAACAGAATTGAAAAAATTTAAAAGATATTTTTATAAACTCACAACTTCTCTGATAAAAAAAAATATACAAAAAAGACATTACCTAGTATTGGAGAGATTGTAGAGAAACTCAAATTCTCAGAAGTTACTGGTGCCAATGCAGTGTAGTACATCCAATTTGGAAAACAGTTTCGCAGTTTCTTAAAATCTTAAATATGCAAGTATCCTAAACTCAGCATTTCTACCCTTAGGTATTTACCCCAGAGCAAATAAGAACATACGTCCCCACAAAGATTTTTAAACTATTGGTTCTAGCAATTTTATCCATAATAGTAAAAAATGGGAAATGACACATATGTCCATCAGCAAATAAAAGAATGAAAGGTCATCAATGAATCTCAGAAGCAGTAGGCTGAGTAAAAAGCTAGGCAGTAAAATATATGATTCCATTTATGAAATTCTAAAAAAATATAAATTTGATTTTAAATTACAAAAAGCAGGCCAATTATTACTTGAACCTGTTATGAACTGGACCCAAGGTCCCTGGATATTCTAAACTCATGCATTTCTGCATAACAGCAAAACACATCCGATACTTAAAAATGATACCACTTAAATAGAACAAAAAAAACTCACTAAATGCCTTGTAATACATTTCACAAAATGTGTGCAAGAAATCTACAATTAAAGCTCCAAAATATTTCTGAGGAATGTTAAGTACCTCTACCAAAATAGAGAGATGTAATTTGTTTGTGAATTGGAAGACTCAGCTTGTAAACAAATCAGCACTTGTCACCTTGACCTATAGATTCAATCCCAATCAAAATAGTAGGCATTTTTTTGTTATTGACAAGGTGATTCTACAATTTATATGAAAAAACATTTGTCCAAGAAATCTCAAAAAAGTATAACTTAGGAGGAATACCTATGCTAACAGATGTAAAACTTATAATAATTAACATATTGTGTTATTGGGACAAAAATCTACATCATCAATGGAATAAAAGTAAGTTTTCAAGAACAGACACCACTTGCAGATCTGTCTATCAATCATCTATCTATCTATCTATCTTTGTATCTATCTATCTATGCAGTTATACAGTTACCTGATTTATGATAAAAATAACAGTGCAGTGGGAAATAAAATAATGCTGGGTTGATTACAGTTCCATATATTAAAAAATGAAGCTTGACCCTTATTATACATCATGTGCACTAATAAAATTGATTTATTAAAAAAACTCTATGTATAGAAAACATAAAAAAATATATACCTAAATATGGGTAGTTAAATTATTTTGTACGGCATCTCACAGCATTTCATATCATGGGCAACCAGGATGTTCTACTTAATGTGAACTCACCAGATATCCAGCTGCATGTTCTAATCTAATTCCTGCTCAAATCTATCCATACTTTGTTATTTGTAACATTGCAAACACTTTCCATGTCTGGGTTGTCCTACCTGGGTACGCTCAACCATTCTAGGCCCAGGACATTTCCCAAGGTTTTCCTCAGGCTGAAATCACCAACTCCTTTTTCAGGCAGTAGTTGTACACACATGAATATGGTCCATTGATGATTTTTAACATAGATACAAATACAATTCAATGGAGAAAGAACAGTCATTTCAACAAATGGTGCTAGAACAGTGGATATCCATAAGGAAAAAAAAAATAGTACCTTTGATTCACACCTCTGATAATATTGTAAAAAACCAACCATTTATACAAAATTTGAAACTGTAGAGCTTCTAGTAGAAAATATAAGAGAAACTCTTTGTGACCTTGGTTAGGCAAAGATGTCCAAGAGTCTCCAAATCCAACACCTCAGTTACCTAATATTTTACCTCCCTCCCAACCCTCTCACGTTTTCCAGACTCAAGGTCAACCAGCTCATTCTATGTTCCCTTCACTAATTGGGGATTTTATTCCATGTGGCTCACTGAAATATATAGTAAAGAGAATCAATACATTACTATGGCCAATCAATCCATGGAAAAGGGCTGTGTTAGTATTGTCATTTCTGCTTAGTCCTGCCTCTAAACCATGAATTATGAATCTCAACCACAATTCTCTACATTACCCCCATCAAATACTGTGTATTTCTGATTTACATTCTGAACCAAATATCAGATGAAATCAGAAATTCTCTTATTAACCACTCATCGCATATATTGTTGTAATATACTAATGGCCATCAGGTTATGCTTGTGGCTAGCTAACATTGGAGATGTTTTTTCAAGGTCCTTCTCACAGCTGCTTTCACTTCATTGTTTTTCAGGCTATAGATGAGGGGATTCACTAAGGGAGTAATAGCACTGTACTGTACAGAGAAGATCAACTCCAGTGGTGAGCCTGAGGTTGGCATGACATAGCGCAGGACTGCTGAGCCATAAAACAGGAGCACTATGGAGAGATGAGAGGAGCAGGTGGAGAAGGCCTTGCTTCTACCAGAGGTGGAGCTAATTCTCAGGATGGTGGAGACAATAAGGGTGTAGGAATAAATGATCAGAAAACAAGTTCCAAGTGCATGTGGGATACTGGAGCAGAGCATAACAGTAACATTGGTGGTGATAACCGAACAGGACAGAGGGAAGAGTGAGGGCAGCTCACAGCTGTAGTGGGGGATGGAATCATCTCCACAGAAGTCCAAGTTCAGAGCAAAAAGGATATTGATGAATGCATTAATAAAGCCGAGGCCCCACGATCCCCATACCAGCCCCTTACAGAGCTGGTTGCTCATCATCTGTCCATAGTGCAGAGGGTGACAGATGGCGACATAGCGGTCATAGGCCATCGCTGAGAGCAGGCAGGCTTCTGTGCCCCCAGACTCAAACACAAAGAAGGCCTGAGCCAAGCAGCCTCCAACAGAGATGGTTTTCCTCTGAGACAGGAGACTCTCCAGCAGTTTTGGCACTGTGGCTGAAGAGAAGCAAAAATCCAGGAAGGAGAGGTGACTCAGGAAGAAGTACATGGGTGTGTGGAGCTGAGAATCTGCCCTGATGACCAGCAGCATCAACAGGTTCCCCATCAGGGTTAGGATGTAAATTCCCAGGAACAGCACAAAAAGTAGAGCTTGGATATGGGGGTCAGTAGACAGTCCAAGGAGGATGAACTCTAGGATGGTGCTGTGGTTTCCCAAGGCCATTTAGAGATGCTCCTGACCAGAAATAAAGTAGAGACAGATCTGGAACCTCTATTGACCACATTCATTATTTAGGAAGAGGGTGTCTTCCTTGTAATTAACTTAGAATTTATATATACCCTCATTGATGTTTTTAATCCTTTCTTGTGGTGCATTATGCTGCTTCATTTCTTAAATCTGAGACAGCTTCACCATGATATGATTCTATGTGCAATACTCTATCTCAGAGATTGCTGAAGAAATACATAGAGTTTCCCAATCTGGACCATGACTCAGTTAATCTCTTTTCTTTCAGGGAAATTGTGCTCAACAATATTCTTTATACTTTGCAGATTCTAATGGACTTCTTAGTACTCCTCTTCAGTCATTCAGACTCTTACAATCTACTCAAGGTGCATAACTGTTTGATGATATTATATGTCTTCCTTAGGTTTTCCACTGGACCTTTCACATACATTTTCAATTTCATATTTTAGACGAGACTGACATATGTAGGCACTAGAGCTTTGTTTTTTCTTTTCATGTGTGTGTTTATATTTATTTTGTATTTGGAAGGGGGTGTAGAAGGAGTAAAGAAGGAATTTGCATAAGTTATTTTGCTGAATAGAAAATTGAGTATCAGATATTATATAACTTGTTCAATTGACAATGTGAACACACAAGATTTGATTCCACTATGCAGGTCTCCAGGACAAGAGATCATAATACTATACAGTGCCTTCCACCCAAGGCTTGGTCCTTGAAATCTTCTATCATCTGTCATCTACGATTTTCATGATTGTCCACATACTACCCTATAGAAAGCCTCAGTGCAGAGGTAAGACTAGTGTACTTGGCTCTGTTCACCCCATGGGCATCTCTGACTCTCTCTGCATTTTCTCAAGCAGCTGCTTCGCTTGGAATGCCCTGTCTTTCAATCCATATCTTGTTTACATTTTTACTTGTGCTGAAATTTCAACTTCTTTCTGAGGTCTTCCTTAATCATTTCCTTTTCTGAACTCACCATAATAGGTAATAATAGAAAATGATTGTACTCCTAAGCCTTATTGTTTAATTCCCCCCAAAATTTGGGACAGTCATCATATTGAGATTTTCCAAATATGGAAACAAAGTATTTGTTTAAGTTTCTAAATTATTTAACACTATCATTCTTATTTCTCTGATTGCAAAGACCATATTCTTTCTATAATGGCTTTCTCTTCCCCCACTTAAAAAATTTCTTAGGAATTGCTATTTTTCTCTACGTTATGATTTAATTCATCTGGTCACTATAAGTAGCTCTCATCCTTGTATGCCATCTCATGAATCACATGGACAACTCTCTTGCTATCATAGTTAGTATACTATGTGTTCAGTGTGTTTCTTTTTTTCTTGAAGCAGTGATTGTTTTGTACAGTATTTTGTATCCATGACACTTTCTGCAGTCAAGAGAATTTCATATAGTGGAATTTCAATGAGTATTTGTTAAATGCAGGAAAACAGTAAAATGATATAGCTAATATTTTTGGGGAAAGAATCCAGGTCCATAAGCTTGATAAAGACTTAGAACTAGAGAGAAGTGGAAAGTAAAGGTAAAGGTATCTCACGTGTGTGTGTGTGTGTATGTGTGTGTAGTGGCTATCAGATTGTTGTAACTATGGAGGGTCAGGCAGTGGTCTTGCCTGGTGCACCATCATCTACCAGATCCTTGCACCTGAGTCATCCCATACTTCCTGGCCAATATTTGAATCTACTAGAATTCAAACCCATGACAAATCTTCAACCACCCATCCATCAATCCAACACCCATCTGTCCTTCTACTCAATTATCCATTCATTCAGTTTTTAATTTACTCATTCCATTTATAATCCTCCATTTTATTTGGTAATTCTTATATCATCTCTTCAAAAGCCCATTTTTACAGGCAACAAATATTTGGAGATTGTCTGCTATTTTTCAGACTTTGTTAGGCATTTGAAAGGAAGACATTTTTGTTATACCAATGTTCAACTGTTATATAAATACTTTTTTTCTCTTAGGTTTGTCACTCTTCCTTAGAATTCAGCTATATTTATTCTTACACTTTTTACTCATGCCTAGCTTGAACTCTGAAATGGGGCTTTACACTCAGATTGTACCTTTTCATGAACCTCCTGCCTTGCTTGGTAACTTCAAACACAGTCTAATCAGTCTTCTGATCTTTTAGCCTGTCCTGTAATATTTAGCTTTTTCCAGATACCACAGCTTCTGATATTGGTGCTGCCCAACTGACTCACGGTTTAAATTCTGCAGACTCAGCTACCTGTCCTTGTCCTTTCTAATCATTTCCCAACTCTTAATAGGAAATATTAACCCAATTTTGTAGCTTTTGAGAGCTTCTTAGTTTCATTTTACATCAAAGATGGCTCAGGTTAATACACATCAATGATGGCTCAGATTAACTCTAATGTAGCAGTGAAGGAGAACAACATGCTGAAAACAAAAAATTTTAAAAAGCCGCTCTTCTGCATTGGTCAAATCATTTTGGGAATAAATAATTTCTGTGGTATCTACACTAGCAAATGACTACAACAACCACAAGAAAAAAAAAAGAGAGAAATTGAAGCCACTCTTTAAGAATTTAAACATATTTGCACTTGGAATAAACTGTGTGAATTAGTCAGGCAGTTGCTTCAATTATTGTGAATTTACTCTTTCTCCACATTATTTTCACCTACCTTTGCAGGAGGATCAAGGTGCCTTCAATCCCACTGAAGTTTGAGTGACTCAGCCCAGATTCCTAGATTTGAAGAAGTGATGATCTGGATCCTTATAGTGAGAAGAGAAATCAGTGCAAAAGTTAGTGTTACTTTAAATGATTCTATTAAAGGGAAACTGGGCATACTAATTTGCACTGGAATGCACATTAGAACACTTCTGTCTAATACCACATTATAGACTGGCAGATGTTGAATTTCTGGGTTAAGTGTCATCACATTTTAATATCTGTTCCTCTGTTTAAACATACAATAGCACTTCATCAGTCAAAATATTGACAGTTTAAGTCTAATGAATAATAATTGTAATGATATTACTGCTGATGGTACTGAAAATAATACTAGGAACCACTCATTTTACATATATTAACATACTTATTTCTCACACCAGTCCTATGAGATAATGGCCATTTGTATCCTTTCACCTTCTTCTTCTTTCAAAATTATGAGTGACTGAGGCAGAAAACAGTTAGGAAACTTGCCCAAAACGAAAGAAGTATCAAGGGATGGAGTTGGAATTTGAGCCCAGTTGTTTCGCAAGTAACTTATCACATCCTTTCCAAGGGGGCAGGTAGCTGGGAAACATTCCTTGAGTAAGAAATACATAACATCAGATTCTTAATGCTTTGTCAGACTCAAATGTATTTAATTTTAAAATGTTAGTTAATTTTGTAAATGCTAATGCTGGGATTGATGAGTTAATTGGAAGGGAAAGGAAAGATATTCAGCAATTCATCTATTCATTGAGCATGGGAAAGTACTCTACATTACCAAAAATGGGGGCATATGGAAAATCAGAGGCTGTATTAATCTCAGGGTTACAGGGAGGTCCTTGGACTGGGGAGCAGTGAAAATAGTAAAAACATCACATCATTGAATATAATTGTGTGCTTCAGTGTTTCTTAGTTTTAACTCCTTGCTCTGTTTGTTGCAGCACTTGCATTAGTTTGATCAGTTCTGAAGGTTGGAGGGAATTAATAATAACTGAAATTTAACTTTTTTTAAGCACATGCAATTTGACCCTGAAAATGACCGGAAATCCACCATTTACTCTGATGTACTTTACGTACCCGTTTTCCAAATATTGTGCTCCAGTTGCTGGAATCTGCTTTTCTATTTCTAGATCCTGGAGTAATTTTGAATTTGAACCCAGAATGCATGAAATTTCTATTCCCAATACCCAAGATAGTCACTGAGGCCAGCGGATTTTCCCCAAGTTGCTACTCCCAGTAAGTGAACACACAGACCCCACTGTTTGTATAAGTATACCCAGATTTGTGGGTCTCAGTTTTCAGCACATAGAAAATGTACAGAAAGACCCCTGAGAAAAATGTATTTCAGGGAACCAGAAAGATCCCTCACATGAGGAAAGGGAAGGAAGTGGTCAGGAGAGGTGCTGGCAGGGGTTGGGGAGGAAGTCAGTCAATAATAGGGAACTTTACCTAGCTCAGGGCTTTTGTGGCTCAGAAGAATTCCTGCAGCTCTGGTCTTTTCTTAGGGCCACTGGTCTCTATGTTGGTGAGAACTATTACAGGAACTTCAGATGAATTTTCATTTCTGTTGGGAAATCCCAGTAAGGGCACCACAATGGAGTACTTCAGAAGCTTTAGGGCTCACATTCGTTGAGCTCTGGGTTGGTCTTGTCTTTCTTTCCTACTAGGCACCAGGTCTCTAAGGTCCTCAAGAAAAGGTGAGAGGGACATATTTTGATAACTTAGACCCAGCAACAGAGGAATCTCTTTATTTTGTTTCCTCTTTCATTCTAAATACTGTGCTAAGAGAAACTGTGAAGTAAATGATTCTCCTGTATAACTCTTTAAAACGGCAGGTATAGATAAGGCAGTCCTTAATTGGCTGGTTGAGCCTGACAGTCCAGCAAAAAGAGAAGCCAATGTCCTTTATTCCCTGGAGTTACAGCCTGAAGTCCAACTTTAGATCGTTAATTAGACAAGCTGAAATTTGTATGATCCCCTTGAGAGTCTATTTAATATGGTATTTTAGCTGCTAGGAATACCTTACAGTGAGTTGGCTTAAATAATGGGAATTTGTTGGCTTATGGTTTTGAGGCTAGGAGAAGTCTACCTTTGAGGTATTAGATCATGATAGGACTAGTTTTCACCTTTACTCCTAGACTGGTAGGTTAAATGCCATCCCAAATATAGAGTACTTTCCCAACATTCTCAACCTTGGAAGCTCCTAATTAAGGTTACCATTAGGTTACCAAAAGTTGTGTTCAGCTTTTCAGTTGTCTCTACTTTGGATCAACAAACATTTCCAGGAAGAAATTGCTTATTTTTGTGAGTTTTTAGACTGCCCCTGATTTTGACCTTCTAATCCCTCAGTATCATTTGCTCATTAATATTTATAAGTAGATATTTTAAATATTTAATCCAAATTTTTCAGTTCTCTGTATTGAGAAGATTGGTCTGAATTTTGTGGTCTGTGATTCCTGGAAGCAAGAACTGAAAAAGCTCATTTTCAGTTATAATTTTGGTGCATATTCAGTTTGGTGCCATCAGTTGCCTTTCTCTGGCTGCCCTTTTGGCTCCATCACTGAAGTTGGTGTCGGGGAAACACCTACACTCAGTATTGACAGGCAAGAAATTGATAAAAATTGGTTTCAAGAAAATTGGTCCCAATTATTATCACTTTACATTAAAAAGTTCATAGATCTAGAAATTCATCCTTCAGTAATACTAACTTAGGGAGATTATGATTATCAGAACTCTTTAAATAATAGAAAGAAATTGGGGACAGCTTTGGTGTTTGCTTGAATAATGCATAGTATATGCATATAATAGAAGACCACTAGGTAGATGTTAACATGAATGAGATAGGTTTTTATGTATATTTTAGAAATATGACGCATAAGATATTTTAATGTGAAAAGGTCATTTTTATTTCATATTTGTCATTGTTGTTAAAAGTAACAACTATGGAAACCTGACTTTCTGTGTATGTTTCTGAGTGTACAGCAGGATTATATTGTATTTTCCCATGATTGCTTCTTTCCTCCGCCACTTGCTCCTGTTTTTGAGGGGATAGTATAAAAAGTGAGACATTTTATTGTTTAAATTTTATGTTTTGATGTGTTTTGTGTAGCAGTACCTATGGGGAAAAAGAAATAAAAAATAAATAAACTTCCTGCTGTTTAGTCTCCGAGTAAGAATACTTTACCACGCTCTAGTATAGAATCCAGAGATATGTTCACCATAGTGGAGATAATTTTTACTATCTCTAATTTTTATTTTCTTGGATTATCAAAGAAAGAGTGACAGACCACATATTGGCATATTTTAACTTTATCCTTTAAAGAATTTATTACATAAAGAATTCTATCAAATTTATAAGGAAATCACTAAGTAATTATTAGTAAAATGGATGAAGAATGTCAAATTATTTATATAAAGAGTACAATTAGAACATAAGAGCAGATAATAGTTGGTAAGAAAGCAGAAATAATTCAGCTTCACAAGTAAATGAATTAAAAATTAAAACCATAATTACATAATTTCTTGATTGTTAGCATATTGTGATTTTTTAAAGCAACTAAAATCTAATTTAGAGAATATGGATGTCAAATAAAACCCATATGCAGCAATTTCAGTGTAATTTGCTAACACCCTTGTTGGAAATCACTTTGGTTTAGATATCTGTATATTTCCCATATACTTTGATACAGTAATTCCTCTATGGAAGAGATACAAAATACAGAAAGGACTAAAAAGCTTAAGATTAAATACTTTAGTAGTGAAGTTCTGATAATTATATTTCATAATAAAATGATAAATAAAGAATTAACTAAAGAACTGCAGAAAGTGTTTACTATCAAGGACTAAGGAAAAATCTTTTAGCAAGAAGAGAGAAATGGAAGATGTCCATAATGATGGTCAGAATGACAGCAGAATTCTCAACAGCAACAGTAGAAATAGACTACAAAGAAATAATAAATTATTAGAAGAAAACAAATGTCTACCAAAATTGTGTATCTATCAAGGATACCTTTTATGAATAAGGGACAAATAAGGATATTCACATATTAACAAAAACTAAAAAAGTTTACAACCTAGAGTTGTGCCCTAAAGGAACTTGAGGGAAAAGTGAAATAATCCCCAAAGTATGTTTGAGCTGCAAAAGATATGGCTAATAGTTAAAATGCTTAAAAATAGGTATATCCAAACCCAAACTAATAATAATATTAGTGTTTATTTTGTTAGGTTAAATAATAGACAAGTGAAATACCTGGTAGCAATATGTGTAGGATGGGGAAGGGGCCCAAAATAGCTGCATGCTATTAGAAATATTTATTCTCTTAGGCTTACTGGTAGGGTCCCATAAGGTGTTGTTAACAAATATATAAACAAAAAGTAAAATAAAATAAGATAAAAGATGTACAGGTG
This sequence comes from Tolypeutes matacus, assembly GCA_026826555.1. Taxonomy (NCBI): domain Eukaryota; kingdom Metazoa; phylum Chordata; class Mammalia; order Cingulata; family Chlamyphoridae; genus Tolypeutes; species Tolypeutes matacus. The sequence goes on from JAKSZT010053896.1 coordinate 5,550,810, forward strand.
TGGATCAGTGATAATGCATTATGACCAAAGGATTATGGTTAATTTATATTTGTGACATGATATCCCAAAAAGGACAAAAAAGAAAAAAGGAATTTGGACAAAGAAAAGAAGGAAGAAATGAAGGAGGGAAGGTTGGAAGGCAGAAACTATAACCTTAAATATTTAGAAACAACTGCATGATGAATAAAATAGGTGACTATTAGAAACACTTAATACTAAGGGAGTTATTGAATATAAAATGTTCTATATAATAATGGAATATAATAGAACTTAAAATTATGTTTTGAAACATGGAAAATAATTATTCATGATAAGTAAATTTTGGATACACTATTGCATATAAATATGGTTGAAATTCTGTGTAAGAATGCATACAAGAGATCTTTTCAATAGAAAAAATTGTAAGAAAATGGAGTAAGAGTTAAATATCATTGAAAAGTAGAATAACTTGTTTGTATTTTACAGCTTCTGAGTTGAAAATCTTTTAAAGATTAGGCAAAAGACATGTGACAATGTTGGGGAGATTTCAATAATTATTTTAAGTTTAAACTAGTGAAAAAAACACAATAGAACCGAATATTCTTGAAATATCCATTGCATATTTTTGTTCTTATGATGAGAAGTGGGAATGAAAACTGAGCAGGTACTAACTTGCTTCATATGTTCCCATCCTGTAAAAACGCATGCAAACAAAGAAATAGCAAACATAAAACAAGAACCTCAACAAAGATAACTTGAATGAATAATATATTAAGAATTGAATATTTCTTAAAAACTTCTTAAAATAATGCCATTAAAGGAAAAATAAATTTAGCTGAAAACCCTAGAGTTCTCAATATAGGAAATAGGAAAATAGATAATCAATAAGCAAAACTTTAGGGATTGTCTGAAACATATGAATTTCTGCCATATGAATTTCTGAAATTTGGCAATGCATATTTTCAATGAATGTTTTACTAGCTTATTAGATAAATTTGTCTTAAACAAAATCTCCTTTGGGAAATGAATTTCAGTGAATTTGGAGCCTCCAATCATGCAGTGGTTTAGTGGAAACAGAGACACTAGTATTAGTAGGAGTACAAAAAGGAAAGGTGGAGAGGAAGGGGCAAGATGGCAGCAGAATAAGGATGAGGACTAAGAAGGGGTATTGATGCTTAATGTATGTAGACTTTTCAATTAGCTAGTCTGTGAATGTGTGGAAATGGATAGAGTTAAACAAATTTTAGCAAATATAACATGGTTGGTTTATAAATGGGATTGTGGCTGAATGGGGTAGTCTAGGGATGTTCTTCTATGAACTAGAACAAATGTACATCACTATTACAAGGTGGTAAGAATATAGTGATGCATGGGAAAATACAATTAATGTAATGTATGGACTATAGTTAACCACAATATTGTAATATTCTTGCAATAAAGTAAAAAAACTACTATATCAGTGCTAAGGATCAATAATAGGGGATATGAAGTTTTTTTCTTTTGGACTAAGGAAAACATTCATGGGTTTCCTGGGGTGCATACTTTGGATAGGACATACAAGGCATCTGTGTATAACAAAGTGAGCCATGTGGTGGAGATGGACTGTGGTTAACAATACAAATACAAGAGTGTTCTCTCATGAAGTATAACAAATATACAATACTAATACATGTTAATAATAGGGAGTATATGGAAAAAGTGTACCAAGTGTATGCTAAGGACCACAGTTAGTGGCAATAGCCTGATGATGTTCTTTCATAATCTGTAACAAATGTTCCCCATGAATGTAAGGTTTTGGTGGAGGGGTGATGTATGGGAATTCTGAACATTATGCATGATTGTTCTGTAAGCTCCCAACTTCTCCAATAATAAGACAAAGGGACGGTGGAGGATATCAAAGCTGGCTTGCAGCAAGTCTGCTTGGAAATTTTTTCCAAGGATCCAACAGTTTGAAAATTAATCATGGCCCATTAAACTGAATACTTTGCCTCATCACAGTTACAGCAATTATTTCTTCCTTTAAACCACTTCTTTCTGTGTTTGTTGGTTCAGTGAATCCCTCAACCATCTGTGGCAGCCAGTGCATGTGCTGACCTGGGTTTCCTATTGCTGTCCTCCCAAGGGTGTCCCTCATTCTCACTCTTATGATTGTCTTGAATTCTCCTTCCTTAATGTCTCTCTCATTCTCCTCCAATTATTAGTCCCATTCTCCTTCCTATCTCTTCTTATACCTGCTCTAATCCTTTCTAATCTCTCTCTCTTGTCCAAGAAAAGTCATATTTCTATGATTATATTTTAGGTCAGTTATTTTTCTGCTGGCCTTCAGTCTCACACTCAACTTATATATTTGGCTTTGTATTACTTGGACTAGATTTCTGCAGAGGCCATTTCCTAGATTCTGTTGCTGACTGGCTTCTGGTTAGGTTTGGCCAATGGCAAGCATGGTGGGAAAAAGAAAAGAAGCTCCTAATTTGCTTCTGGCAAAGGCATGGAGTATGTCTTCAGTAACCCCAATATCAGCTGTACAATTTTCCCCTTGGCTACATGCCAACTAGCCTCAAAACCTCTTCATCAGTCTCAACAATGTTGATCCCTGGGGTCCAACTGTGCTGCTGGCCACCTTAGACAGAGAGGAATTCTCTCCACTTTGCTACATTCCAGGTGAAGGTGCCAGGAGAGAAAGAGTGTATGGGAAGTATCTCCCAGTTTGATCTTTGCCATTCCAAGATGATTCCCTCTAACAAGCATTCTTAACTCCTTCTATCTTTTATTTCATGACCCCTCCAGTCCAACCTTATCCCCACTCTACTTCCAAACTTTCAGTTTCAAGTTTATGTCACTTTATTATCAGTGGCCCTGATACTTAGTTCTAACAAAAGTTATCTCATAGAGAATCAAATAAGATTTCAGGTCAGGCAATTTTCTCAGTGCCAAGCCTAAAGGGAAAATAATTCTGTAACACATTTTCATGGTTTTAAATAATTCTGATCCATTGTTCTATGTCTGAAGAAATTAAATATAACCCAAAGATTGCAAGTTGCTCTTTTCCTATTCAGTAGTTTCATAAAAGAGAAAGGATCTTAGAAGGTATTTTTTTAAAGACCTGATGTGCAAAAAAATAATTTCCTTAATTCCTATTATTTAACTTCATTGATGTGAATCTTCCCTATTTCCAAATCTTTTTTTTTTTTGCATATTATCTATTATCTATGGTCTTATAAACCTTTTAGTAACATTATTTTCAAAGCTGCCCTCACATCCATTTTCTTCAGACTGTGTAAAAGGGGTTTACTAGGGGAGTGAACACAGTGTAATGTGTGGAAAAAAATAAATTCCAGTGGAGAACTTAAGGTTGGCATGAAATTGCATGGAAAAGCAGAACCATGGAACAAACTCCCTGCAAAGAGGTGGGAGTTGAAGATAGAGAAAGCTTTGCTTCGGCCCTTGATGGAGCTGATGCTCTATGGTGGAACTGATGTGGGTATAAGAAAAGAAAACTGGTATTAAGGTTCCCAGGGTATGTAAGAGGACTGAGAAGATCAAGAGTGAAAATTTGATAGAGACATCAGAGCAGGACAGAAGGAACAGAGAGGGCAGCTCACAGCTGAGGTGAAGCAGGACATGAGCAATGTTTCCATAGAGCAACTATCCAATTCTCCTGGATAAACATTCACCACTTCCTTAGTATTTTCTTAATTTTATTTTTAATTAAAAAAATATTTTTAAAGATACTTAGATTATAAAAATGTCACATAAAAAAATATAGGGGATTCTCATATGCCTTGCTTCCCACACCTTCCATATTGCCCCACATTAACAACATCCTTCATTAGTGAGGTATATTTATTGTGACTGATGAGCTCATTTTGGAGCATTGCCACTAAGTTGGATTAAAATTTTCATTGCAGTTTACATTCTTTCCCACCCAGTTCTGTAGGTTATAGCAAGATTTATAATGGCCTGTATCTGTTGTTCCAATGTCATTCAGGACAATTCCCATGTCCCCAAAATGCCCCCATATTATACTTGTTTTTCTCTCTCCTGCCCTCAGAACTTCTAGTGACCACTGCCTCCACATCAATGATATAATTTCTTCCATTGCTAGATCACAATAAGTGTATAGTAGAATATCAGTAAGTCTATTTTAGTCCATAATTCATTCCACAATCCTGAGAATTCTGGGATGGTGATGTCCACTCCACCTCTAATTAAGAGAGGGATGTGATCCCATAGCGCTGTGATCTCTTGCTTGCAGTTGTAGACTCTTTTGGTTCCTTGGTATGGTAGTTGTCCATCATTCACCTCCATGTTAGTTGTCCTGGATGAGACCAATGAACTGGAGAGTAGGTGTTACAACTCTGTGGAGATTCAGGGCCCAGCTGGCACATGGACAGCCCAAAGATTTAAGTCTCTTGGATGTACATCTACCAACTCTGGTACTAATTATAGGTTCAAATAGAAGGACAGAAGAGCCATGTGTAGGGAAACCACAACTCTGTCACTCTGGGAAGCATAAATTCCAAAGTAGGGGCCACTGGCAAGGCACCAAACTCCTGAGGTATGTGCCTTGACTATAGTCTCTGGATGTCTTCAGAGCCCTCAGGAGCCCCACTCTTCAGGGTAGTATCTACGTTGGCAGTCAAAGAGCTCCTGCTGAGATGTGCATAAGCGTAACCTCTGGAATGATCTCCCAACTCACTTTGAAGTCTCTTAGCCATATAAACTCATTTGTCTTTACCTTCCCCTCCTTTTGGTCAAGGTCTTTTTCCAGTTGCATTGCTAGTTGGTGCTTGGTAATAATCCTTCCGTTCCAGGGAGGCTCATCCCCAGAAGTCATGTCCCATGCTGGGTGTGCTTTCTTAGTTTTTGAAAGTTAGGAAACAAAGGTGATCTCAAGACACAACAGATAAGAGGTCCAAGTGAGAGTACTAGTTTAGAACATTTAATAGATCAACTTACATTGTGAACAAAGGATTATGATTGGCTTAACTGTGTGAGGCGAGTCCCTAAAGGAAAGTATAAAAGAAGAAAAGAAGAAAGGAAGGAAGGAGGAAAGGAAGGAAGGAAGGAATAAAGAAAGGAAGGAAAGAAGGGAGGGAGGAAGGAAGGAGATCAGAAGGAAGAAAGAAAGCAGAATTTGATCTTAAGTTTGTTTGGAAAAATTGCATGATAAGTAAATAGATCAATATTAGAAACATTTCGTAGTAGGGAGTTATTAAGTATATAATACCCTTATGCTATGATTACCTTAAAAATTGTTACTATTTTTTAAAAACAATTATCCTTTAGATTAATTAATAATTAGAAAAATAAAACATTTTGTTGTCTATCTCTAACCCTTTTCATCCCTTTATGTAGATCTGAGTTTCTGAACTATGTTATTTTCCTTCACCTTGAAGGACTTGTTCTAGCTTTACTTTTGTGTCAGGTCTGCTGGTAATGAATTCTTTCAGTTATTGTTTGTCTGAGAAAAACTTTATTTGTTCAATTTTGAAAGATAATTTCATGGGCTATAAATTCTACATTGGTGGTTTTCTTCTTTCAACTGAAATTATTTCATCTCATTTTTGTTTTGTTTGCATAGTTTCTGACAAAAAGTCTATTATAATTCTTCTTGTTTCTTTGTAGGCAAGATGTTTTTTCCTGTGGCTTCTTTTTGATTTGGTTTTTGAAGTGTGAATATGATACAGAGGTAGAGATTTTTGTTATTTATCCTGCTTGGTGTTCTCTGAGCTTGCTATTCTGTCATATATCATTTGGTGTCATTAATTTTGTAAATTTCATAGCCAATAATACTTCAAATATTTCTTCTGATCCACTCTCCCTTTCAATATTCCACCTATGCATATGTACACATGTTAAAATTGTTCCAAATTTCTTAGACATTTTGTTCTATTTTCATTTCATTTTTTCTTTCAGAAGTTTCTCTTAACCTATTTTTGAGGACCCTGAATCTTTCCTCATCTATGTCCAGCCTACTGATGATTCTATCAAAGGCACTCTTCATTTCTGTTGCAATGTGTTTGATTTCTAGCATTTCATTTTTGTTCTTTCTCAGAGTTTTCCTCTCTCTGCTTATATTATACACCTGTTTTTGCATGTTGTCTACATTTTTATCATATCCCTTAAGATATTTATTATAGTTATTTTAAATTACTGTCTGATAATTCCAAAATGTGTCATATCTGAACTTGGCTCTGATGTTTGTATGTCTATTCTGTCTGACTGACTTTAGCGTGACTTGTAAATTTTTTAAAAAGTTGGTCCTAATATATTGGGTATTAGAAACTAGATAAATAGGGCTTTAGTGTGGGTTCTATGTTAATCTTTCTAGTAGTTGGGTTCACTTAGTGTTTGCTGTAGGTGGAGGTACCAGAGGCTTCACATTCCTCTAGTGTCCTTGCCTTTGTCTCCCTTGTTGTCTTTGGGCTTCCCTAAGAATTCTTCAGATTGAATCTTCATTCTGATGCCATTTCAGGTGTTATAATATTGAAGATCCCAGTGGTGGCAAGGTGATGGGGGAACAGGAAGCATTGTAAAGCCATATAGTTAATTTTTAGTCTTTATGGAGTCTATGTCTCTGGGATGTGGCCTTCAATGTTTTGCTGCCACTTTACAACTAGGTATTAGTTATTAGGGAGCTAGGATTAGCCTAAGTATCTTTTCAGGCCAATTCTGAGCATGAATCTGCCTGGGCATGTGTGTGGCCTTTGAGATTCTCCAGGATGTGGGAGCTTTATAAAGCTCTTTTTTTCTCTGAGGACGTCCTTCCACTGCCACTGTTTTTCCCAGCTTTTGGCTGGTCTATTGCTTGCCTCAACTGTTACCCATTACACCAGGTGACAGTGGCTAATACATTTTTTAAAATATTCTTTAGACAGATGCCACCCTGGAAGTTGCCTCAGCCCCCAAAATATCTAAAGACAGGCTAAACAATGACAAGCTTCATGTTAAAACTTCAGGGAGCTACCAGACACTTCAAAACACAGTACCACAATTCTTTGAGAATAAAGTCTATATTGCCCTCTGTTATACCAAAACCTGCACCAATTTTGGAATTATTTGTTATGAAGGAAAAAATAATTAAAACAGATTTTTGCACAGGGAAATTGAGTGCTTACATAAAATACCTATATATGTATCTGTGGTTTTGGAATTTGGCAGTCGGTAGAGGCTGGGAAGTTTTTGTGTACCAGGATAGAGAAAGCCTAAATTGTCTGAAGGACAGTTAGTAGAAACTGGACTTTGAGGATGCTGCTTGAGATTGTTTAAAAGGAATTGAGGTACAAGTTATTGGTTATTGGGAAAATGTGGATCCTTGTTATGTAATGGCAGAAATTTTAGTGACAACGTTTTTTACAGTTACTTGGAAAGCAGAAAGTGTACTGAATGAACTTGGTTATTAAGAGACCTAAATAAATGAACAGATATGCCATATTCATGTGTTTGAATCCTCAGTTTTGATAGTTATAAATATCTGCCAATTAGAGCTATAGATTCATGGTCATTTCCATAAAAAATCCAGGTGGTAAATTATAGAAATTATCACAGGTTCTGCCCACAGTCAAGGAGGGGACATTGTATGGGCAGTAACAGCAAGTGTTGGCGATCACTGAGGCCATCTCAGAATCCTGCCCTACCACATTATATATGACAAAGTTCTTTTCTTCATGTTACAAAGAATTCTTACAACTTAGTACTAAGGAAACAAAACTAAATAAATGTGGGCAGAATATTCAAACAATCAATGTATTAAAAAGTTACATAAATTGGCAATAAATACACAAAACAAATCTCAACATCAAAGTTAGAGAAATGTAAGGTAAAACCACAATGAGATTTTCCTACAATCCTGTATTTTCATGGTTTACTAGGGAAAAGAATGAGGAGATAGCTATAAATATTATGAGATTTTGTAAAACTGTCTCATGTGACTGTGAGGATACAATGGTCCAAATTCCATAGGACAGGCTGGAATCTGTGAACTCTGAAGAAGGCTTTTTTATGAATTCCCTAGGAGATTCTGACTGGCTGAAGTAGAGATGAAAATTCTCTCTTCTGACTGCTGAAATCATAACTTCTCCTTTTAAGGGCTTCAGCTGATTGGATGAGAGATCACTCATTGCTGTAGGCAATCTCCTCAGTTGATTGTAGATGTAATCAGCCATAGATGCAATCAACTTGCTGATTATTTAAGCCCATGAAATGTCCCCCAAATAACAATTAGGCCAGTTCCTGCTTGACTAAACAATTGGGCATCATTACTTGGCCAACTTGTCACATGAGCCTAACCATCACAGTTTACCCTTTTTCAACTTGGCAGCCATACACATCATCTTAAACCATAATCAATCTCTATAAAAATAACAGATATGTTTTTTGCCTAATAATACTCAAGTGCCCTGCATAAAACTGGAAATATAGTAAATCTTTCCAGAATAAGGTTCCAGGTCCTGGGTAATATTCACTCTTAAACTTGTTATTCTATAACTTAATTATGATGTGAAATTAATACAACTTATGTCATATGAAAAGGGGATAAGTTAAAAAATAAAACAAAGATACTTTATGTACATATGTTTGCTAATCATAACAAAACAAGGAGGAAATATTTATAGGCATTAAAGTCCTCATTTCTGTAACCCATCACGTGGTCATTGTTTGTATTTCTCACTACCTTCTTCCATTCCCCATTATATGTCACTATATGATTTTTAATTATTGTTTCTGGCAACTTTATTCATAATAGGCCAAAATGGGAAATGGCATAATTGTCCATCAACAGGTTAAAGAATGGGAATCCTCTGTAATGTCAATGTGACATTTCTGTAACCTAAAGATTTTTGGAAAATAAAGAGGAAAAAAAAAAGCACTGGGGCATCATGAAGAAATTGTCAACATACATAAAAGATAACAGATCTTGATGTGATGAAAGGCACAATGCAAAAATAATTAATTTTTATTTTTTTGTTTGCTCTGTTTTTGGGGAGGTTTTGAATTTAAAAGTGTTGCAAATGTGGCAGGGGAGGATCACTGCTCCGGGGTTTCAGTGGTGGGGGCATGTGTGGGGAAGTGTCCACCTGGAGCTTGCCTTTGTGAAGTGGGAGTGTGTTCATGTGGTCAAGGCGTGTTGTCTCAGTGGGTGGAGACCCAAAGAATAACCAACATAATGTGGAATTCCCATCCTGGGGAGTCCTGCTACATTCTCTGATGGAGTTGCAAGAGTCTCTGGAGTACATGGGCAGAGCCTAGCAAAGGAGGACAGACTAATATGCCAGGCCCTATATATTGATGCTTGTGCTTATGAACCATGTTCTTGTGAAATCAAAACTTAGCCTAGGAATATATATTGCTTAAGAGTTGCCTCCTGAAGTCTCCTTTTTGCTTAGGTGTGGCCTCACTCTAAATCAAACTCAGCATATAAATTAACTACCTTCACCCGGAGTTGTTTGTGGCTCCTGGATATTTACTGAGCGCCAACTAAGGAAGAATTTGGAGAAATGCCTGGACCAAAATAGGGAAATATTGAATACAGGTGAGGTTTTTTTTTTAATGGTGGTGTTTTTATGGCTATGAGATTTCATGGTGAGTCGGGAGATCATTCCAGAGGTTGTGCTTGTACGCGTCTCAGGAGGCTCTCACTGACTGCCATAGTGAACGGTGCCTCCAGTTGGGGTTCTCCTGAGGGCTCTGGAGACATGTAGACACTATGGGCAGGGCAGACAACCCCAGGAAATGAGCACATCGTCGGTGTACCTTACCTTGGAATATATGATGACACATCTCCCCAGTGTATCAGAGTTGGCCTCATTTGTAATTTTCTACACATGGTCCTTCTGCCCCTTTTATTTGAACCTATGATTAGCACTATACCCATTAAATATATGTCCCAGAAACTTAAGGTCAGTTCACATGTCAGTTGAGCCCTGAATCTCAAAAGATTTGCAGCCAACATCTACTCTCCAGTTGATTGGGCTCATCCAGGAAAACTAACAAAAGGATGATGATGGACAACGCCCATCCCCAAAATCAGAGGTTTTCTACAACTGCAAGAAAGTTCAATCCATCACCCCCATGGGACCTAATCCTCCTCTCAATTGAGAGCACTTTGGGCATCAACATCCCCAAATCCTCAAGATTTAAGAATGAACAAACATAAGGGAGAATGCAACTATGGACCAAAGTAGACTTACTATTATTCTAGTAATGGAAGAACTTGTAACATTGATATAAAGACAGTGGTAATCAGGGGTTCTTAGGAGAGGCAGAGCGATGAATAGGTGAAACAAGAGGCATTTTTGGAACATCGGAATTATTCTGCATGATATTGCAATGATGGATACAGGCCATTATACATTTTGTCAAAACCTATGGAATTGTGCGGTGCAAAGTGTAAACCATAATGTAAACTATAGAACATGCTTGGTAGCAATGCATCAATATGTGCTCATCAATTGTACCGAGTGTACAACATTAATGAAAGATGTTGTTAATGGAGAAAATTGTGGGAGGAGCAGGGGTAAGGTATATGGGAATCCCTTATATATTTTTTAATATATATTTTTATTTTTAAAAGATACTTAGATTACATAAATGTTACATAAAAAATATAGGGATTCCCATGTGCCAGTCCACAAACCTCCCACATTTTCCCACATAAAATTCTTCAATAGTGTGGTACATTCATTGCAACTGATAAACGCGTTTTGGGGCATTGCCACTGAGCATGGATTATGGTTTACATTGTAGTATACACTCTCTCCCACACAAATCTGTAGGTTATGGGAGGATATATGATGGCCTATATCTGTCATAGCGATGTCACTCAGGATGATTCCCAAGTCCCAAATATGCCTCCGTATTACACCTGTTTTTCCCTTTCCTTGCCTTCAGAGCCTCCAGTGGCAACTACTTCCATATTAGTGTTGTAATTTCTTCCATTGCTAGAATCACAATAAGTCTATAGTAGAATACCAGAAATTCCAATCTAGTCCATAATTCATTCCCCAATCCTAAGGATTCTGGGATGGTGATTTCCACATCACATCTAATTGAGAGGGGGCTTCGATCCCATACAGATGATGGATGTGACTCTCTTGTTGCAGTTGTGGGCTCTCTCATTTTCTTGGTTTGGTGGTTGTCCATCCTCATTTCCTTGTTAGTGGTCCTGGGTGAGTACAATGAATTGGAGAGTAGATGTTGCAACTCTGCTGAAGCTCAGGGTCCAGCTGGCATATGGACAGCCCAAAGATTCAAGTCTCTTGGATGTACACCTACCAACTCCAGCAACAACTATAGGTTCAAATAGTGGGGACAGATGAGCCATGTGTAGGGAAGCCACAGCTGAGTCCAACTTTAACACACTCAGGGCACAAACTCCAAAGTAGAGTCGACTGGCAAGGCACTAAACTCCAGTGCTATCTTCCCTGACCAAAGGACCTGGGTGTCTCCAGAGTCCTCAGGATCCCCACTATTTGGGGGTAGTATCCACTTTGGCAGTCTATGAGATCCTGCTGAGACATGCATAAGCCTTACCTCTGGGATGACCTCCTGACTCACTTTGAAGACTCTTAGCCACATAAATTCATGTGTCTTTACCTTCCCCCCCCCCTTTCATTCGAGGTCTTTTTTATAGTTGCATTACTAATTGGTGTTTAGAAGTAATCCCTCGGTGCCAAAGAAGCTCATACCCTGTAGTCATGTCCCATGCTGGGGGTAAGGTAATGCATTTATATGCTGAGTTTGGCTTAGAGAGACGCCACATTTGAGCAACAAGGAGGCTCTCAGGAGGTAACTCTTAGGCACCCTACAACACTAGGTTAAGCTTAAATATCAAGAGCAAATGCTCATAAACATAGTCATCAATATCAAGGGCTCATCAACTGACCATCCTCCTTCACTCGTCATTGCCCTTTTACTTGGGGAATTATTGCTCTTCCTTTAGAAAGTGTCACTGAGCTCTCCAGGGTGGGAATTCAATATTCTTTCGGTTATTGTGTGAATCTCCACCCACTGTGACAATGCCCCATGAACATCTGAATACATTTGTATACCTTATGTTTGCTCAGGTGAACTTCTTCCAATGTATCCCCCATCACTGACACCCTACATTAATGATCTTCCCGCGTCCCTGTTGTAACCCTTTTGTGACCCAAAGCTTTGTCAAAAATGAAGCCAATAAAATAGCCAAATACACTTAATAGGAAAATGAAATAATAATGGTAGAACTAAATATAAGAAATAAAATACATAAAAATTTTTAAAAATTAAATTAAATTTAAAAATTGAGATATTAAAAATAATGAAAACTATTAAAATTTTTTTTGACATTTTGCCTTTCATCACTGTAATATCTGTTGTCCTATATGTACAGTGACATTTTCTTCCATTTATTCCCCAATGTCTTACTTTTTTTCATTTTGTTTGCAAAGAAGTTTTAGGTCACAGTAAAGTCACATACAGGCTACATGGGTTCCCCACATACCCAACATCCTCCCCATTTTCCCCCTTACCGTATTAATACCTTTTTATATATGGATGGTACATTTGTTGCAACTGATAAACAAATAGTGAAACATAGCTACTAACCATGGTCAATGGTATACATTACAGTTTACATTTTAGACCATACACTTTCATAAACTTTGAAAATATTTAACAGGGCCTGTGTCCATCATTGCAGGATCATGTAGAACACTTCCATTTCCCACTAAATACGTCCTGTACCATCTATTTTATTTCTCCCTCCCCCTCCCCTTGGGACCCACGGTGACCACCAGGCTTCACTTCTCAGATGACAAGATTCAGTTACTTGCAAGACACTGAAATACTGGCACACTGGTTTGTCTTACATATTAGGAACCACCCATGCTCTTGATAGACTCCTGCCCCTCTGTTTGAGAACATAAAGGTCCTCTGCAAGATGGGAGTCCAACTCCTTTCTGCTCATTCAGTGGGTCTCTACCCACTGATACAAAACATTATGACAAAATGATCCCTTGAAGCCTTCCCCAGGTCTGCTCTGTCCCGAATACTCCCCCATCCAACACTCTATACCAGTAACCCTTCCTTGTCATATTGCCATAAGAGTGTTCCCAACTTTGTACTTTCAACCACATACCCGCAAATCCAGTGTTCACCTAGTCCATCCCCCAACCCTCCCTCCAGTTCCTTGGACTGTCAAACCCACCCTCCCCACTTTACCCCCTTGTCAAACCTGCACTGCCCAACCCAGTGGTATCACCATACTCCTGTCATATCCCTCCCTTCATTACCCAACTACAAACTTCCACCTTATCATAGATTTCGCCTGTATGGGGTTGGCTCACAACCTTCTTCTCCCTTTCTATTTCCTATAAACTTATCTTCCAGACACTAGCTCTCTGAGTCTGCTCAAACCTTAATTCATATCAGTGAGTTCATGTAATATCTTCCTTCAATGCCTGGTTTGCTTCACTCAACATAAGTCCTCAAGATTCATCCATGTCATCCCATGTGTTGTACTGTATTCCCTCTTACAGCTAAGTAATTTTCCATTTTAAGTATATAACACATTTTGTTTATCCATTCATCTGTTGATGGGCATTTGCATTGATTGCAGCTTTTGGCATACCGCTATGAACATTGGTGTGCATATATTTGTTTGTGTCCTTGCTTTCAATTCTTCTGGGTTTATAACCAGCCGTGGAATTGCTGGATCATATGGCAGTTCTATAGTTAGTTTTTTGAGGAACTGCCAAATTGTCCTCCACAATGGCCTGACCATTCTACATTCCCACCAGCAGTGGATGTGTGTTCCCATTCTTCCATATCATCTCCAAAACTTGTATTCCTCTAATTTTTTTTTAATAGCTGCCAGTCTACTAGGTGTAAGATGGCATCTCGTTGAAATTTTGATTTGCATTTCCCTAATAGCTAGAGATGTTGAGCATCTTTTCATTTGCTTTTTAGTCATTTGTATTTCTTCCTTGGAGAAGTGTCATTTCGAGTCACTTGCTCATTTTTAAAATGGGTTGTTTGTCTTTATTTTCAAGGTGTGGGATTTCTTTGTATATGCTGGATATTAGGTTCCTATCAGATATATGGTTACCAAATATTTTCTCATTTGGTTAGGCTGCCTTTTTACTTTTTTGACAACCTCCTTTAAGGTGCAAAAGTTTTTAATTTTGAGGAGATCCCATTTATCTATTTTTTCTTTTGCTACTTGTGCTTTGGGTGTGATGTTCATGGAACCATTTCCTATTACAAGGTTCTGTAGATGCTTCCCTACATTATTTTCCAAAGTCTTTATGGTCTTGGCTCTTATATTTAGATCTTTGATCCATCTTGAGTTGATTTTTGTATAAGGTGCGAGATGGTTTTCCTCTCTCATACCTTTGGATATGGATACCCAGTTCTCCAAATACCATTTGTTGAAGAGGCCATTCTCTCCCAGTTGAGTGGGCTTGGTGGCTTCGTGGGATATCAGATGACTGTATATGCGAAGATCTAAATTATGAACTATCAATTTGGTTCCATTGGTCAGTATGTCTATCCTTGTACCAATGCCATGCAGTTTTGACCACTGTAGCTTTGTAGTATGTTTTAAAGTCAGGTAGTGTGATTCCTCTGATTTCATTTTTCTTTTTCAATATGTTTTTGGCTATTTGGGGCCTCTTGCCCTTCCAAATAAATTTCATAGTTTTTCCAATTCAGTAAAAAATGCTGTGTTTATTTTTATTGTGATTGCATTAAATCTGTAGATCAGGAACAGGGAATATTCTTCCATTTATTTAGGTCTTCTTTGATTTACTGTAACAGTGTTGTGTAGTTTTTTGTGTATGTCATTTACATCTTTATTTAAATTTATATCTAGGTTTTGGATTCTTTTAGTTACTATTGTAAATGTATCTTTTTCTTGATTTCTTCCTCAGATTGCTCAGTATTGGTGTACAGAAATGTTACTAATTTTTGCTCATTGATCTTATACCCTAAGACATTACTGAACTCATTTATATGTTCCAGAAGCTTTGTTGTAGATTTCTTAGAACTTTCTATGTATAGGAGCATGTCATCTGCAAATAGTGAAATTTTGACTCATTTCTTTCCAATTTGGATGCCTTTTATATCATTTTCTTGCCTCAGTGCTTGAGCAAGTACTTCTAACCCAATGTTAAATAAGAGCAGTTATAGTGGGCATCCTTCTCTTGTTCCAAATCTTAGAGGGAAAGCTTTTAGTATTTCACCATTGTATATGATATTAGCTGTGGGTTTTTCATATATACCCTTTATCATATTCAGAAAGTTTCCTTCTATTCCTATGTTTTGAAGTGTTTTTTATCAGGAAAGGGTGTTGTATTTTGTTGAATGCTTTTTCTGTGTCTGTAGAGATGATCAGGTGATTTTAAAAATCTACTTATACGGTGTATTACATTGATTGATTTTTGTATGTTGAACCATTCTTGCATACCCAGGATGAAACCCACTTGGTCATGGTGTATAATTCATTTGATGTGTTGTTGAATATGATTAGGAAGTATTTTGTTGAGGAGTTTAGCATCTAGTTTCATTAGAGTGATGTGTCTGTAATTTTCCTTTCTTGTGGCACCTTTGTTTGGCTTTGGTGTTAGGGTAATGTTGGCATCATAGATGAGTTAGGCAATTTTCCTTCTACTTCAATTTTTTGGAAGAGTTTAAGCAGGATAGGTATAGTTCTTTCCACGATGTTTGGTAGAATTCAGCTAAGAAGCCAACTGTTACTGAACTCTTCTTAGTTGGGAGGTTTTTGACAGCTGATTCTATCTCTTTACTTGTGATTGGTCTGTTGGGTTCATAAATTTCTTCTTTCATCAATGTAAGCTGCTTGTGTGTTTCTAGGAATTTGTCCATTTCCTCTAAATTATTCTTCTTCTTGGCATACAATTTTTCAAAGTATCCTATTATAATATTCTTTATTTCTGTGGGGTAGTGGTGATAATCCCTTCCTCATTTCTTATTTTGTTTATTTGCATCTTCTCTCTTTTTTTCTTTGTTGATCTAGCTATGGGTTTGTCAATTTTATTGATCTTCTCAAAGAACCAGCTTTTGGTATTGTTTATTTTTTCTGGTGCTTTCTTGTTTTCTATTTCATTTAGTTTTGTTCTAATCGTTGTTATTTCCTTCTTTCTAATTCTTTTGGGGTTAGTTTGTTGTTCTTTTTCTAATTCCTGCAGGTGTGCAATTAGTTCTTTGATTTTAGTTCTTTTATTATTTTTTGATATATGCATTTATGGCGATGAATTTCCTCTCAGTACAGCTTTTGCTTCATCCCACAGGTTTTGGTATGTTGTGTCATCATTGTCATTTGTTTCAAGGTAGCTACTGATTTCTTTTGAGATTTCCTCATTGACTCACTGTTTGTCTAAGAGTGTGTTGTTTAACTTCCATA
Source organism: Tolypeutes matacus (assembly GCA_026826555.1). Taxonomy (NCBI): domain Eukaryota; kingdom Metazoa; phylum Chordata; class Mammalia; order Cingulata; family Chlamyphoridae; genus Tolypeutes; species Tolypeutes matacus. The sequence continues at coordinate 5,567,194 of JAKSZT010053896.1, forward strand.
TCTTTGTGCCTAATCTGGTTCTCTTGCTCTTACTGATTTCCCACTTCATTCCATTGTGGTCAGAGAAATTAGTTTGAATAATTTCAATCTTTCTGAATTCATTGATAATTTTTCTGTGATGTAGCATGTGGTCTATCTTGGAGAATGATCCGTGTGCCCTTGAGAAGAATGTATATACCGCTGTATTTGGTTGTAGTGTTCTGTATATGCATATTAGGTCCAGTTCCTCTATGGTAATATTCAAAGTCTTTGTTTCTTTGTTGATTCTCTGTTGAGATGTTCTGTCTAATGGTGATAATGGTGTATTAAAATCCCCCACTATAATTTTAAAGGCATCTATTTCTCCACTTAGTTGTTCCAGTGTTTGCCTCATTTAATTTCAGGCACTCTGGTTAGGTGCATAAATGTTTATGATTGTTCTTTCTTCTTGAATGATTACCCTTTTTCCTAATATATAGTGTTCACCTTTGTCTCTTAACAATAGTTTTGCATTTAAAGTTTATTTTGTCTGATATCACTATAGCTACACCCACCCTGTTTTGGTTATTGTTTGTTTGTAAGATTGTTTTCCAGCCATTCACCTTCAGCCTCCTTAAATCCCTGGTTCTAAGAGGGGTTTCTTACAGACAGCATACAGATGGGACACATTTCCTTATTGGTTCTGCCAATCTGTGTCTCTTGACTGGTGAGTTTAATCTATTAACATTCAGTTTTATTACCTCAAGAATTACTTATATTAGCCATATTTTCATTGGATTTATATATGTCATATGTTGTTTTTATTTTTCTTTTTGTCTTTTTAATTTTTCTTACACTCTCCTACAACTCTCTCTCCTGTTACTTCCTTTCAACCTGCAGAACTCCCTTTAGTATTTCTTGAAGGGTAGGTTTCTTATTCACATACTCTCTTAATTTCTGTTTATCTGTGAATATTTTGAACTCTCCATCATTTTTGAATGCCTGCTTTGCTGGATAGTGAATTCTTTTTTTTAAAGATTTATTTTATTTATTTATCCCTCCACTCCTTCATTATTTACAGTCCCTCTCTGCTCTCTTTGTCCATTTGCTGTGTTCAATTCTGTGTCTGCTCATCTCTTTAGGAGGCACTAGGAACTGAACCTGGGACCTCCCATATGGTAGGCAGAAGCCCAATCACTTGAACCACATCTGCTTCCCTGGATAGAGTATTCTTGGCTTGACTTTTTTTTTCTTTTAGTACTTAACTATGTCATACCACTGCCTTCTTGCCTCCATGGTTTCAGATGCTAAATCAGCACTTAATTTTATTTAGCTTCCCTTGTATGTGATGGTTTTCTTTTCTCTTGTTGCTTTCAGTATTTTCTCTTTGTCTTGAGCATTGGACAGTTTAACAAATATATTTCTTGGATTTGGCCTGTTGATATTTATACTATTTGGGGTGCACTTCACTTCCTGGACATGTGCATCTATTTCCCTCAATAGGTTTGGGATGTTTTCAACCATTATTTCTTCCAACACTTCTTCTGTTCCCTTTCACTTCTCCTCTTCCAATGGGATGCTTATAATGCATATGTTTGTGCATTTTGAGTTGTCATTCAAATCCTTAAATCCCGGCTGGGTTTTTTCTATCTTTTTATCTATCTGTTATCTATTTATTTTATTTCAGATGTACTGTCTTCCACATCGTTAATTCTCTCCTCTGCCTGTTCAAAATTTCTATGTGCTTCTAGTGTATTTTTGATTTCTTGTGTTGTGCCATTCATGTAAATCATATCTCTTATCGTTTTATGTACGTTTACAATTTCTTCAGTATGCTCTCCCAGTGTCTTCTTAATATCCTTAATTTCTTCCTTCACTTCATTAAGTTGGTCCATGGTATTTGTTTGGACAGCTCTGATTAGTTTCTCTGTGTTCTGCATCTCCTCCTGGTTCTTAGTTTGTTCATTGGACTGGGCCAGGTCTTCCTGTTTCTTAATATGGTTTGTAATTTTTTTGTTGCTGTCTGTTCATCTTTTTATTTTGATGTGTTTATTCAGTTGATTGGCTTCTCTCTCTACTCTAGTATATTATTTAGGTGCTGTTTGTGTATGTGTTAAGTTTTCTCTTTGACACTTTGTTCCTCTTATTCTATTTCCTTGCTGTTGTCTATGTTGCCTTGAAAGAAAAAGATTATGGCCAGAGAAAGTGAAAGAGGTAAGCAAATAGAAAGGATAATAGTAATAATAATAGTAAAGTTAGAAGAGGAACCATATAAGACTTAGGAAAATGAATAATTAACTCATGTAAGTAGTGTAGAGTAATAGGAATAAAAAAGTGGGGTACAAACAATGAAATGGGAAATGGAAGAGAGAAAAAATTTATTGAATGAATTAAAATGCAAGAATGATGAGGAGAGAGGGAAAGAGAAAAGAAAAGACAAAAAGAAAAAAGATAATAAAAGAAAGAAAACAGAATAGACGAGATAGAAATAAAAAAACAGAAAACCTGAGATCTAAATAAAGAGAGGTGGAGTGTAAGAACAACAACAGAATGTTATAAAATAGAAAGATGAAGGAAGGAAAAGAGATAGTATTGGTAGAAAAAAATCAGTATACACAAAAAGGGGAATTCAAGGAAGAGGAAACACAGCAAACAAAAAACAAGCCAGCAGTACCTAATTAAAGAAAAGAAGGGGGTGGGAAAGGAAAGAAAAACAAACAAACAGAAAAGAAAAAAAAGAAACAAACACACAAGCAAGCAATCAAACAAAAACTAAGGAAACACGGCCTTCCCTCTTAGTCCCCTGAGGAGCTTCTCAAGCTGCTGTTGTTCATCAATCAATTACCCTGAAGTCTGCCATCTGCAGGTTTTGAAGCAGGTTTTAGCAAGTAAATTAAGCTAAACTTTTTAAAAGTAACCTTTTATTAGGAAAAATAAGAGACCCATGAGAAGCTAATACAAAAATAATGTCGACATCTATCTGCTCGGATCGGCGGCGTGGACCGAACGGTGGAGATTCGTGAGTTTTGAGGCTGCCGGTGGAGGTTGGCACAGGCGGCTGAGCCCCGCGGTTACGGAAATAAAAAATAAAACGGCCATTTGGAGCCGCGGGCGGGGCGAAAAAGTTTTATTTTCTGGGGAGCTGGCTGCCTGGCGCCCCTTGGACCTTGT
>JAKSZT010053896.1:5585322-5630834 GCA_026826555.1 Tolypeutes matacus
AATGTCTATGTTTTCCCTTTCTTGAAGTATGAGCTGGATGTTTGATATCCCAGAGGATCACTATTCTTAGAGGAACCAGGAATCATACCAAGGATCTTGCATATTCAAGGCGGAAACTCTTCCACTGAGCTAAACTTTTTCGTTGGATCAGTTAGTTAGCTCTTCAGAAAGCTATCCAGTCACTTTCTTTCAAGCAGGTTTGACTCTTTGCAGTTGGGTAGATTTCTGCTGATTAGGAGCCTATCTGTCCCTTCCCCCTTTCTGTTCTTATTGCTTTCTTTCCCAGGGTGGCAGGATGCAATAGCCTTGTGAGAGCATCCCCCCCTCATCTCTCCTGGTCAGTTTGAGTTCCCATCTGAAATTGAAATGGGACATGGGTGATGGAACTCACTGCAGAAAAATGACTCTCAACCCTCTTTCATACCACCTCCTCCTCCCAGGGGATCCTAGTCTCTTGGAAGCTTATTAAGCAATTCCTACTGCCTGCCTCCCTTAGGGGAGATGGAATTTTGATTGTTTTCAGCACTGAACTAGTCAATTGCCTGACTCTGCCCTCTTCCATCCCAAGTTTCTCTATCCTAGGGCAGTTAGGTAAATCAGGCTGCCTAAGTAGATTCACCTCTCCCCTCTTCCTGGTGCTACCTCATGCCAGCTTGTATGCTCCCCAAAGATCAAAGGGGGTCCAGGCAACCAAACCCACAGAAAGGAACCCCCACTCCACCCTTCACCAGAACCCTCTCACTCCTGGAGAACTCTCCATCCTGCTTGGTGGCCGGCAGGAGTTGGAGTTCACAGTGGCTTTTTGTACTGAGGGTGGGGCATCTGCTGTTTCCAGCCACAGGGGTGAAAAACTCATGGATTTACCTTGAGCTCTTTATCTCTTTGTCCAGCTCCCTCCAGATTGATGCCCTGGAGCCTCATGCAATGCGAGTTTCCAAAACAGCTCACTTGGTCAGGATCTTGCCCCCTCTTAGCTGTTTTATTGTGAGAGAGATGGTGAGTATTCACTTAAACCGACACTATCTTGCTGCCTAATCTCCTCTATATTTTTTATATAATATTTATGTAATCTAAAGCTTCTTTCAAAATAAAGAAAAAAAATTAGGATAGTGATTTCTCATTGACTAAGATAGCATTTCATATGGCGGATTGTTCTGGTTGTTGATCCCTTGATGATGGAGCTTCTGAGAAAATTCAACATGGTGTACACCAAAGAGCTTTGCATTTCTTTATATAAGTCATACTTCCATAAAAAGAAATGAGAATAATCTGTTGAAGATCTCCTTAGAAAATCAGTAACAGTCATTTCTTAGAACCCAGCTCTAGTCAGTGACTGAGGAAAATATCTGATCCAGGATTATACACATTGGTTGAGAGTTATCAATAAACTTATTCAATTAAAATCTCAATGTATAGAGTTCTGGGAAGATGGCATCAGAGTGGGCACACAGGGCTCAACATTCTCACAAAAACAATGGAAAAGGCCCAAAATATGTCCATGGGACCTGCTTGGAGTATCAGCAGACTGGGACAGTGCTACACAACCCCCAGGAAGGTCAGAGACAGAAAGACAAAGACTCTGAAACAACAAATATGAGTTACCAAGCCCCTACATTGGCTGGGGAGGACTCCCATCCCCCACCCCCAAGATATTAAGCAGGATTAAAACCCCTGGCTCACCAGCCAACTGAGAGAGGAAAAGACGTCTTCATCCCTCTCAGCTGTTATAAGGGAAATGGGAAGGGGAATAGGGGGGTTTCTCATCAATGAATTTGGCCAGGAAAGCCCACTTTGAATCTCCTCTCTGGTGAGACCAGAAACATGGGACCAGAGGTTAAAAGAAACATCTCCTTTGACAGGTGCATCATGAGCGCCATCTGCTAGCCATACTGAGAATTGCATGGATAAAAACTGCTTTTAGGTTTCTTAACTCTATGTTTTGGAGAAAATCCATGCCCCACTAGGAGACCCTGGCCTGATTTTGAACACTTGCTGGGCAATTTTAAAGACTTAGAGTAAGTTGAACCAAATTTCAAAGAAAACCTGTGGGGGAAAAACAAAACACACCAGATGAGAGAGAAATTGGCCATCAGAGTAAATTTACCAACATATTCAGATTGTAGACATCAGCAAAAAGTTCTAAGAAAATAGGAAGAGATGGCCCAGCCAAAGGAATAAACCAAATCTCGTGAAGAGATACAGGATATAAGACAATTAATCAATGATAATCACACAAATTTAAATCAATTCAAAGAATTGAAAGAAAATATGACTAAAGAGATAATGGATATTAAGAAGACACTGGGTAAGCATAAGGAACAAATTAAAAGCCTGCAAAGAAAAGTAACAGAGCTTATGGGACTGAAAGACATGATGGATGAGATTAAAATGACATTAGAGCACTTCCTAGGCTGACACTTCTCTAGAAAAAGTCCATGTTCAGTTCAAGTGCAAAGGTTGTGAAGCCCAATGGTGAAAAGCCAGACGAATTTGAGCCTGGCTTTTTTCAGTCTCTACTTGAGCTGGAAATGAATTCAAACCTAAAGGCTCAGTTAAGGGAGCTAAATATAACAGCATCTAAGGAAATTGAAGTTTGTAGAATAGAATAGAAGTCTATTCTATTGTGGAATAGAAGTCTCATAAAACTTACTTTATGAGACCAGCATTTCCTTCATATAAAAAAACACACAAAAAAACATAGGCATTACCAGAAAATTAAACTACAAACCAATATTCCCCAGGAACATAGATGTATATATCAATTACAAAATAATAGTGGATTGAATCCAAGAATATAGAAAAGGGTAATGCATAATATAACCCAGTGGAGTTCATCTCAGGAAACCAAGATTGGCTTAAAATTTTTAAAAAATTGAAATATCTCACTATATTAATGTCTAAAAAATGAAAAAACCATTTTATAATAGTTATAGAGAGTTTTGTTCAATAAATTTCAACATCCAATCATGATAAAAGGAAAAATAACTTAGCATGGAAAGTCAAGAAGGAAACATCCTCAACATTTTAAAGGGTATCTACAAAACCTCTATAGCTGACATTATAATGGTGTAAGACTGAATATTTCTCCACTAAGAACCATAACAAATCAAGAATGTTTGCTCTCACCACCTCTACTCAACATTCTACTTGAGTAAAATAAAAAAAAAAAAAAAGACATACAGGTTTGAACAGAAGAAAAAGCTATTTTTTAAATTTGACGACAATATAAATTTCTATTAAGAAAATCACAAAGAATCTACAAAAACCTCCCAGAACAAATAAGTGAGTTTAGCAAATTCACAAGATATGAGCTTAATATAGAGAAATCAATTGTATAAAGCTATACTGTGGTATTTGCATAATGATAGACATATAGATAAATGAAACAGAATAGAATATAGATACAAACCCACATATATATGGTCAATCAATTTTATTTTATTTTATGTTTTAAACAATTTATTGAAGCATATCATTCATACATGAACATACATAAACTGTAACTGTTCAGCAAACATTGTAAACTTACCAAACAACATGCATAACATCATACAGGTCTTGCACACATCATCCCACCACAAATACTTTGCATTGTTGTGAAACATTTGTTAACAAATTATGAAAGAACATTGTCAAAGTATTACTACTAACTATAGTCTGTATCTTACTCCCCTATACATTTTTTAAGGATTTATTTATTTACTTATTTATGTCCATTTTTAACCCCCCCCCTCCATTTTTGCTGTTTTATTGTCCACTCACATGGCAACTCTCTGTGTCCATTTCCTGCCCTCTCTTCTCATCCATCTCCTCCTGTCTTCACTGGGATTAGATCCTGGGAAACTCTGATATGGGAAAGAGGCATCCTACTGCCTGCACCACCTTAGTTCCTGGTTTTTTGGCATGTCTCGTCTTATCTCTCCCTTGTGTCACTCTACTGTTATGTCATCATCTTGTTGCGTGGCTCACAAGACCTAATGCTGCACCCACGTATGGAGCCTGATGGCTCATTTGCTTGCCGGACCTGGTGGCTCACCCATGCATGGGGCCTGGCAGCACACCTGTGCACGGGGCCTGATGGCCCACATGCCTTCTATATTTTTCTTTTTTTAATTTTACTGGGAGGTCCTGGGGATCGAACCCAGGTCCCTCCATACTGGAGATGGACACCCAACCATTTGAGCCACATCTGTCACCCTGCTATATCTCTTAAACGATACACCAAAGATACCTAGAGTTATAGTCTTTTCCCATACAGGATGGTCATATAATAAATCAGGTTTAGTTTATCACCAGCATTCTAAAAACCAGACCTAGGGAGAAAAAACTAGGTCTGGGGACACATGCATGGCTTCTAATATAGCGAATGTTTAGCCTACCCTGATTATCACAAAATCAGAACAGCGAGAATATTAGCATTCAATTTTAGATAAAGGTGCCAACATAATTAAATATAGAAAAGGTAGTGTTTTTTAACAAACATTGCTGAAATAATTGCACAGTAGTTCCAAAAATAATAAGGAAGCTGTAACTACATCTCATATCACATGCAAAAATAATGTAACCTAATCATAAAATCTAAATTATAAAACTAGAAAAAACATAGGATGAAAGTTTTGCAACACTGAGCTAGGCAAAAAAATTTGGATTGGGCAAAATAAGTGCCAACTATAAAAAGTATATAAATAGGGCTTCATCAAAATTACAAATTTCTGCTTTTCAAAAGATGTTGGAAACAAAATGAAAATACAAGCCACAGGCAAGAAGAAAAAAGTTGAAAAACACGTCATTGATAATAGACTGTATAAAGAATATATATAGAACTCTTTCAGCTCAAAAATAAAATAAGCTACCAAATAAGAAGGACAAAAGATCTGAGCAGATACTTCACCTAAGAAGAAATACAGACGGCAAATGAGCACATGTAAACATCCTAATATCATTAGTCATTAAGGAAAACCACAATGAGATACCACTATATACCAATCAGAATTACTAAAATTTATTATTCTAACAACAGTAAATATTGGCAAGGACATGGAGCAACTGAAATACTTGTACACTGCTGATCAGAATGCAAAATAACACTGTCACCAGGAAAAACACTGGCAGTTTCTTGTAAAGTTGAACTTAACACATGACCAAGCAAATCCACTCTGGTGTTTAGCCAAGAAAAATGAGACAACAGACCCGCTCAAAGACCTGTACAGGGATATTTGTAAGACCATTTTCTCCTAAACTTCATAAAATAGTATTCACGTATCGATGAAGAGGAAGATGGATAAGGAAATTGCTGAATAGCCATACAAGGGAATGCTACACGGCAATTTAAAAAAATGAACAAACTACTAAGACATACAACAAGTGAATGAATCTAAAAATCATTATGCTAAGTGAAAAAGCCAACTACTGAAAGCAACACTGTATTATTACATTTATATTTCATTCTGGAATGGTAAAACTATTGGGACAGAAATCAGATCAGTAGTTGCCAGATGCTGGGTTGAGTGAGGCTATTTACTACAATGGTACACAATAGGGACTTTTGGGGTATTGGAAATATTCTATACCTCGATTGTGGTGGTGGTTATATGACTGTATATGTTGGTCAAAAAGCCTCAAACTTTCCATCTAAAGAGGTTGAATTTTCCTTTATGTAAATTATGTCTCAAAAAACAGATTGATATGTAATTCATATATATGTGAATAAATATGTGCACACACATGCATGTGCACACAAACACACTGGGGTAGGAAGGATAGTGACAAAATCACACTTCCATGAATTAGGCCTTCCCGCTGGTGATTCACTGATTCTGGGCTTGAGAAAGAGGCTAAGAATCTGTGTTTGGCCCCAGCAGGAAGCCCCCTTTCAGACACAGAGACTCCGCAGACTTTTCATTAGTCATACAAACTGGAGCTATAAAATTAAAGACATAAGGACACTAAACAGCCAATTTCCCCCCCAAGATATTTGCCAAATCTGAATCTGCTTCAGGCAGGAGCCTCTGCAGCTAACCCAAAGCTATGAAAACAGAACACAGTTTCCATTTCTTCTCAGGACTGAGGGCGCAAAAACTCACCTGGGTATAAACCCAGTGAAACTCACCTGATACCTTTAATGACCTCACTTTAGGAAACAGAAGAAAACACATAAAGAAGGAATTTTAAACAATTACAACCTAGACTCAATTCAGCTCGGTTCTTAATTGTGTTAATCGCCACGTACTATCTGCCTAGCAGAGGAAAGGTGGAACTCTCCCAGACGAAAAGTAACATCACCTGAATCCTTTATAATTTTATTTTTATACAAGTTAATTTTTATACTCTATAATTTTACATGCTAATTCATGCACAATTTTTCAATATAATTACTAGGCATGTCAAGATGCGGGACCATATAACAATGAATTTATTCATGTCAGGTAGGTAAATGATTGCACCCCTCATCTCTATTCCCCAGCTTTCTGATGTAGTCTAGGGATTGTAGAAAGCCTACTCTGCCACCCAGGACTAGCTACATAATTTTCAGGTCACAGTGGAAAATAAATTGAAAGGTCCTTTGTTCTAAAAACAGGGGGAGAAATGCCATTAATGGTACCAAAATAAAAAAAAAAATTTTTTTTTTTCTTTATTCCATTGTCTCCTTCTCAACTTACCACGGCATTTTTAATTGCAATTTAATGTTATCCTAAGGAAAGAGAAATTAAAATTTACGTTATTTGCATGAATTTGACCATTCATCTTTATATTGCATAATGGCAGTTTTAACTGCATACATACAAGAGAATTTTACCTGTATTGTGAAATCACCAAATTTATCCAATTTTTAATTCATAGATAAGACAAGCATATGCATTTCATTCTTACAAGAACAGTGGAAATGCTGCACAAAATTAACTCAAGTGTTTCCATCGACTCTCTCTACCTTCTTATGGACTGAAAAGGAAGGAAATTATGGGTTGTTCGTTCTTTCCTTTCCTTTCTATGTCATTATTTTCAGCATAACTGGTGGCTAAGCAGAAATGTGACAGGTGTAAGAAATGACATCGCAGGTTCTTTGGTCATCATGTTTCTCAGAATGTTATTGCCTTCTTTCTGCATTCAAAAGCAGTTCTGGTTCAAGAGGAAGACATGACCTCTCAGGCTATCAGCATCCCCCTTGCTTCCCACCCTCTGCCATATTCAGTTGTAAAAAAAACATATTTGCCATATTCTCACATGGAGATAGGCTGAATTCCCATGCATCATGGGTACACCAGATTCTGTGCCCTTGGGGCATCTTGAATGTTACCTGAGAATGGGCTTGCAGGAAACAGTAGACATACATGCTGCATGGAGCTCCTCTGCTCATGTGCATGCTCCATTGTCCCATCAGACTTTACTTATAAAACACAAGTTCATAGTTAATTTATTTTATCTTCAAGACAGTGACAGCAGAGCTACAAAATCAATTATGGGGTCCTTTTGAGTGCAAGGCCCTGTGAAATTGCACAGGTTATACTCCCAAGAAACTTCCATATTTGAATAAACCAAAGGGCAAGCAGTCGAACACCAATTTTGGGAAATTCGCTTTAAGCATAGAGCTGTGCCCCATAGTACCAGGTACAGTGCACCAGTTAAGCCCCAAACAAATACTTTCAGGTTATTATTTATTTCACGAATGATAACAAAACCTACAAACTGCCCACATTTCCAACATTTCTATGCTTAAACTTACATCATAAGTGTTTTTACATGTAATGTCACTGCTTGATGGAAGAAGCTAAGAAGTCACATTGCAAAGATACATGGATACAGGGAAGGAAGTAATTGTGGCTATTTTATAAAACAAGTGTGATGGTAAGGAAGGACAAAAGCCATCTGTTGCCCTGAGGTCTTCTCTCAAATCATGAAAAAGTTGTTTCCATTCTGAATGCTGCTCCATGTGCAGGAAAAGGAGAAATGCTCTAAGGCTGCAGGTGATGAGTATGCCTCTCTATAATGCTCAGGCACTAACCTGCTATGTGCTACATGTAGAGGTAAAATGAAAAATGAACGTGCCATCCAGGAAAGGGCAAGAATAAAACTGGTCGTTATTGACGATGGAATATTATACAGCAGTAGAGTGAAATGACCTATCAAGCCATCAAAAGATAAGGAGGAACCTTAAATGCATATTTTTAAGTGAAAGAAGCAAGTCTGAAAGGCTACATATTCTGTAAGACCAACAATATGACATTCTGAAAAAGCAAAACTACAGAGAAAGTAAAAAGATCAGTGATTTCCTGGGTTTGGGGGTTAATGAGACAAAAAACTTCCATGTAAAGATGTTGCAGATAAATCAGCAGAATAATTCCAAAACAAGGGGAAATAAAGGAATGGTAAAGATAAAAGAATGATAAAGATTAGAGCAGAAATCAGTGAAATAGAAAACAAATAGAATATAGAGGGGTACACCAAAGCCATTTAAGATAAACTTCTAATAAGGTTAATTTATTTTAAAAAAAGAAAAGTGCAAAAGTTATAACGAAAGGAATTAAAATGGGGACACAATTATAAATAATGAAAATTCTAAACAGAAAGGATATTATGAATAATTGTATATCAATAAATTTTAAAACTTAGAGAAAAATGAATTAATTCCAGGAAAAGCAAAACTTAGCAAAATAAACTAAAAAGGAAATACAGCATTTAATTGCCCTATATCTTATAAAGAAATTAAGTCAGAGTTTAAAAATTTCTTGCCAAAGGAAAGAAAAGGCACTATTGTCTTTGTAGGAGTGATGTACCACATATCCAAGAAACAAATAATTCTAATTTTGCACAAATTTTTCTGGCAGCACATTTTCAAAGATCTCAGCTTCTTCTGCCACTTTCTCAGACCTGAGGCACCCAGCAGCATAGCAACAAATGTATATTCATGAGCTTCACCCTAAGGGTTTCAGTAACTTCCTCATCTTTGCATAATACCCTCACTTACTCTTTGCCCCCGTAGTCCTTCCTACATTTTTTTCTATTTTGTTTAAGATATTTAGAGTCAATTACAATATCCTTGTGACTTCACATTTGGATTTCTAAGATTTATAGAATGTCCTAGCAGGTGGTTTTGTGTAAATCTTCTGATTTTCCTCCTTTCTAGGATTGTTCTTCTCTGCCTCAGGAAACTCCTGCCTAGTAGGTCCTCTCGACTCCATGTACTTCTTTTCTAAACTTCAGCATTTACCCTATCATTTTCCAAGATCTGCTGGGTTTATCCCTTTTTTGTACACTGCTGTTTAGGTATTTAGTGATATTACTCCATGTTATTTATTAAGAGCATAAGAAGTTAGGAGGAGGGAGCTGAAACTAACCGTGTGGCCAGGAGGTAATCAAGGAAACGAAATATGATATAGCAGTAAAATGTATGTATCTATCCATTAGATAATGTATCTACTGGTTTATCCATTTATTTTGTCATCTTTCATTTATTTGTTCCTACATCATCCCATACATGAGTACAGTCATCTCTCCATCCATCCATACATCCATTTATTCATTATGTCATTCATTCAGTAATCAACAAATATTTATGGATGACATCATTCAGAGTACTGTGTTGAGAATATTTTTGCAATTAGCCTCACTTAAACCTTTAAAGAAGTGTTCTATGCAAACAGTTATTTGTCGTAGATACAAATGAGGATTGGTTCGCTATCTCTAACCTTTCACCTCATTCAAAACTTGAAACCTAACCATCCCTATATACTCACACTCTGCTACTTCAGGAGCCCTCTTACCAGGATGGTAACTTCTTAAAATAATCCAACTTGCCCACTTAAACTCTGAAAATGCTGGAATACTTTGGCTTTTACCCAATACAGGTCTGGTGCTTGTATTGCCATTTGACTTACAGTAACAAGTCCTATATGTGTTGCAACAACCCATGAATTACTCCTTATTCTTTTTGGCTTCTCCATCATTGTTATGCAGTAATTAAACATCTCCCCATATTACAGGTCCTTCTCAAACCTTAGATCTGGGTTACCGCTCAGTTCTATCCAGTGGTTAATGTGCAGTGCAGAGTTGTGGTCCAAGTTAATTCTGACTGCAGTAAAGATGAACAATCAAGTGGAAAAGTCAATTTTAAGTTGTCTTTCTCACTGCTGTGTCTATAAAATCCTTTGAAATAAACAATTTCTATGAATTCTAAATGAATTAAGTCTCTTCAATTCCATTGAAACATTTCTAAACATTTTCATTTTGCTACTTAAATTTGGAAGATTATTGCTTTTATTCTTCCATATTCACTCTGTAGATCTGGCTCGCACAAAGCATCAGAAGCCCAGTATGTGACCGTATGAGACCTGCTCATCTCAAGCCCCAATGCGGAGCCTCAAGTGAAAAAAATGAAGACAAGGTTATTTAACTTTGCTGTTGAAGATAAACACAAACTTCAAATTCCAGATTAATGTAGATATTTTAGCAAGAATACAAGAAACCAGCAAAACCAATTATCGACAATAGTTTGGATGCATAGAGAGGCATTACTTGGTAGATGTTAAGAGCACCTGGTGACAAAACTCTCAATGGAGAGAAAAATCCTTAAACCCCCAATGTAATTGGTACTTTGTGTCTGGAATTCATCTCCAGCACAGGGTGGTGACCTATGGAGCCAGCAGGAGAAGCCAGATGAGGAGAGACCAAGAGAGTCTGGAGGTCTCCCGTGGGGTGAGCCTCACAGAATTCATAGAAGATATTACCCAGCTCCTGACACTTCCAAGCACAGAGACGTCATTTTTGTCTGGTCTTTCCATGGGGTAAGAAGACATTTTTATTCAGCCACTCTTTTTGCACAGAATATCTGATACTTCTAGAGCCCAGCTCTGAAAGAAAGTATTGACCTTTTATTGTCCCTAGCGGAGGAGATTTGATTGTCTCATGAGTTCAGTCCATTCTTACTAACTAATGAGAGAGGAAAAGCACTGCTCTTACAAGAGGTATCTCAAAGGTTTCTGTCATTTGTTCATACCCAAGTACGTGATCATCTTTTCTTTTACTTGTCTCTGTGAATTTAAATACTAAGCTAAAGTAGAGAAGCAAAGTGATTCCTAGATATAATCTACTAGAAAGGCAGTCATAAAATTACCCAGATGGGGAGCGGATGTAGCTCTAGTGATTGAGTACCTACTTCCCATGTACACGATCCCGGGTTTGATCCCTGGTGCCTCCTTTAAAAAAAAAAAATCACGCAGCTAGGTTTGGTGGCCCATGAATTTATGTAAATGCTTTCTAGGCAATTGAGGTCTTATATTTTTCTTCATCTAGGTACTGATTTAGTTATATGTTACAAGTAATGATACAAGGTATTTTCATTTTCATTTGGTTTTAAATATTCTTATTTTTAATCATTTCTTTGACATATGGCTTGTTTGAAATTTGCGTGTGTATATGAATCTGTGTGTTTTAATTTACCAACTTATGTAGGTTTCTCTAGTTACCTTTTTTCTCATTATTTTCTATTTTTATTGCATTATAGTCACAAAATGCCTTCTATTTATATCAACTATACATTGAAATTTGTTGAGACTAGCTTATTTGCTTGGTATGGTCTAAGTTTTGTAAAGATTCCATGTGTGTTTGAGAAGTTTTCTCTCATTTTGGATGAATGCAGCACTCTACATGGAAGAATGTCTTGCCATAATGCTAAGGTGATTCCAAACAATTCAGTCACTTTATGTGGAAGATTGCATTGTTGCAAGGTATTTCAAGGGAATGGCCTAGAACTTATGTGAAGGAAAAGAAACAATTAAGTTATAATAGAATTCACATTATGGCAGGTCATGTTTCATGAGGTTTTGCTCTATGTCTGTTAGATCAAGTTGGGATTTGTGCTATTTAAATCAATATCTTTACTGAAGTTTTTTTTTTTTCCTGTTTGATCAAGCAACTGCTGAGTGAGCTTATAAAAGTTTCCCATAACTGAAATATCTTATTTCAGTTTTAAGTTTTGCTTCCTCTGTTTAAATAACATATTGTGAGGTTCTTAAAATTTTAGAGGTTTTTTGTTCTTCCAGATTAATTAAACATCTTGTCATTTATCATTACTTTCTTTACCTCTAGTTATGTTACCTTGAATTTGGTAAATCTATACCAGTGCTCTTTTCATTAACATTTACCTTATTGTTTTCTAACCTTTAATGTCAATCTATTAGTATATTTATGTTTTATATGTATCTTGGTTAAAAGCGTTTAGCTGGATTTTCTTTAAAAGCCATCTGAAAATTATTATCTGTTTTTGGCCTATTTATGTTTATTATGCGTAAAGTTAATTAGAATTTATTTCCATCATGTTATTATGTGCCTTCTTTTTTTCTATTTTTTCTGTTTTTTTCCACTTCTTTCATACTTTCTTTAGCATTAAATTATATTTTTAGCTTTATAATTTTTTTATTTCCAATCCTTTGAAAGTATATACTCTTTGACTATTCCTTTAGTAGTTATCCTAGCTTTTCTCAGTCCTTTCATTACTTTAGAGTTTTTCTGGTTAATCACTATGTTTTCTTTCTCACTGAATAATTATTGGACTTTGCATCACTTTAACTCTGATCATCTCTCTTGTCATATGATATTTTTGTAGTATTTTATTTCCATAGTTTTTAAGCCCAAATATTAAACATTATTGTCAGTGTTTTTTTTTTTTTTTTACCCACATTTCTCCTGACCACCACTTCTTATTGCTTCTGAGACCTTCCTTCCAGATTTAAAAAATGTCTATAGAAGTACATCTTTAGATTTGCCTTTAGTTGGGGTTATTGATGATGCAAATCTAAGTACTTTACCAAAATTCCTGAAATATACTTTTGTTGTGTTTCCTGTGTATGAATTTTTAGATTAAATTTTTTTTCTCTCAATATATTAAAGATATTCCACTCTCTGGACTTCGTTATTGCTGCGGAAAACCTATGCCATTCAATTTCCATTGTTTTGTGGTGTTCTCTCTTTCCTTTCTGGTTAACTTTCATATGTCCTTTTCTTTGATGCATTTTCAGAATTTCTGTAGGATATGTCCAGTGTGAATTGCTTTTAATTTCTTTTGCTTGGGATTCACTGAGACTTCAATATCTAACAATTAATATCTTTCAATAATTCCGGATATTTTTCAGATCTTAGGTTTTTTCCAAATGTTTTTTCTTCCACATTTTTTCTGAAACTTCTTTGAAATTCTGATTAGAATATCTTTCATGTTTTCTATTAAATCTCTCTCTTTTTTTTGCTTCTTACTCTGTCTTTCAGATTTATACTGTTTAATTTTATCTCATTATCATGTGGAGTATAAAGCAAAATTATTTAAGGTTAATCAATTTTTATTTAAGGAATTTTACATGTTTTGATTAGTTCCATTGTCTATCAAGGTTACCTTACCTACTACAAAGCTTGAGTAAAGATATATATTCAAAATTACTCTTGTGTAAATAACCCATACTTAATCCACAGTAGTTTTGTCAGTTGGCCTTGTCACAATTCCCTTTTAGTGGCACTTTTATTTTTAAATCTTCTTGAATATGACATACAGTTGATACACTGCAAAAATTTCCCACCTAGACTTATTGGCATTATTCATTTTGTGGCCATTTGAGGGTCAGAGTAGATGATCCACCTGGTTCTCAGACTCTCTCTAATCGTGAGACATGAAGGTGAAAAGCTTATTCATTCCTAAAATTATCACATTTGATAAAAATGCAGCTCTGTGAGGTATTTATTATTTTGGTGATACTGATATATGTGTAAAATGTCTTGTATTTGCATTTAAAACTGGCATCAGACCATAAAAAGGTGGAAAGTCAATTTTATATTAACTATTTAAATCTTAATTTTTTCCCTTAGAACACCACTAAATAACAAATGAAAAACAACATCACAAATAGAAAGAAAGACCATGGAAGAAATGAAATTTGTTTATTTCAGTATGCTTAATGGCATTTTCAAGTTGGTTATTTGTCTTTTTATTTTCAAGATGTAGGATTCCTTTATATATGCTCGTTATTGGGCACTTATCAGATAAGGGAATACCAAATATTTTCTCCCATTGAGTAGACTGTCTTATCACTTTCTTGACCAAATCCTTTGAAATGCAAAAGTTTTTAAATTGTAGGAAGTCCCTCACACATATCTATTTTTTATTTTGTTACTTGGGCTATGGGTGTAAAGTTTATGAAACCATTTCCTATTACAAGCATCTATGAGAATAGAAACCTCCCTACATTATCTTTTAGGAGCTTTATGGTCTTAGCTCTTATAATCGATCTTGATCCATCTTGAGTTAATTTTTGTATAGGGCTTGAGATGTTGATCCTCTATCATTCTTTTGGATATGGATATCCAGTCCTCCCATCACCATTTGTTGAAGAGGCAATTCTGTCTCTGTTGAGTGGGTTTCATGGCGTTGTTGAATATGAGGTGACTTTATGTGGGAGGATATATTTCAATATTCTCAATTCAGTTCCATTGGTCAATATGTCTATCCTTGTGCTGATACCATGCAGTTTGGCTTATGTAGCTTTGTAGTATGCTTTAAAGTTAGGTAGTGTGATTCATTCACTTTTATTTTTCTTCTTCACTATGCTTTTTGGCTATTTGGGACCACTTGCCCTTCCAAATAAATTTCATAATTAGCTTTTCCAATTCAGTAATAAATGCTGTTGTAATTTTTATTGTAGTTGCACTAAATCTATAACTCAATTTGGGTAGGACAGACATCTTAATGATGTTTAATTTTCCAATCCATGAACAAGGAATATTCTTCTATTTATTTAGGTCTTCTTTGATCTCCTTTAACAATATTGTGTAGTAATCTGTGTACAAGTCTTTTACATCTTTAGTTAAGTTTATTCCTAGATATTTGATTCTTTTAGTTACTATTGTAAATGGATTTTTTTTGTTCATTTCCTGCTCAGATTGCACATTATTGGTGTACAGAAATGCTACTAATTTTTGCATGTTGATGTTATATCCTGCCACTTTACTGAACTTGTTTATCAGTTTAGAAGCTTTGTTGTAGATTTCTCAAGGCTTTCTATGTATAGGATCATGTCATCTGCAAATAGTGGTATTTTACTTCTTTCTTTCCAAATTATATGACTCTTATATCTTATATCTTTTTCTTGCCTAAGTGCTTGAGCAAGTACTTCTAAGACAATATTTAATAAGAGCAGTGATAGCGGGCATCCATCAGATTTTAGGGGGAAAGCCTTTATTTAGCATTTCACCATTGAATATGATGTTAGCTGTGTTTTTTTCATATATACCCTTTATCATGTTGAGGAAGTTTCCTTCTATTCCTATCATTTGATGTGTTTTTATCAAGAAAGACTGGTGTATTTTGTCAAATGCTTTTTCTGCATCACTAGAGATAATCATGTGATTTTTTTTCCTTTAGATCTGTTCATGTGGTATATTACATTGACTGATTTTCTATGCTGAACCATCATAGCATATCAGAAATGAAATACACTTGAACATGGTATACAGTTTGTTTGATGTGCTGTTGAATAATTAGCCAGTATTTTGTTGAGCATTTTAGCGGCCAGATTCATTAAAGAGATTGGGCTCTACTTTTCTTTTCTTGTGGTGTCTTTAGGTGGTTTTGGTATAAAGGTGATGTTGGCATCATACAATTTGTTAGGCAATGTTGCCCCCACTTCTATTTTTTTTTTAAGCGTTTAAGCAGGTTGATGTTAGTTCTTTCTGGAATGATTAGTAGAATTCACTTGTGAAGCCATCTGTCCCTGGGCTTTTCTTAATTGTGAAGTTTTTGATAACTAATTCAATTTCATTACTTGTGATTGGTCTGTTGAATTCATCAATTTCTTCTTTTGCCAATATAGGCTGCCTGTGTGTTTCTAAAAATTTGTCCATTTCATCTAAGTTATCCTCCTTTTTGCCATACAGTTTTTCGAAGTAGTCTCTTATGATACTCTTTATTTCTGTTGGGTCAGTGGTGATATCCCTCCCTCATTTTTGATTTTATGTATTTGCATCTTCTCTTTTATTTTCTTTGTTAGTATAGTTAAGGATTTGTCAATTTTATGAATTTTCTCAAAGAACCATGTTTTGACTGTAAATTTTTTTCTAGCGGTTTTGTATTCTCAATTTCATTTAACTCTGCTTGCTCTAATCTTTGTTAGTTCCTTCTTTCTGCTTCAGTTGGGATTCAATTGTTGTGCCTTTGCTTGTTCCTCCGATGTGCAGTTGGGTCTTTGATTTTAGCTCTTTCTTGTTTTTTAATTCAGGCATTTAAGTCTCAATTTCCCTCTCAGCACTGCTTTAGCTTCATCCCATAGGTTTTGATATGTTGTGTTCCATTTTCATTCATTTCAAGGTAGTTACTGATTTCTTTTGCAATTCCCTCTCTGACCCACTGATTGTGTAAGAGTGTGTTGTTTAGCTTCCATATCTTTGTGCCTATTTTGGTTCTCTGCCCCTTATTAATTTCCAGCTTCATTCCATTGTGGTCAGAGAAATTATTTTGTATAATTTCAATCTTTCTGAAGTCGTTGAGAGTTGTTCTCTGGCCTTGCCTGTGGTCTATCCTGGATAATGATCCATTTGTGCTCGAGAACAATGTATATCCTGCCGTATGTGGGTATAATGTTCTGTATATGTCTATTAGGTCCTGGTCCTCTAACGTATTATTCAAGGTCTCTGTTTCTTTATTGATCTTCTGTCGAGATATTCTTTCCAGTGGTGATAATGGTTTACTAAAGTGCCCCACTATAATTGTAGAGGCATCTATTCTTCCACTTAGTTTTTCTAATGCTTTTCTTTCTCTCTTTTTTTTTTTTCCAACCATTCATGTACAACCTCATTACTTCCCTGTGTCTAAGGTGAGTTTCTTGTAGACAGTGTATAAATTGGTCCTATTTCCTTATCCATTTTGCCAATCTGTCTCTTTTGATTGGAGAGTTTAATTTAATAACATTCAATGTTATTACTGTCATGGCAGTACTTACATAGCCATTTTTCTTAAGGTATATATATATATCATATATTATTTTTAATTACCTTCTTGTTATTTAGCTGTTCTTGCTAATGATCTCCCTTTCTATACTCTCATCCAACCTTCTCTCTCCTTTTTTTCCCCCCTTTCAACCTGCAGAGCTCCCTTTAGTATTTCTGAAGTACAGGTTTTTTGTTAACAAACTCTCTTAATTTCTGTTTTTCTGTCAATATTTTAACACTCCCTCATTTTTTAATTCCACCTTTGCTGGATACAGAATTCTTGGCTGTCAGTTTTCTTTCTTTTAGCACTTTAACTATATCATACCTCTGCCTTCTTGCCTCCATAGTTTCAGATAAGAAATCAATGCTTAATCTTATGGAACTGCCCTTGTATGTGATGGATCTCATTTCTCTTGCTACTGTCAGTATTTTGCCTTTGTCTTGAATATTTGACAATTTAATAAGTATATGTCTTGTGTTAAGCCTGTTAGCATTTATACTATTTGGATGATGCCATGCTTCCTGGTATGTAAATCCAGATTCCTCACAAGAGTTGGGAAATTTTCAGCCATTATTTCCTCCAACGTGTCTTCGGCTCCTTTTCCCTTCTCTTCTTCCTCTGGGATGCCCATAATGTGTATGCTTGTGTTTTTCTTGTTGTCATTCAATTCCCGGATTCCCTTTTCACTTTCTTCTATCTTTTTTCTACTTGCTCTACTAGCTGTCTGATTTAAGATGTACTATCTTCAAGGTCACACATTTCTCCTATGCCTGTTAAAATCTGCTGTTATGTGCTTGCAGCGTATTTTTTATTTCTTGCATTGTGTCATTCTTCACCATCAGATCCATTATTTTCTTTATGTATGTTTACAATTTCTTCAGATGTTCTGCCAGTGTCTTCTTAATATCCTTAATCTGTTCCTTCACTTCATTAAGTTGATTCATTATATTTTTTTCGACATCCTTGATTAGTTGTACATACTGTATCTCATCCTGTTTTTTAGTTTTTTCATTAGACTGGGCCATGTCTTCCTATTTCTTAGTATGGCTTGTAATTTTTTATTGGTGTCTAGGTTATCTTGATAGGCTTATTCAGATGGTTTGCTTCTCTTTCTGCTCTAGGATTTTATTTAGTTTTGTTTTGTGTTAAGATTCTTCTTTGACACTTGGCTCCACTTATTTTATATCCTTGTAGTTGTCTGTTTTCATTTGAAAAAATATTATGACCATAGAAAAGGAAAGAGAAGAGAGAAAAAGAGTAATAGTAATAATTTAAAAATATATAGAAAAAGAATCAGAAAAGGGCCAGAAAAAAATAAGTAATTAGCATAAAAAATCATAAATACAGAAAGGAATAAGAAAATAAAAGGGGTAAAGTAAAACAATGAAACCAGAAAAAATAGCATAAAATAAAAAACTGGAAAGATAGAAGAGAAGAAAAAAAGGAAGACCAAACAAGAGAAGATGGAATGATATAAAAGCAATGAAAGAGGGAAAAATGGAGAGAAAAGAACAGAGAAACTAAGGAGAAAAAATGAGCAAAAGAACAAAAAAAAAGGAACAAAGAAATAGAAAAAACAAAAAACAACCAAGAAAAACAGGCTTCCCTCTTAGGCCCCTAGGAAATATTTTAGGCTGTCAGTGCTCATCCATCAATCACCCCGCAGCCTGTTCTCCACAGGTAAGGTACCCAGTTTTAGAGACTAAGATAAAAAATAATAAAATAAATAAAATAATAATAATAAATATGAAATAACAGATCAAAAAGCCTAAAACAAAAAGATCTAAGTCTATAATTTCCTTGTCACAAGGAACTTTTATATCTGAAAGCTTATCTGGTCTCCCCAAATTGGGCTTCTAACAATTTGCTGGCTCTCTTTCCTGTCTTCCTTCTCTCCTAGTTCCTTTCTCACACAGTTGGATGTTACAGCCTGCCTGATCAGATGCCCCCTCCTCTCTCCCTGGGGCCACTTCAATGTTGGCTGAGGTCATTTTTGAGATTCAAAATAGTCTTAGCTGGCCACACTCAATGAAGAGACACCACTCTCTGTCCTCTGCCAGACCCCTCTTCCTTGAAAGGAAGAGGAATTTCTTTCTCCATTCAGCTGGCTGCAGTGAGCCAGGGGTTTAACCGAGGCTATTCACCTTGAAGGTAGGCTTTATGTGCCATTCCCAGCCACAGCATCAAGTAACTCATGTTTTTCATTTGATCTCTTTGTTTCTTCATCCCTCTCCCTTTTGAATGATGTGCAGCACTCTCCTGGTCCCCAAACAGCTCCCTCTGATAGCTTTTTTTTTTATATTGAGGTATATCACTCATACATGAACATACATAAACAATAAATGTATAGCAATAGTTGTGAACTTACAAAGCAAACATACATAACATCATGCAGGCCTGTCGTACCTCACCATACCACCAATAACTTGCATTGATGTTAAACATTTTAACTAATGATTAAAGATCATTCTCAAAATATTACTACTAACCAAAGTATTTTTCCCCAACCCACCTTATTATTATTATTTTTATATCATTTATACATGAACATACATAAATAATAAATGTATAGTAAAAGTTGTGAACTTACAAAGCAAACATGCATAACATCATAAAGGGGTCCCATACATCAACCCTCCACCAACACGCATTGTTGTGAGACAAGTGTTATAAATTATGAAAGAATATTGCCAAAATCGTACTACTAATTATAGTCCTTATCTTACATTTGGTGTATTTTCCCCCCAGCCCATCCTATTATTATTTTTTAAATATATTTTTATGACAGAAGTTGTAAACTTACAAAACAATTATACATGTGTAGAATTCCCAAACAACACCCTTCTATCATCACACACATTGTGGTGGAACATTTGTTACAGATTATGAGATAATATCATCTGATTTTTACCAGGTCCATAGCGTACATGTGGCACACATTTTCCATACTCCCCCATTGTAAACACAGTACATCTTTGGCATAGATGCAAGAATATTACATTATTTCTGTTAACCACAGTCCATAGGTCACTCCAGTTGTATTTTTCCCATGCTTCTCCACATTTCCACCACCCTGCAATAGTGATGTATATCTGCTCTAGCTCACAAAGTACACTCTTGTATCTGTACCATCAAACACAATTCTCATCCACCTGTGGGTTTACTGTGCTATTCAGTCCCTAATTTATTCTGTAGCTTTCTGTCAATTGGCATTTACATCCCTAGACTACCATTTATAAACCACATCTACATTTATAAGCTAGCTGTTACTAACTGTAATGTGTTACCATCAACTCTGTCCATTTCCACACTTTTACAGTAAAGCTAATTAAAACTTCTACATGCATTAAATATCAGTAGTTGTTCTCAGTCCTTCTCTTATCTCCATTAAGCATCCACCACCTACCACCAGGTCTTGAAGATATTTTCTTCTAGAAGCTTTATGGTTCTTGCTTTTATATTTAGGTTTTTGATTCGTTTTAAGATAATTTTTGTATAAGGTGTGAGATAGGGGTCCTCTTTCCTTCTTTTGCTATGGATATCCAGTTTTCTCAAGGCCATTTTTTTAATGGACTGTTCTGCCTGAACCAGATGGTTTTGACAGGCTAGTCAAATATCACTTGACCATAGATGTGAGGATCTGCCTTTTAACCAACAATTCAGTTCCATTGGTCCATGTGTCCATCTTTATGCAAGTACCTTGCTGTTTTTACCACTGTAGCTAGGCAATACAACTGAAATTCTGGAAATGAGAGTCCTCCAACTTCACTTTACTTTTTCAAGATGTTTCTGGCTATTCAGGACCCCTTATCCTTCCAAATAAAGTTGATAATCATGTTTCCATTTATTTAAAAAATGTTGGTGGAATTTTTATCAGGACTTCATTGAATCTGTACATCAATTTGAGTAGAATTGACATTGTAATGATATTTAGTCTTCCAATCCATGAGCATGGAATGTTCTTCCAATTATTTAGATTTTTAAAAAATTTCTTTTAACAATGAGTTGCAGTTTTTGAATACAAGTGCTTTACATTGTTGGTTAAGTTTATTCCTGAATATTTGGGTTTTATCTGTCATATTTTACTTTCACCACTCTTTTGACACTGTTAATTACTTTTATTGATATGATCTTCATTTCTAGCATCTCTTCCAGGCCTCTCTCTCCTGTCTTTTCTTTTCAGGGTGTAGCACACCCTTTAGTATTTCCTGCAAAGCAGATCTCTTGGTTACAGACTCTCTCAGTTTCTGTTTATCTGTGTATATTCTAAACTTGCCATAATTTTTGAAAGACAATCTTTGCAGATATAAGATTCTTGGCTGGAAGTTTCTCTCTTGCAGTATCTTAAATATATCATACCACTGTCTTCTTGCCTCCATGGTTTCTGGTGAGAAATCAGTACATTATCTTATTGGGTATCTCTTATATGTTATTCATTGCTTTTCTTTTGCTACTCTCAGAATTCTTTCTTTGTCTTTGGCATTTGGCAATCTGATTATGTGTCTTGGTGTTGGTCTATTTGGATTTTTTCAGATGGGAGTATGTCGTGCTTCTTGGACATGGATATCTATGCCCTTCAATAGGGTTGGGAAATTTTCTACCATTATTTCTTCAAATATTCCTTCTGTTCCTTTTCTCTTCTCCTTCTGGGGCACCCATGATATGTATGTTTGCATGTCTCTTGCTGTCATTTAGTTCCCTGAGACCTTGTTCAAGTTTTTCCATTCTTTTCATCATCTGTTCTTTCTTATGTTCACTTTCAGAGGCCATTTCTTCAAGTTCACCAACCCTTTCTTCTGCCTCCTCAAATCCGCTATTATATGATTCCAGTGTATTTTTAATTTCATTTATTGCATCTTTCATTCCCATAAGATCTGGGGCTAAGGCTAGAGCAGCAATCTGATCTAGATGGAAAGAAGCTGGTTCTTACTAGCACTGTGATTTTCAGTCAGCCCCGCTTCCCCTTGTGTCATGTGTGGAGTTAAGATGGAGTCTACTGGCCTTTTTCTGACTTGGACAGGTTTAAACATTAGCTGTTTTTAGAATTATACTTTAGCCCGCCAAATTTACTAATCAGTAGCTGAAGTTGGTGCTCAACCATCTCTTCCTTCTCCATTTTTGGGAAGTGGAGCTTCCAATTCTAGCTGCAGAACAGCTCCCGAGGTGGCTTGTGCCTCCAGTGGAGCATGGACACTGACTTCCATGGAGAGGAGGGCTCTACTTACAAGTCTTCTCTGCAGATGGGCAGTCTCCTCCTTCCATTCTTTCAAGGATGTTGCAGGATGTACTTCTAGTCTCCTGGAGCCTCCAAACAAGTGCTCTAGATAGCTCTGGGTGATTCCTAACTGGCTTATAGCAGGAGCTGATTCTAGGAGCTTTTTACTAGGCCGCCATCTTGCTGGTTGTCCCCTCCAATAGCTTTTTTCTTTTCTCTCTCTCTTTTTTTTTTAATATTTTAAAAGATGCTTAGATTACATAAATGTTACACAAAAATTACAGGGATTCCCATATTCCCCACCTCCCACACCTCCCACAACCTCCCACATAAACATCTTTAATTAGTGTGGCACATCACTTGCAATGGATATACACATTCTGGGGCTTTGCCACTAAGCATGGACCATAGTTCACATTGTAGACCATACTCTCTCCCACACAGTTCTGCATGTTATATGCTGATATAAAATGGCCTATATCTGTCATTGTAATGTCACTCAGGATAATTCCCAAGTCCCGAAAAAGGCCCTGTATTACAACTGCTTTTCCCTCTCCCTGCCCCAAAAGCATCCAATAGCTTTTTGCCTTTTCTCTGTTATTTTTGTGAGAGTTGAGCCCTGCCTTTCTACTCCAACACCATCTTCCCAGGAGTCCTCTTAAGTCTTTAATTTTGTCGTTCCAGTTTCTGTGGCTAACAAACTGTCTACTAAGGTTCTCTCTCTATATGGGGAATTTCTGCTGTATCAAGCAGGGATTCTTAGTCCCTTCTCATAACCAGAATCAGAAAATCACCTGAGGGGTAACATGGGGTGATATGAATATGTCACAAACTTCCTTATATTACCTGCTCTGGTGTGTTGTGTGTATTTATGTTATTCGTATACACTCACAAACACACACCCATATATACATACATGACATACATGAACATATAAAATATGTGTTATCATATAGATATAGTAAAATCCAACACTTTTAGATGTACAGTTTGAGACTCTTTGACCAAAATATGCTGCCATATAATCACTACCACATTCATTATTGACTATTTCCAATACCCCCAAAATTCTCATTTTAATACTCTCCACATTCACATTTTGCCCCATTGTGGTAAATGTCCTTCCTCAACCCAAACCCTGGTAACTACTCATCTGATTCATATTCTAATTCTTTTACCATTTCCAGAATGTAATATAAGTGTAATAATACACTGCAACTTTTTGCATCTGGCTTATTTCACAAAACATAATGATTTTTAGCTTCCTCTTATTGTTGCATATGTTAGTAGTTTCTTCATATTTTTTGGTTGCTGTTAGTATTCCCCTGCATAGCTAGTATGCAATTTAATTTTTCAGTGACCATTTGATGGACATTTGAGTTATTTCATTGTATGAGATTTATGGAAAAATGCTCTGAATGTTCATGTACATGTAGTTGAGCAGGTCTGTGGCTTCATTTCTCTTGGGCCAATACCTAGGAATTGAATTTCTTGGTCATATTGTAAATATAACTTTAACTTTACCAGAAGCTACCAACCTTTTTCTTATTGGCAGGGCTATTTTCATTCCAATAACGAATGCATAATATTTCTGCTTGCTCCATGTCCTTCCCAATATTTATTTATTGTTAAATTTTAGTCAGTTTAATAGGTATATAGTGGTGACTCACATTTCCCTAAGTGGTAATGTTCTTGAGCACTTTTCATATGCTTATTTGTCATCTGTATTTCTTCCTTGTTGACATATCTACTGAAATCATTTTCCTTTCTTATAGACTTGCTTTCCATTTTGTTAAATTGGAAGAGTTGTTTAATATTCTGGATATGATACTTCATCAATGATATGTTTCATAATACTTTCTTCCTGTCTGTGGCTTGTATTTTCATTTAATAGAGTCTCTAAAGAGCGAATATTTGAAAATTTTTGTTTACATTTCAACTATTTTTGTCTTATCTAAGAATTTTTGCTTAACTCAAATTCACAAAATTATGGATTTTATAGTGGTCAGTATTATATTTAGGTCTATTGATAAATACAAGAGCTTGTGTAGACCTTGAGAGCATAGTGCTAAGTGAAAAATCCAATATGAACAGTCACATACTATATGAGCCTATTTGTATAACATTTCCGAATAGCAAAATTATGGTGCCAGATAATATGGAGAAAGAGCTAGAAAGAGAATTTTATTATGAGGGGGTATAACAAGAATTGCTTTCTGATAGTGAGATAGTTCTGAATCCTGAGTATGGCACCCAAATCCTGCTTTTATCTGTTGTTGTTCTTGGGCAAGAAAAATATTTCTGTCCTCCCTCAGTGGCAGCGGGCTTCTTTTTGGTTTTAATGAAGAATCTTGATTCCCCAGAAATTTTCTGCCCCTCAACCAAGGGCAGAGACTCTGTTTCTACTCTTCCACCAGCATTGGATCTTTGCCTTTGTCCTGGGCTGAAAGTTTGCTGCCCCTCCCTCAAGGGCATAGGATACTTACTTTGTTAAGGAGAAGGGCTGACCCTGTTATTCAATGTAGCTGATTTCCTTGAGTGTCTGTGTCACAGAGCAGGCTTGCTTTTTTCTCCTGCCCTATTCCAGCTCTCTTTTAAGCAAGTGTTAGAGGCCCTTGGGGAAAAACTTGCGAGTACCTGCAAACTCTCTTTTGTTTGTGGTTGCCAGATATTCTAGTATGAAACAGAAACCTTATCACTGATCTAGGCAAAGCAAATAGTCACATTAGCATCAATTGCACAAGATAAACATGCTGTAAAGGGAGAAAAACTCCTTTGAATGTCAAATGAAGACCCTATTATCAAGTGAAATATCTAGCTTTAAGGTCTCAGTATACCCCCTCATATATGGCATCTGATCCTTGGGAAATTAGGCAAAGAAGGCAATGTCTGGGAGAGAATCTGCAATTGGCTGTGATCAACATACACTGAAATTAGTAAATGGAATCAGTTATGAATAATTTCCATGTCCTTTCAACCTTGTATTGTGTTTGAAAATATGGAATCTCTAATTAGAGTTACCAGTGTTGAATCCTTGCTCTCACATGTTACTTCTGTGTTCTAGGATAAGCTTTATATGTGTGTGTGTGTGCGTGCGCGCGCTTTAAGAAGGTACTAGGGATTGAACCCAGGACCTTGTACTGAGAAACAAGCCCTCAACCACTGAGCTTCATATGTTCCCCAAAGAGAGTCGGTTGTTTTGTTTGTTGGTTTTTAGGAGGTACTGGTATCTAACTCAGGACCTCGTACATGGGAAGTAGGCACTCAACCACTTGAGCTATAGCTGCTGACTAAGGTCAAGTTTTGCAAGCCTTTTCAGGCCACACTTTCCTCATGTGTAAAATAAGAATAATAATAGAACCAGATATACTCAATGTCATGAATAAATGTGATATTGCAAATTTTAAAAATCTTAGCTATGATGATGATTCACTTATACTTAACTGAAAGGTTTTTGTAAAGTTTACAGATAATTGAATATATTTCAAAGTAATTATTTCATATCATGAGATAATACAATATTTGTCTTTTGTATCTGACTTGAAATAATTAGAATAAGCAAGTCATAGAGTCAGAAACTAGACTACACATTAACGGCTCTGGGTGGGGATGGGAATGGGGATTTAATTTTTAAATGGTACAGAATTTCTATTTAGGGTGATGGAAATGTTTTGTAATGGTT
Organism: Tolypeutes matacus; assembly: GCA_026826555.1. NCBI lineage: Eukaryota > Metazoa > Chordata > Mammalia > Cingulata > Chlamyphoridae > Tolypeutes > Tolypeutes matacus. The sequence goes on from JAKSZT010053896.1 coordinate 5,611,180, forward strand.
GGTGGTTATGGTAGCACAAAATTGTGAAAGTAATAAATAGCACTCAATTATATATTTGAATATTGTTAAAAGAGGAAAACTTAGGTTGTATATATGTTGTTAAAATAAAAAAATTTTAAAGATTGGATTGTAAAAAAAATTTTTAAGTGAAAGTAAACAAATTGGACAAAGGGAGATATTGGTCATTTAAAATTCCATTTAAAATTTCTTGCAAAATATGCTGATTGATAAGTATTACAATTTCAAGAATGTATGATTAAGTATATTTTTCAAAAAGATGACCTAGATGGTTTAATGTTTTGATGTTCTTTTTATTCATACCCTATATAGAAAACCTCACTATAAAGCAATGCATATTGACTTAATGGCAATTTGATTACTAAAAATAAATATTAAAATATAAGGAAATACAAAAATAACATCAAGTAGTCAGTTATGAAAATCTAATTTTCATAGATTTTAGATTTATCTAAAATAAATCATAAATGTATTATGCACATGTGATAATTGTTGAACAGTGCCATTAATTTTATAAAGCTCATAATAAATTTCCAAAGTAGAAAAATGTACCCTAAAGCACACAATATGCTGGTTCTCATAAATTATTTCTATTAATAAGAAATATGGAAACTAATTAACAGAAGACTTTAAATAATTATGTCACTAAAGGAAATGATCATTAAGAAAAAGATGAATTTTTAAAGAATTTTCCGTGGTTGAATTGTACTTCAGTGATATAATCAGCTACTGAAAATACACAGAGGTGGTGAAAATCGACTTTGGCAGAGGGTAGGTTGAAGGCACTGAGAGCCTGGGCAGGAATGGGGCATCAAGAAATGGGAAAAGTAAAGAGAGAGGAGAAAGCCTCCAAACTAGTCTGTTATACACTGAGTTGGGAAAGATCTCATGTCCTCATATTTACGAAGACAACACAAATTCCTTCTATCCTCAAGTGCAAATCTTGTACTTTATAGATTTCTGGGGAGAGCTTCCATCTTCCAGTGCAGACCAAGCCAGAATTAGTTTAGTGAATAATTCATGCACAAGCTTGTTAAGGCAGACAGATATTCTACATGCTCAGCTGCTCTGGATTCTAATTCCTGTTCTTCTTTGCTCTGACCCTGTTGTTATTCACTGAAACCTGCCCTTTTCCTCGTCAAAACCTGTATTTTCCTTTCGTATTCCAATATGGTGTTTTAAAAGAAAAATGTCTTTCTGTTAAATTGTCGATTTTATTAAAGCATAGTCTTGATATTTTCTTCCATTTTCCTTTCTAGGAGATTTTAGAAACTGGCTTACAGTGGATCCACTGATGGATCCTTCTCTTTCTTGGCTGTCCTGACTCCTCTGGATGCTTGTACCTATGCTAGGCCTAGAGCTCCCAAATCCAAATCTCTTAGTTATCTTCTGTTGCACCTCCTTCCATTCCAAACGTCTGACCTTGCCTAGTCATAAGATAAACAGGCTTGGCTATGTTCCTTTCTCTGATAGTGTGGACACTTGGTGAATTTATTCCATATTGCTAACAGAAATTCATAGTAAAAATAAACAAGATAGGATGAATACCAACCAATGCAGCCAAAAGACTATCAAAAGAAAACGGTTGCATTAGTAAGGTTATATGATGCATCACTGTGCATCTAAGCCAAAAAATAAATCTTAATTATCCTTTTCTACCTCACCTTCAAATACACCTCTCAATTTCTAAAAACATTTCTGCATCCAATGTCAGATGTAATCTGGGAATTCCCTTATTGCCAACTCAACAGATATCTTGCAGTAAAAAACTAATTACCCAATACCCTCTGTAGGTGGCTATCTAACAGTGGAAATATTTTTCTCATGGTCCTTTTCACAGCTGCTTTCACCTCTTTATTTTTCAGGCTATAGATGAAGGGATTCACTAAGGGAGTAACCACACTGTACTGTAAAGAGAAGATCAACTCCAATGGTGATCCTGAGACTGGCATGAAATAGCGCAGGAAAGCTGAGCCATACAACAGAAGGACTGTGGTGAGGTGGGAGGAGCAGGTAGAAAAGGCCTTGCTTCTACCTGAGGAGGAGCTGATGCTTAGGATGGTGGAGACAATGCGGGCATAAGAGAAGAAGATAGGGAAAGAGGTTCCAAGTCCATAGGGGACGGTGGTGCTGAGCAAGACAGTAAAACAGGTAGAGACATCAGAGCAGGAAAGAGGGAAGAGAGAGGGCAGCTCACAACTATAGTGGGGAATGGAATCATCTCCACAGAAGTCCAACTTCATAGCTGGAAGGATGTTGAGGAGTGCAATAAGAAGACCCAGGGCCCAGGATCCCCACACCAGCCCCTTACAGAAGAGGTTGCTCATTATCTGTCCATAGAACAGAGGATGACAGATGGCAGCAAAGCGGTCATAGGCCATCACTGCCAGCAGGCAGGCTTCAGTAGCTGTGGTCACAAACAAAAAGAAGACTTGAGCCAGGCAGCCCTTCACAGAGATGGTTTTCTTCTGAGACAACAGATTTTCCAGCAGTTTTGGCACTGTCACAGAAGAGAAGCAAATATCCAGAAAAGAGAGGTGACTTAGGAAGAAGTACATGGGAGTGTGGAGGTGAGAATCTGTTCTGATCACCAGAACCATCAAAAGGTTCCCTGTCATGGTCAGTAGGTAAGTCTCCAGAAACAGCACAAAGAAGAGAGCCTGGATGTGTGGGTCAGCAGACAGACCGAGGAGGAGGAATTCATGTATGGTGCTATGGTTCTCCAAGGCCATTCAGAGAGGATTTTGTCTAGAAATAATAATGAAAGCAAACCTGAAATCTATTTTGACCACACTACTACCAGAGCAGAGGATCTTGATCCCAACTAGGTTATATGTCATATATCCCTTGGTTGGTTTTTTAAATCATCTTTCTTTTAGGCCAACAATTAGCTTCAGTCAATTACTCTGGATCATCCCCACAATTATACCATTTAAGGGTTGATATTCTGTCTCAGAGATTGCTGATGAAATTTGTAAATTGTCCCTGATCTGGAACATGAGCATTCCAAAATTCTCATTTTGTATTCTAGTGGAATTCATAGAGTGGATGTTCCTAAAGGTTCGTTTCTCTCACTTGGTCTCTTATTCCCATTCAAATCCTTTCTAATTTGTATCTTGTTAATGGTTTTACTTAGTCTTCATTTGGTTTTTAACATGGTACTTTCACAGATATTGCCAAATTCCTCTTTGGAACATGTTTGAAAGTTGTAGCTATGAGCATGTGTGCAAATGTGTGTCTGTGTTTCTTTGTGTTTCTAGGACAGATGATGTGAAAGAAGGAATAATGGAGAAGTATACTGAAGTCATTTTTCAGAAGTGAAAACTGAGTATCAGAGGTTATTTTGCTATCAAAATTTGCCAGTTTGAAGAGTCAGGATATAACTCCTCTATGTAGTCCCCTAAGACAAGAGAATTTCCTACCAGACAGTGTCTTCCCACAAAGGCTTGGCAGTTAATGTGTCCTGTCAAACCACACCTAGGGGCTTCTATGGTTTTCCTTCTAGAGAACCTCAAGACTGAGGATAGCCTAGTATACTGGTCCCTGAGTATCCATGGTTTGCTTTGTCTCTGCTTTCGCTTGTCAGGAATGTTCTATCTTTCTATCCAAATTCTTTCCATATTGATACTCAATTTCAACTTTTTCCTTAGATCTCCCTTGAACATTACCTTCTCTGAATCCACCATAATATGTCATAATAGAACAAATATTCTTCACTGAGTACCTGATAAATGTAAGCACTCCTAAACACTTTTGTTTTTAATCTTCAGAAAAAAATTGGGGAAAATCATTATGCTGAAGTTTTTCAAATATTTGGATATCTTCACAAATGTTTCACACCATGATTCCAAATCTGATTTCTCTGAAAGCAAATTTTGTGTTCTTTGTATCCTGACATTCCACTCCTTTCTTAACAATTTCTTAATAATTACTTTACTTTTTTTTTTTTGCCAGGATGATCTTATTTTTCACCTCACAATAAGTAACTCACTTCCCTATATGTAATCAGAGTAACTCACCTTTTATTTCTGGTAGTTACTGTTCACATGTGTGTCATATGTTCCCTTTTCCCTTTCCAATGACATTTTAGTTTCTTGAGGGCAGTGATTATGCTGTATAATGTTTCATTTCCAGAACTCTTGGAACAATAAAAGAAAGTGCATGAGTAGAACTTCAATGAGGATTTGCTGAATGAAGAAATAAAATAATGAAGAAAATAGTATATATTATGTAGATAATTTTGGAGATGGGGGAGATTTCAAATACACAAATTTGATAAAGATCCCAAAGTAAAGGAGAATGGAAAGGAACAAGAAATGCCCTGTGTATGTGTGGGTGTAGGGTGAGTAGGATTGTTGCATTTGTGGAGGTACTTTACTTGTACCGCCAGCACCTACCAGATCCCTGTACCTAAAGCATCAACCCACAACCACTAGCCAATTTTTCCTACATTAGAAAAATGCTTTAAACCCATGTTTAATCTATAGTCATGTATCCATTCATTTTTCTATCATCTACTCATTTAACCATTAATCATCTGTTTGTCCATTTTATTATTAATCCATTGATTTTGTAATTCTTTTTTTTTTCATAAACTTTCTCTATATTTGTTTAGTCATCTGTCATTTATTCATAAGCCTGTCTTTTCAGAAAACAGCTATTCACGGATTGCTTGCTCTATGAAAGATACTGCTAGGCATTGAGAGAAAACAACCTTTTATTTACTGCTGTTCCTCTGTTATATGAATACTCTTTTGTTTTTTCAATTTTGTCATACTTGCCAAACATTTAATTTGCATTTAATTATCTCTAGCAGGAAACTTGATCTTTGGCTACACACTCAAATTGTGCTTTTTCATGAACTTCATACCTGATATGGTAGCTCCCTACAGGGTTCTGACAAGCTCCTTTGCCCCCACAATCTGCCCTGTATTACTCTAGTTTTGCCCTGATATGCCAATGTCTGCCATGAATATTGCCCCAAAGACTCACAATAAAAAGTTAATTCTACAGTGCATTCCACCCTCTCTGTCTGTGTCTTTTCTGATTGTTTCCTCAGTATTAATATTGAATATGTATACAACTTCTCAGACAAATTCTTTGGTTCAGTTTACATCATAGATTCAGTTCACATCTCAGGTCTGCTTAGCAGGGCAATATAAAACAAGGGTGGCTCAACTCAATTCAAATTCAGAAGTGATAAGAATAATCTACTGAAAAAATCAATTTTAGGGAATCTCTCCCAACTCTTTATTGTCAAATCATGTTGGAAGTAAACAATTTCTCTGGTATCTTCACAAGCAAAATTAATTAATTGGTTAATTAAATAATTAAGGCTATTCTATTAAAAATATGAGAATTTTTGTTTGGAATTTTTTTGCTTTTATTAGGTAGTTAATTGCCTAAATCTTCCACATTTACTCATGGTCCACCTTGTACTCAACCATCCAGAGGTATCACAGAACCTCCTCTTCACAGGAAGTTTTATCGAATGACCTTAGGACCAAGGTGGTTGGAGAAGAAATGTCCTGGTTTCTTAGAGAGGGAAGAGACATCACTGCAGAAGTTAACTTAGGATGATTCTCCTATTGGGTAGCTAGGTTTACCAATGTTCATGTAATGGCAAAATAAGAGACTTCTCAAATATGCTTCTAATTTTCACCTCAGTCCAATATCAGTCTACATATCTGTAGGATATTGAATTTTTTAGTGAACATTCTATCATTGAGAGTTTATTCCACTGGAATATATTTAAACATAAGGTAACACTTCAAACAAGTCATAATATTATACATTTAGATCACATAAATGAATGGTGATGATGATGATAATCAGGATGATGTTGATAATAAAGAAGATAATCCTAGACACAATTCAAGCACTTTACATGTATTAATCTAGAGTATTTACCTGTTTTTATTCTTTATCCTTTTTCTATTTTAAAAAATAGATCAGGAATGAGACTCAGAAAGGTTAAGAATCATGCCCAAGATCAAAAAGATAGCAAGCAGTAGAGCTGGAATTCGAGCCAAAGTTTAGCATGTACCTTTCCACATCCTTTCTAAGTGGACCACTATCTTGAAATTGTTCCCAGAGGAAGAAACATACAATACAAGGTTCTTAATACTTTGTTCAGTCTCAAATGCATGTAACTTTTAAATGATAATTTCACAAATGCTAGGATTGATGAGTTCATGAAAGTGGAAGAGAGAGAGTTTCATTTTTCCTTTATTCACTAAGCATGGGAAATTGCTCTAAATGTCCAAAACAGGGAAATTGTATACAGAAAGGCATTATAAAACCTATGGGTATCTGAGACTCCCATATACTATGAAATTGTGGTGAAAATAAGTGAGTGTGGAATAATAACATCACTGCCTTTAAATATATTCTTAAATATTTATTAATTCCTGCCCCTCCCTCATGTAATTTAGCATTTACATTAGTTTGATCAGTTTTGAAGATGGAAAGATTTAGCAACAGCAAAAAATTAAATTGCTTAAGGCACATGTGATAGGGCTCTAGAAAATAACCATTGTCCACCATCTACTCTAATATAGTCCTCTTTTGATTGCTATGTTTCCAGCTGCTCTACATTCATTGTACTCTGGAGCCTGGGCTAAAACAGAGTTTGACCCAAAATGCATGCAATCTCAATTTCCAATGCCCAACATAAGTCATTGAGGCAAAAGAGTTTTTCCTCAGTAACTGCTCAGAGTAGCTGAGCACATAGACCCCACTGAGTGGAAAATATGATTCTGCCTAAATTTGGAGGCTCAGTCAGGCAAATAGAAAATCTGTAAGAAGACCCAGGATGAAAGAATCACCTCAGAGAGCCAGAAAGAGAAGATCATTAGAGAGAGAAAAAAGTTTTCAAGATAGATAGGCATATAGTTAAGAGCAACCAAGAGGACATTACCAAGGTCCTGGCCTTTATGACTCAAAAGACTTCCCACTGCTCTCATCTTTTCCTGGGGCCAAGAAGATTCTCTATTCATGAAGACAATAATTTTATGGCCCAACGTCAGGAACTGCAGATAATTTTTTTTAGATAGGAGTCAAAATGAGGACATGAAAATCAATTATACCACAAAATTAGAAACTCTTCAAGACTGAAGCTTCAAGATGCACATCCTCAGAGCTCTGACTTGGTCTTGTGTTTCTCTCCCAATAGCTACAAGGAAGACACTCAAATCTTCAACAAAAGGTATGAGGAGCTTCTGTGTAACAGTTTTAAGCCCAATCATGTGGGCATCCCTTTATTTACGTTCCCCTGTGATTCTAAATACCGTACTAGGAGAATCCACGAAGCCAGTGATTCTCAGATATCACCCTTTAGAAAGCAGGTATGAATTAGGCAATCAGAAATTAGACAGCTGAGTTGGAAGCCCAGGAGACAAAGGAGCCAATGTTCTTTATTCCCTCATGTCACAGTCTGTAGTCCAACCAGAGACTTACTAACAAGTTGAAATTCATAAGACCCTCAGGGTATTCTATTTAGTACGGACTTTTGAAACTTCTGTGCTGAAGCTATGACCTTGGATGAGAACTCTTGTGTCTCTGGCACCATTTTGCTTGCTTTTTTTGCTAATATGTGTCATTGGGAAATAACAGGAAAGCTGTGCATTGCTGTTTAACTGACCTTCAGGGTTTTTCCCTTTCCCCACATAATTTGAGTTTATAAACATCACTCACATGATTATTTAAGTGATCATTTCTGTCAAGATAAGAGATTTTATCAGGGAAATGGTTAAATACAGATGAAGAAAATGAAGGAAAAGATAGTGGTAAGCACTGAATGATCAATAAAGACAAAGCCACAATTGTTCTTAAGGACCTGGAACTGACAAATATCCAGTGGATTTTAGAAATGTGTCTTACTGTTGTTAATAAGTAAAGGCATTGGGCAGATTGAAGGTGTGTATTAGTGCTGAAGAACTGGCCTGTTTCCAAAATATTGGAAAAGAATAGACCAGAGCAACAAAAGAATAATAGCATTGATTTATTAATTACTTACCAAATGCCAGTTACTGTTCTCCATGTTTTAAATGTGGTTACTTATTTCCCACAACATCTATGATCTAGAATTTCTTATTATCTCCATTTTACATTGATGCAATTCAGGCATATTGAAATATCTGGCTAAGTTCACAGTTATTAAGTAGTGGAGTTGTGATGTTTAGGCTAATGTGTCAACTCGGCCAGGTAATTGTGTCCAGGTGTTTGGTCCAGCAAGCACTGGGCTAACTGTAATATGAGAACATTTATGGACTTTGGTCACTAGTGAGTTTACTGGGTAGGTGGCTGATTACATCTGCATCAATCAGGAAGATTGCCGTCAGCAATGGGTGATGCTTCTATCCAATCAGTTGTATACCCAAAAAGGGGAAATAATGTCAACATTCAGAGAGAATTTCCCAGCTCATCTTTGGACAGCTGACTTCTCCCAGAAACTCATCAAGGACCTTCACTGGACTTTCATCGGAGTCCCTGGTTTGCAGCCTGCCTGTGGAACCTGGATTTGTGCATTCCCATGGTCGCGTGAGGGACTCATAAAATCTCATATTACTGACAGATAGCTCCTGTTGATTCTGTTTCCCAAGAGAACCTTGACTAATACATGGAGTCAAGACACAAATTCAGATTATGAGATTTCAAAATCTGCCTCTTGTCACTATGTGAAATGACTTTAAGTATAAAAGTCAAGTTAAAGATTTGTCTTTGTATGTTTTGGCTGAAAAGGAGCTAAATATACACAGGAAAGAGAAGAGAGACTGATAAAGCAAAATATGGGGCTCAGACAGAAGTCTGTGCCCCTGCTATGGAAGACATTGGTCAAACAAGCTGGCACATTCACATAAAAATACCATACTTTAATTCAAATATAACAAACAGCTAAACTGTTATGTGGATTTTTACTTGTGGTATTATTATTATTATTATTTTGATGTGTGCCTTCAAGATTTGGATATATATGGGATTATTATCATAATAATTAAAAACAATTGAATGATTTTCAAAGATACCTGGAAATAATATTAACGTGAAGTTGCAATTACGGTCTAATTTTGTTGTTTGGCACATGTATAAATTTGACAACTTGTGCTATATAATTAGCGTGTTTGATTGATTCCTGCTCAATTGTCCTAATCCCTTAAGACTAGTGAGGGGCCATTATTCCCTAAGAGTCAATTATTGTCACTTTTTACAGGCTTTTGAGGTTTTCAAAAATAACCTTTGAATTTAGTCTGTTAAAAAAAGAAGAATAAAGTAATATACTGGTCCTTTATTTTAAAAAATGAGAAAATATCTAAACCCATCACTTACAGAATACCCATGGTATGAAAATTGATATGACTGGAAAAGGAGAAAAATTTATTAGAACTTTATTTCTCTAGTTTTCTATAAACATTTACATTTTTGATCATTATGCATTCATATCCCATGATCTTGCCTTCATGTAACATTGTCTCTAGTGCCAAAAATTGTATCTTAACTATATTCATGTTTAATGTTAGAAGAAGTAAAAGAAAAATTTTAAAGCTAACAACCTTTATGGATTGGGTCTTCCTGCATTGAACAGCAAGTGATGCAAACTAGTAAAAAAAATTAAATGCTTGATCTACTCTACAACAGTTAATATGAATTAAGGTACATAGATAGTTCAAGATAATAACAAGACCCATTTTAAAGCAAAACCCTCCACCTAAAGAAAAAATTTCACAATATGAGCCAGCAGAGAGCAAATTATTAGTCCAGGAATTTGGGTAACCATGCATGGAGGCATAGATTTTAAAATGTTCAATGATTTACCTTGTAATAATTTATTTGATTAAATTTACTATATGATTAATAACGTTGATTGAGTTTTTATTGTACTTATTTGTGATACTGGGAAGGTTGATCTAGAAGAAAGTAAAGATGCAAATAAATAATACCATGAATGAACTGTGAATGGAAATGGTAAGAAATATACGTATGGAAGAATTTTTAAAGTTAATAAGGAAATGCTATCAGGAATTTGGTATCTATAAAATTATAAAATTAGATGAACTTCCTAGAAAATATAAAATTTACCTAAAACGACTCAAGTAGAAGTAGAAATCTTTGCTGGAACGTTAGTTATTAAACAAATTATTTCAGTAGTTAAATATCTCTGTATTATGAAAACTTCACATCTAGGCTGTTTTTAGAGGTCAGTCTTTTCAAATTTTAAATAGATTATTCCAACCTTTAACTCTATTGGACAAAAGCAAAAGGACTACTATTGTACTTATTCTATGATAAGAATATGAAAGGAAGTTGACAGGTCTATTTTTTCATAAACATAAATATACGGTAATGCCTAATTTCTGAGAGGATGGCTAGGATGAGGGGGGACACCAAAGGTCGGTGTAATTATTAGTAAGTATTAGTACTTACTTTGGTAATGGGAACATGTGTTCTTCTAACATCTTTAAAAACAAGGGAACAAGCAAAATAACAGTGAACTTAGCCAGATATTTCAGTGTCTTGAAGTAAAGCTATAAAAATGTCGTCTCTCCTTTACCTGCCTTTCTAAGCATTCACTGGTTTGTGGAGACCTCAGACCCATCCTTATGTTGGAGCAGCCAGTTGTTCTGCAATGCTTGAATAGACTTGGGCTTCCATTTCCCATCCTCTCAGGTTGTCTCTTTTCCAACTTTCTTTTCTTGCCCTAGGAGTGTCACATTTAAAAGTCCTACATCAACCCGTTTATTCTTGACTTTATATTGTTTGGGAAGAAGTGTGCATGGGACATTTCCCATATTCTCTGTAGTAGGCATTAGTCTGTTGAAAAGAAGGAAGAGGAGAGGACCAAGGAGTAAAAGGAGGAGGGGAAGGAGAAAGAGCAGTTGCCATTCTGATTCTATAAGGGACAGCCCAGCACTCTTTCCGTCATCCTAGCATCTGAAATTTACATTTTAGAGAGTCCCAGCCTCATGCCCCCAGCAGCACATCAACAATGTATTTTCATCAGCTTCATCTTAGGGTTGGAGCAACTTCTTCATCTGTGTGTAATATCCTCACCTCCTTTTTGCTCCTCCATCTCTTCCAACCATTTTATATTAACTCTATCTTTGTTTAAGATATTTAAAGTAAATTACAGTGTTAGTGTTGGTTGAAATTTGGATTTCCAAGATTTATAGGATGCTTTAGCATTAGATTTTATGTAATTTTCCTGAATTCCTCCTCTCTATGACCATTCTTCTCTTCCCTAGGAAAACCCCACCTATGTATGATGTTTTTTTTGTTCACCACACTTTTCTTTTCTAAATCTCTTCATTTCCCCCAGACCCAAGATCAGCCAACTTGCACTATGGTTTGTGTGCTGCTCTTTTCAGTACTTAGTGATTTTACTCCATGTTTTTACATAAGGTGCACAAGAATTTGGAGGAGGGAGCTGAAATCATCGGCATTGCCAGGAGACAGTCAAGGAAATTGAATCTGATCTACCAGTAAACCTACATGGGAAAACCAGCAGGACTCCCATGGAGTCCTCTCCAGTTGCCGTATATCAGGTAATGCTTCACAGATCTTGTGAAAGATGTCTGTGAGCCTGGACATTATCCCATCAAGGTGGCTTCCACTCTGATGCACTTACTGCAGCATCTGCCTTGTCGCTAGGGCTCTCTCCAGTGAAAGCTCATCTTCAGGTGTCCTCCCCTCCCTCCTTCAGGAGTCTCAAAACCATCCAGGTCTTTCTTCAGAAACTATGGTTCTTACTTTCTAACCAAGCTTTATTCCTTGTATCATACTCACATAAATCCAGGTAACAATTCATGACACTGACAATTTTCCAAAATTTAAGCATTTTGTGAATATTTTACAAACAAAAGGAATAATATATCTCTACATATGTTACCAAATTGCCTGGATTGAAATACTTACTTGATGCATTTTCTGCCTCTGAGAAAGATAAATTTTGAACCAAAGCAAGCAAATAATTGCTGCTATTTCCTTGTGCATTTCCAAGAAAGGAAGATCTACAATATATCTTGTCATGCCTGACATTATGCACAAAATGAAGTTTCCTTAATATCTATTATCCAACTCTCTTGCTCTAATTCTGACCTGTTTCCCAGACATTGCTTTTCAGTTTTCTGCTGCCTGAGATGTTGTAAACTTATCTGTAATATATTTTTCAGAACTGCTTTTACTTCTTTGTTCTTTAGGTTGTAGACAGGGGATTCACTAAGGGAGTGATCACACTGCACTGCATTGAGATAATCAACTCCCACGGAGAACTTGAGGTTGGCATGAGCTAGTGAAGAAAACCTGAGGCATAGAATAAGATCACTGCAGTGAGGTGGGAGGAGCAGGTGGAAAAGGCCTTGCTTCTGCCTGAGCTGGAGCTGATGCTCAGGATGGTGGAGACAATGCAGCCTTAATAGAAGAAGACCAGGAGGCAGGTTCCAATGGCATGCAGGAGGGCTGAACAAGGCAGTACTGCAAAGTTAGTGGTGTTATTAGAACAGGATAAGGGGACAGAGAAGGTATTTCACAGCAGAAATTGTGGATGATTTGAGGCTTCCAAGATAGGAAGGTGTTGATGAGAGCATCCAGAAAAGCCAGTCCCCAGGAGGCCCTTACCAGTCCCATACATATATGATTGTGCCTCATTTCACTATACAGCATAGGGTGGCACATGGCAGCACAGTGGTCATAGGACTTCACTGCAAGGAGGAAGAGCTCTGTTCCTTCAGCATAAAGCACAAAGAAGGTTTGCGTCAAGCAGTCTTCCACTGAAATAGTTTTCTTTTTTGACAGGAGGTTCTCCATTATCTTGGGCACAGTGACTGAAGAGTAACATAGGTCCGGGAAGGAGAGGTAACTCAAAAAGAAGTACTTGGGGGTATGGAGATAAGAATTACCCCAAATTACCAGGATCATCAACATTTTCACTGACAGAGTCAAGAGGTAAATAACCAGGAAAAGTGAAAAGAGTAGGGGCTAGGTGTGATGGCCTGCAGGCATCCCAAGGATGAGGAACTCAATGTTTGTTTCCCAAAGTCATTTCGTTAAATTAATCCTGTGAAAGAAAGCAGAAAGAAGAACAAAGTTTCAAGTGTCTCCGCCCACAACCCCAGATTTCCAACACTGCTCTATGTATCCATACCTTTCTTCTTCAACTTTCTTCTTTCTTCTTCAACTCCTTACACAATCAGAATGGTGTCTGCTCGGTCTCCTTCTCTTCCTCCCCATCCTCCCTTTTTGACTTCTCCACTTCCTCCTCCTTCTTGTCAGACCATTTACTCCAATAGGCTGACTCTAAACAAACCAGTTACAAGAGAACATGGGAAATGTCTTATGCACACTTCTAGATCACACAATATAAACTCAAGAATATAAGTGTCAATGAAGTGCTTTTAAAAAAAACTTTTAAAATTGAAGTTTATCATTCATACGTGAACATCCATAAACAAAACAGGGCTCCCATATATTACCCCACTACCAACACCTTGCATTATTATGAAACAATTGTTACAAACAATTGTTGCAAAAGAGCATCTTCAAAACATTAGTGCTATCTATAGCCAGTATCTTAGATTAGGTGTAGTTTTCCCCTAACCCACCCAATTAATGACACCTTGTATTAGTATAACATATTTGTTATAATTCATGAGAGAATTTCCTCATATTTGTTCTATTAACCACAGTCCATCTTCCATCACAGGATTCATTGTGTTATACAGTCCCATGCTTTATACAATCCATTCAAAGTGTACACTCAGTGGCTCGCATATTCATAGAGGTGTGCTGTCATCATCACAGCCAATCTTAGAACGTTGGAACCAAGGACTTTTTAAAAGTGACATTCATGGGCAAGAAAACAAGGTGAGAAAGGGGATAACTTGCCGGTACGTGAATGGAAACCCAGGTCTATACATGCACTGAAGAACAACTGGACGCTCCAACATAAAGGTGGGTCTGAAGAATTCACCGCAGCATCTGAAGAATTCACCGCAGCAGTGAATGCACGGAGATGCTCTTAAAGGACAGATCACATTTTTATAGCTCTATTCTCAGAAAAATGAACATAATTTAGGACTGCAAGAAGCCTGTGGTGGTTTTTTTTTCCCTTAAACCCCGAGAACCTTGGAAATTACCAGGTTGCCGCCGCCGTCTATCTGGGGCTCCCCGCCGCCGCAGTTTCTGCGGAGCGCATCCTGGTTCTTCCTGCAGCCGCCAACCGCCACCCCCACCTTCGGCTGCGTGCAGTGGCCCTTCGCTTAGTCGACGCCAACCTCAACCCGCTCCAGGCGACCAGAGAGTTGAGCTGGCTGTCCGTGGCCAGCCCAGGTAAGCTTGTGAAGACGCTGCACCTGCCCTTCTTTAGCTCCGTGCTCATCGCCATGACCATCCAGAGCGCCCCCTAGATCAAGCTCAGCCACATCTACCAGTTCGTGGGCCGGTAGCTTCCCTCTCCACCAGCGCAGCGAGACCAGCTGGCAGTACACCATCCTCCACAACGTGTCGCTCTTCAAGAGCCTTCAAGGAGGACTCCCAGGGATAGGCAATTACTGGTTCTAGATCGAACTGCGAAAAAGTTTCGCAAAGGGAACTTCCGCAGGAAGCAAAAGCACAGTTCCTGGGCCAGCGGCAGCTACTCGATGGCCACAGGGACATCTAAACCAGAAGAAGCCAAACGTTCCTCTTTGCTGAGGCCTTCCCAGGCCCCAGAGCCTCCTGAGTGCACCAAGAGTGCTGCCTCATCTCCAGGAGGAACCATGCTCTCCTCCACCGCTTGCCTCAACACCTTCTTCAACAGCCTCAGAACCTAGTGTCAGTAGCAGCCGGAGGCTTCAGCCGGCTCTCCTTGGCAGCCACCATCTCGGAATCCAAGGGGTCTAGCTGCCCTCCAGTAGCAAATTCCCACTCTCCTCACACCTCCCACACACACACCCCCCGCACCTCCATCCCCAGCTTCATCTCAGAGGTATTGCCAGACACCTTGCAGCTGAGAAACTGCAGCAGCAATTAACAACAGGTAGAGATCTTCCAATTATAGCCCTTACCTGCAAGTGCCAGCAGGGGCCAAAGCAGCTGCTCTACAGCTTCAGCATGATCAACAGCCTCATCTACCCCCAGGAGAGCTCCTAGGTCTAGCCCAGTGCTTTTCAGACTTTCATGTGCACACCTGGAGATCTCCTTGAAATACAGGTTTCCGTTCAGTAGGTCTGGGGTAGGGCCTGAGTGTCTTCATTTCTTTCGAGTTCCTAATGACTGCACCTGCAGCAGCAAGGTTGTGGATAACTCTTTCTACAATTCAGCAAGATTTTACAGGGTTCCCTAGATAAAGGGCCTCCTCAAAGAGACGTTCATCTCATTCTATTCTGGGACAGAAGCCCCTAAGTCCTATACAGGCAAGAACCATGTTTATTTTCTTCATCACTGCATTACAAGGCTGCAAGCACAAATGTGCATAGGGGCTGGCTAGTCAATATGGGCCAATGAGGTTGTTGAATAAGAAAATTAACAGCAATTATAAATGGCAAATGAAGCCATGGGGGGAGTATTTGGAAATGGGCAGTTGAATTCTGCTTTGGTAGCTGGTTATCTCCTGCTAAGCAGCATTCTGATTTTTCTAGAAGAGCCATATTCTGGATTTTTATATGAAACTGACAAATATTTGTTCTTTGCCTCTATTTAAAGTTTTAAAACACTCTAGTAGGAAACCTTGACAATCCTTGAGCTATATCCATGAACCACCTCTGCTTATACTCAAAAACATCTGGTACATAGCACACACCAATAGCAATGAACTGTCAATTCCAGCCAAGCCTAGTGTGCCAGGCACTGTTCCAGACACTTCACATGTATTTGTGTATTCACTTATTTACTCCTCTCAAACTCCTTATTTTCCATATGAGGAAAGTGAACCTCTGAGATGTTAGGTCACTTGCCCAAGGCCACACAGATAGTAAATTGTGGAACCAGCATTGAATCCAGGCTATCTGACTCCAAAGCTGGTGCTTGTAACCTCTATGTTATAGTAAACAACAACAACAACAACAACAACAACAAAAACATACAAAAAAAGCCAGCATCCAGAGACAAACATAAATATATGGGAGCAGGAATGGAGCTAGACTTAGATTTCATTTTCCAAAAATTCTGGTTGAAATGAAAATCATTCTGGTGGTTTGCTAGTCAGTGAGGGCGGACAGCACCTCTGTCTTATTCCTGCTGCCATATTCCCAAGGTCTATGGTGACTGTTGTTCTGGTTTCTGGCAACCTGGTGTTCTGTCTCTTTTAGCATGGGCCCTAGGTTTTTCATTTATGAAAAAAGTATTATTAGAATTTTATTGAAAATAGTTTTTAATGGAATTTTTATAGTTATTTAACACAATAAAAATTTGCAGCCAAAATTTAAAATATATATATAATTTATTTTTAGCATTCTCGATGCTCAGTAGTATCTCCATCTTGATGATTTTTATGGTCACCCTCCCAATACTCAACAGAATGCCTGGTACATGGTGAACATGCAGCCAGTATTTGTTGAATGAAAGAAAGTATTGAAAAAGTGTTCATTAAAATGTCTAGAGTTGTTGACAAAGAAAGATATAGTGGCCTCATACAATAAATGAAATACTACTCTTTCTTTTGCTATTCTCTGGCAAAGGTATTTAAGATCTAAATACTTTGTTTAAATTTTGAAAGGATGCAACTATAAAATCAGTCTAGGTGAGTAGTTTCCATGATAGAAACATTTTATTTACTGAAATAATTTCTTTAATAACTAGAGATCTATCCACATATTCCATGTCTTTGTGAGTAACTTCAGGCACATTAAGTATTTTTAGGAAGTTACTCAAATTTCATCTAAGTTTACAACTTTATGACATCAAATTCCTGATAGTATTTTATTATTATCTTTTTAGGTATTCTATGTCTATAGTTATTGCACTTTTACATTCATAGTTTATTCAAAACATTATTTCTTTGCACCTTTAATTTTTCTTTTTCAAATTTCCAGTATGACAAATAAGTACAATTAAAAAGTTCAATCAGAGGGGTTCCAGGAATATGGCATTCATGTAGGACGATTTTGTACCTCATGTACAAAAACAGCAGAAAGGTTGAAGCTGTCCAAAGAAGCTGTTTTGGTTTTCTGTGGACCAGCAGAGTGCCAAACACATTGTCCAGGAAGGAGTGGAAACAGAGAGACAAAATTAACAAAACAAAGATTGTGAGTTGCTGGTCCTTCAGTTGGGAATGGAACCCATCCCTTACCCTCAAGGTGAATAGCCTCTGTAAAACCCATGACTATGGTGGCCAGCTGAGAGAGGAGACAATGTCTTCCTACTTGGGAAGAAGGAGGGTATGGTAGGGGGCTGTGTTTGTTTTTACTTCAGTGAGAGAGTTTAAACAGCAGGACCCACCTTTGAATCATGGTTCTAACTGGCTCAGAAACACCAGCCAGTGGGGGATGGAAAATCACCTCTGTGGAGAGGTTCGCCAAAGAGCACTAACTGTTGGCAGGTAAGTAAAGTGAAGAGGATAAAAAGATATTTTTGAGTCTCTCAGGCACTTTTGAGTCCCAGGCACTTTTGGATATGGTAGGTACTCCATTTTGTGGGTCTGTGACCATATTTTCATAACTTAAACAAGGCAATTAAGATATTCAGAATAAGTTGATCCAAAAAGCAAAGAAGAGCAGTGAAACATAAACATTCAACTGTAAAGCCAGTAGGCAAGAGAGAGAAATTGACCATCAGAGTAAACTCACAAACATAAATAGATGCATAGACATCACCAAAAATAATATGCCATTATAAGAAACAAGAAGAGATGGCCCAATCAAAGAAGCAAATTAAAAATCTTGATGACATATAGGATTTAAAACAACTAATCAATGATGTTCACACAAATCTTCTAAATCCATTCAAGGAATTGAAGGAAAATATGGCTAAAGAAATAAAGGATATTAAGAAGACACATTGTGAGCATTAAGTAAAATTTGAAAGCTTGCAAAGAAAAGTAACTTACCTTATCTGAATGAAAGACAAAATGGATGAGATTAAAAATACATTAGAGAGAGGCGGCCAAGATGGCGTTAGTGTAGGAGGGCGCACACTGCAAGCTCCCAGAGCAAGGCAGATTGGGGACGGGGTCCTGCCCGGGGGTCTGTGCTGTGCACGCGTGGAGTGAGAGGCTTGGGACATCTATCTGCGCGGATCGGCGGCGTGGCCCGAATGGTGGAGATTCGTGAGTTTTGAGGCTGCCGGTGGCTGTTGGCACAGGCAGCTGAGCCCCGCGGTTAGGAAAAAAATAAAACGGCTATTTTGAGCGGCGGGTGGGGCAAAAAAGTTTTATTTTCTGGGGATCTGGCTGCCTGGCGCCCCTTGGACCTTGTGTGAACAGAGCAAACTAGCTAATCAGCACCCAGTGAACCAGAGGTGGGATTTTGATCGGGAAACGCAGCTGATTTCCCTAGCCACCCACGGATAAGACCCGGGCCGCTGCGGAGCCAGGAAGAAGGGACACTTCCCAAAAAAAGGAGGGTTCGGTTGGAAGACAGGGAAGGGTATTTTATATTTTTAGACATTGATCTGGCTGCCTGCAACGCCCCATAGCTTTGGGGAGCAGATAAGCCGACCTGAAACAGCATCAGGCTGAGAGCAGACTCGAATCTGCACTCAAACTGATTTACTGAGCAGCCCAGTGACACTGGAGCTCGGCGCCAGAAGGGGCGGAATCCGCCATCTTTAGCACTCCTCACTGACTAACATCAGAGCGTCAGCTAACCTGGGGAGTCCGGAAACTGGGAAGTGCTTGATTAATTTCCACGGACCCAGCTAGGGTCCCTTCCGTAAGGGGGTTGGTCTAGAGGAGGAATTATTTTGGGTCCTGCATTTGGCTAAAAAAAAAAAAAAAAAAAAGTGAGGTCACCGCAACAAATGAAAAATAAATTCTTTTTAATTTAGTTTAATAGCTAAAAGTTGCTTCAGGACCTGCATATAGAACCCTGTGGGGAAATTCATTGATAAACACAAGTAGGCAAGAAGGATCCACGTGGACCCTAGGGGAATCATTGACCCCCCTTAGCTCTGTTTGACTGCTTGCCTGCGTGGATCTTTGGTTTCTCTCTGTTACTTTCTGGTCTATCGCTATTAATCCCGTTTTCCTCCCCCTTTCCTTTTTCCTTCTATTTTTTTTTTTTAATAGGTGCTGCCAGCTGGTCGCTTATTTGCTGGGCTTCTGATTCAGTAATTTCCCACTCGCTGTATATACCGATTCTGTATTACAAACTATCGCTTATCCTTCCTGCATCTTTCTGCCTTCTGTTTTCTGTTGTGGCTCTTAGAGACAACATTTTTTCATAGGCCCACAACTTAAGGGTGTCAATTTCTATCCCAACTATTTTGTTTTCTTCTTCTTCTTTTTTCTTTTTTATTTTATTAGTATTAACTTTTTCCTTTCAGACCTTTCTGTACTATTTTTCTCCCTCCTCATAATTCTAGCCTTCTAAATCACTATATATATATATATATTCCTCCATTTGTTTTCCCAGTCCATTGTAGGAACTCCATATTTTTTCCTAGTACTCTACACTGCCTACACAAGTTAAATATTCATCTCATTAAGTCTCATTTTGCCCCTCTTCTAA
>JAKSZT010053896.1:5640554-5719716 GCA_026826555.1 Tolypeutes matacus
TTTATATATCATTTTGCAAATGTTTGTATGTATTGTGAGAATTTTGATTTTTACCCATAATAAAAAATAAATAAATAAATAAAAAATACATTAGAGGCATATAAGTGCAGATTTGAAATGGCAGAAAAACAGATAAGTGAATTAGAGGACAGAACATCTGCACTCGAAAAGACAGGAGGACAGAGAAAAGAATGGAAAAATTTGAACAGGATTTCAGAGAATTGAATGACAGTGTGAAAAGCACAAACATACTTGTTATGGGTGTCCCAGAAGGGGAAAAGAAAAGGGGCAGAAAGAATATTTGAGGAAATAATGGCTGAAAAATTCTGAACCCTTATGAAAGACATAAATATTAATATCCAAGAAGGACCATGCATCTCAGATAGAATAAATCTGAAGAGACCAACTCCTAGACACCTACCATTCAGAATGTCAAACACCAGAAACAAAGAGAGGATTCTGAAAGCAGCAAGAGAAAAGTAATGCCTCACATACAAGGAATGCTCAATAAGACTACGTGCCAATTTGTCATCAGACACCATGGAGGTGAAAATACAGTGGTATGTTATATTTAAGACACTGAAAGAAAATAACTGCCATCCAAGAATTCTTTATCCAGCAAATCTGTCTTTCAAAAATGAGGGTGAGTTTAATGTCTTCACAAATAAACAAAAACTGAGAGATTTCATCACCAAGAGACTGGACTTACAAAAAATACTAAAGTTTGTTCTACAACCTGAAAGGAAAAGACAGGAGAGAGAGGCTTGGAAAAGAGTGTAAAAATGAAGATTATTAGTAAGAGTAACTGGAAGGGTAAAATGACAGACAATAGTAAGATATGATAACAGAAAGCCAAAGGATAAAATGATAAAAAGAGTACTCTCCTTATAGTAATAACACAATGTTAATGGATTGAACTCCCCAATCAAAAGACACAGACTGACAGAATGGATAAAAAATATATGATCCATCTATATGTTGTCTACAAGAGACTCAGCTTAGTAGTAAGGGCACAAATAGGCTGAAAATGAAAGGTTAGAAAAAGATATTTCAGGCAAACAGTAATCCAAAAAGAGCTGGAGGAGCTACACTAATATCAGATGAAATAGATTTTAAATACAAAAGTGTAAACAATGTATCATTTTAAAAAATCTATGCATCTATGCATGATTTACCAAATTCCTGTGCTAATGGTGTGTTCTCTGCTGGCTCATATTGTAAACCTTTTCTATAAATTAAGTATTTGCATTACAATGGGTTTTCTTATTGTGTATAACTAAATTTTTACTGTTGCTTCACATTATTTTGTAGTGTACTTCAAGCATTTACATTTTTTGCAAGCATGCATACAATTGCTGTCCAATGCAGATATACTCAGTGCAGTCAAGAATGTTAACATCATAACTTTTTTTTCACTTCTTCTAATAGGAATCTTAAACAGAATTATGATACACTTTTCAACAGAGTACACTTTCATGAAGTTATACATCATGGGGCATGGATGTGGAGTGACTAAAAATTGTAAATGTTTACAGATAATTTGATAAATACAGCTCTTGCAATATTTTCTCATTTTCAACCCCTATTAATTTTTGTACCCATAAGTATTGTGTATGTGAAGGGTTTACAAATATTGTTATGGTTTTCTTTCACAAAGGACCAATACACTATTTAATTCCTTCTTTTTCATAGGCAAAATTAAAACGTTATACTTGAAATGCTCAAATAGCCAGTAAGTAAAATTTCAGTGACTGAGTTTAAGGCTTACATGATATTAAGGACCACTCAACAGTTGGAGAGAAATTGGGAGGCAATGTACTAGTTTCACTTGAAGGAAAAGCTTTATAAAATGACAGGTGCCTTCTGGGTCTTAAGGAGCTTTCTTTTTTTCCAGTTCAATCAATTGGAATAGTATTAGTTTTTTGTTTTTCTTTTCTCTCCCTTCTCGCTGAGCCCTTCCAATGCAATGAATGAAGGAGATATTATTTATTTAAGATGCCTATCAGTGATGACCATTAGATTGTTTAATACTGTTCCTTTTATCGAAAACACAGGGAATACCTTCAAAACATACTTTAATCAAAACAACTAGTTGTATGCCTCCCTTGCAGCAAGCACTGCAATGAATTTGTCAATGTGAATAGTTTAGAACAGTGCAAAGGCTAAACTAATTGAATGCCCTGAAAGAATTAACTTTCAACTTACTGGTCAGATGGAAATTTTTTTCAATATTAGTTATAGCTGCACTGGATTGCAGTTCTATGAGGTTCTGAGCATTTTTGCACCTCACCTGCCTTGGCAAGCCTATTTTTGTGACACGGCAGCTCAGATAAAACACTATGCATTGAAAGCACTTTTTGTAATGAGTTTAAACCCCCTACCCCAAAAATGGAATGCCAATTAAGTTGCTCTAAATGTGTTATCAACTTAATCCTAGTACCTTAGGGTTTATTCCTGTTACTTGCATATTTTCTTAAAAGAAATAGCTGTTAATGACTTTTTGTTTTCCATTGCATGTGCACTACTGAATAAGGGTAGGAGTTTTATGTTTACCATGTGAGTCTTGCAACAGTAAAGATATTTTGACTATCAGGCACGATGGCTATTTCTGTATAAAAGAGCCTTAAATAGAACATTGTTTTTTAAATCAAACCCTCCCCACCCTCACAAAAATGGCCACTTTGCAATGAAAATTGTGGCATATTACCAAAAAAAAAAAAGAAAGAAAGAAAAAGAAAACAGAAAGATAAAGGAAAGATACTTTCTCTTGCTCAGCGGTGGATGATCAGGCACTGGCAGGGCACATTGCCATTCTGCTTTGCTCTCTCCTCTAATGCAGACCTTGCCTTTTCAGCTCTGAGCTGCTCCATGGGCCTTGCCTCTTGGTAGCTTCTTTCCATGCCTCTGGGCTTCACTGATTCCATCCTCTGGCCTCCGGGACCTCTCCTTCTGTCTCTGAAGCTATTTTTCTGCCTATGTTGCTTTTAAGTCCCCTGTTTATAAAGGACTCCAGTAAGAGGATTAAGATCTACCCTGAATGAGGTGGGTCCTATCTTAAGTTAAGATCCTACTTGCCAAAATATCTTACTTGCAAAGATTCCACATCAACAGCAATGGATGAACTTTAAGAACATACTTTCTGGAGTCCATATAGCTTCAAACCATCCCAGTTATTATTAAAAATCTTTCAACAGCTTTTAGTTCTTACCAAAATAACCCCATTTAAGTCCACATCAAGGAGACATACAACAAAAACCAACAAAAACCCACAACAATTTAGCCATTTATTATGGTATAAATTCAGGAACAGTATTTTGAAGTGTGGTCTTCCAGAGCAGGGGTCGGCTTTCAATCGGAGCAGCAGACTTGGTTTTACCAGTTATGCCTCTTTTCTTGTGTGTATCCAGCTCCCTTTCAGTCTACAAATATTTCTATATCAAATCCTTAACTTCTACTGTTCAGTACGTTTACCATACTGACAAAAAGAAAAGGCAGATTTTGAAGTCTATTGATTTAATTTTGAATCCTGACTCTACCATTTAATAAATATGTGTAGTTGAGGGAGATGTTTGACATTTTTCTGCTTCATTGTCCTCATTTTTTAAAAGGGAACATTAAGAGGTTCTAACTCATAGAGTTGTGGAATATTAGCATGTCTAAAGCATGAAGAAAAACATCTGTCATTTGGTAAGCAATTACCAAATATTGAGTAGTTTATTTCTTCTCTAGTCCCAATCTCTTCCAAATTTTGAAAACACACCAGTTCTTAAACATTAATTATTCATCTTTCTCAATTTGCTTAATGCACCCACCATTCATTTGTCAATCAGAAATAACAAACTGGCAACAAAAACTTGGAAGATACTGGGGATTCAACCCAGGACCTTGTACATGGGAAGCAGTTGCTCAATCACATGGATTTTACAGTTGAATAACAGTAAATAAAAGGTTGTCTTCCTTCCAATGCCTAGCATATTCTAGCATTTAGCAAGTAATTTGTGAACATTTGTTTCTAAACAAATGAGTTTATAGAAGGATAGATGGTAGAAGACTAAACAAAGGGAAAACAGAATTCTGTATGGAATGGATGACATACAAAAATGAATGGATGAATAGAAAAATGGGCTGTGGACGAGCTACAGATGAATGATATAGTAATTGAATAGATGACAGACTAATGAATAGATGGATGGTTGTAGGTGAAATATGATGGGATTAAATAATTCTTCCAGTATAAATAAAATTGCCTAGTGGGTGTGAGATGATGTCTCAGCTACAAGGATGTGGTAGATGCTGTATGCACAAAGCTATAGTCCGCTACTAGACCCTCTACAGTTGCTACACACACACACACACACACACACAGAGGCACAGATACCCATACATGAAGACTTTCTTTCTCTTTCCCTACCCTTCCCCTTACAGTTGAGTCTTTATTAAACTTTTGTATCTGGAGTCTTTACCCCTACATTTTAGCTACATGGTCTATACTATTCAGTTCACTAATTATTTCTTCATTCAACAAATTCTCATTGGGTTTCACTATGGACATTTCCCTCCACTGTTCCAAGTGTTCTGGATATGACATATTAGAGAGCATAATGACTGCTATCACATAATTATTATGTCATTGGAGAGACAGAAAAGGAATTTACTAATCACATCTTAACAATAACCACCAGATCAGAACTCAAGAGTGATTTACTATGATGGCATACAGGGGATAGATTTACTTGTTGTGAAGTGATGGATCAGATAATTTTATAGAGGTAATTGATAATTATTAAGAAATTGTTAAAAATGGAGTTAAAGGATTAGGATAGAAAGATAATTTGTAATCATGGAGATTAGATTTGGAATCACAGTGTTTAAACATTTGGGAAACTTTCCAAAGATATTTGTTTCCTCATTTGAACTACATTCATAGAATGATTTCCACCATTGTTTTTCTACAGACTAAAAACAAATGTGTTTAAAACTCCATGACTAATTTCTTTTTTCTGTAGCATATATGGTGACTTCATAGAAAGTAATGTTCTAGGAAGATAAAAGGAAATAATCAAAATTAAATGAGTGTCAAAATACTAAAAAGAGTTAGAAAGAAAAAGCATTCCAGACAGAGCAGAAACTTGAATAGTTGCAGAAACAAAGAGATATTCATGATGCTTAGGGTCAAGTACAATAGTCTGGTCTCTGCATTGACACTCTCTAGAACATAATGTGTGAAAAATCTTACAGACCCGTAGGCATCAGATAATAGACAACAGTCACTGAAAAACCTTGATTGGAAGACACTCTGGTAGAAATTCTCTTGTAGAGCTTCCCTTGTATGTGATTCTTTGCTTTTCTCTTGCTGCTTTCAATATACTCTCTTTTCTCTGGCATTTGACATTCTGAATAGTACGTGTCTTGGAGTAGGTCTATTTGGATTTATTCTATTTGAGTGCATTTTCCTTCTTGAATATCGATATTTATGTCTTTCATTAGCACTGGGAGTTTTCTGTCATTATTTCCTGAAATATTGTTTTCTGCCCCTTTTCTCTTCTTTTCATACTCCGGGACAACTATAATATTCATATCTCTGCATTTCACATTGCCATTAAACTCCCTGAGACCCTGTTTCATTTTTCCCATTCTTTTCTCTTTCTGTTCTCCTATATTTTCAATTCCAGATGCTCTGTCTTAATTTATTGATGGTCAATTTCTCTCTTTTACCTAGTGGTTTTGTTTCATAGCTCTTCTTTAATTTTTGGTTCAACTTATTCTAAATTTTTGATTGTCCAGTTTAAGTAATCAAAATAGCCCAGTCTCAAATGGAAGCAGAGTGGGCATCGCCATACCCATATCCTCAAGATTGAAGAACAAACAAACATAAGTTGGGAATGCAACTTTTGTTGTTATGATGGCTATTCTGAATAGATAGGCCTTTCTAGACTGGAGCCACAAAAGACAAATGTGTCTCTTAGTGAAAAGGCGATTTATTGTGAGTGCACAAGCAAAGAACTGGGGGAATCTTCCCCAAACCAGCTCAAAGTGAAAAGAGGAACTAGTTTTTTGGATTTATTTTGTCTTTTGTTTTATCCCCCCACCCTTGAGATGGCTCCCTCGTCTGTCTGCTCATTGTATTTCCTCCTTGTTTTTGCTCATTGTCCATTAATTTTCTGTTTGTTTTTTCTTTAGGAGGCACCGGGTACCCAGGAAGTCCCATGTAGGAGGTGGGCACTCAGGTACTTTAGACACATCTTCTCCCTGCTTGTTACTTTTTGCTTGTTGTCTGCTCATTGTCTGCTTATTGTCTTGCTTGTTGTTTTTGCTCATTGTCTGCTTGTTGTCTGTTCATTGTTTCTCTTCTTTAGGAGGCACTGGGGATCGAACCTGGGAACTCCCATGTGGTAGGTGGGCACTCAACTGCTTGAGTATCATCTGCTCCCGCTGGAGCTAGGATTTCTATAGGAAAAAAAGAGAAAAGGGATAGTTGAAAAGAAAAATATGTAAAAAAAAAAAAAAAAAAAACCAAAACAGTAATGTGTGGGAAGGGTACATGCAATTTCTCAATCTTGTGATGTCTCAAGCATATCCAAAGTGTTGATTTCAGTGGCTAATAAACCACAGTTTAGATATAATTACACAGGTGCAAGACCATCATGGCTCCTATCTCAGACAAATGCTCAAGAATGTCAAACTTTTTGTCTATGGGAAAAGTTACAGATTTACACCATTCTCCCTGGTAATTTTGCTTTGAGACATTATCTTATTCCTGTTTAGAAAACTGAGAATGTCTGGTGAAAATCCTTCAGGGAACTAAGTGCAAAGTGTAAACTTCTCAAATTAGATTAATAGAGAACCAGCTTAATTCATTTTAGAATTTTCAAAGCTCTTTACATGAAGAAATTTCAATAAGCACCCTTTCCAGCTATCGCGACTGTGGACTAAAGTAGCCTTATTATTATTTTAGTAATGAAAGAACTTGTAACAATGATATAAAGACAGTGATCACCAGAGGTTCTCTGAGGTGGGAGAGGGAAGAACAGGTATAACATGGAGATGTTCAAATTGTTCTGTATGATATTGAAATGATATATACAAACCATTATATATTTTGTCAATTCTTATAAAATTGTGCAGTGCAAATTGTAAACCATAATGTAAACTATAGACCATGCTTAGTAACAAAGCTTCAGTATGTGTTCATCAATAATAATAAATGTACCAAACTAATGAAAGATGTTAATGGGAGAAAGTGTGTGAGAGGGAGGGGGTTGGGTATATGGGAATCCCCTATATTTTCAATGTAATTTTTATGTAATCTAAAGCTCCTTTAAAAATAAAGCCAAAAAAAACAGGGTCAGTGAACCATTAATGGGGCACAAACCTGATTCAAGAGTACCTGGACATGGGAGACACCAGAAAGCTTTTTTACTTATTGCAGATTCCTGGACTGCCAGCAGGTAGAGCTCTTCAGTGAGCCTTTAAATGGAGGTTTCCAATATCCACTCACTGGTGGTACTGGTTAGGCCAGTACTGAGATTCAAAATGGGCTCCACTGGCCAAACTCATGGAAAAGAAACCACTCTCTACACTCTGCTTCCTCCACCTTCCTACCTGGGCGGAAGATGTCCATTTCCCTCCCTTGGTTGAAGTGAGACACAGTTTGTATCTAAGCTGTTTGCTTTTAGGGTGTGGGATGGATGCTGTCCCAGCCTTGGGGGCTAGTAACTCACGGTTCATTCTTCAACTTCTTCATCCCTCTGCCTCCATGTATAGTACTCTCCTGGTCTGCAGGCCCTCAAAGCAGCTCTCTGACACAGCTTTTTGTGTCTCTTCTGTTGTTTTTCTCAGAGAATTGAGCTATGGCACCCTTCATACCCTCTTCCCAGAGGTCTGAATTTACATATTTTTAATACAATAAAATGATGTGCAATAAAAATTTTTTAAATATATAATTTACTTTTAGCACTCTCAAAGCGCAGAAGTATCTCAATTTTGATTATTTTATCATCAATCTCCCAGTGCTCAGCAGAGTGCCAGACACATGGGAACACCCAGCCACTACTTGCTGAATGAAAGAAATTTTTCTAGAATGTTCATTAGAATGTCCCTTCTATTTGAACCTATAGTTTTTGCTGGAGTTAGTAGGTGTACACCCAAAAGACTTGAATCTGTGGGGTGTCCATGTGCTAGCTGGGCCCTGAGCCTCAGTAGAGTTGCAACACATGCTTGCCAGTTCATTAGAGTCATCGAGTACAACTAACAAGGAGATGAGGATGGACAACCAACATCCCAAAGAACCGAGAAAGTCTATAACTGCCAGCAAGAGAGTCCCATCCATCAGCCATTTGGGATCGAAACCCCCTCTCAATTAGAGGTGGACTGGGCATCTCCATCCCAGAATCCTCAGGATTGGTGAATAAAATATGGACTAGAGTGGACTTACTGGTATTCTACTATAGACTTATTGTGATTCTAGAAATGGAAGAAATTATATCATTGATGTGGAGACAGTGGCCACAGGGGGTGCTTAGGACAAGGAGAAGGAGGGAGAAGTATAATATGGGGACACTTTAGGGACTGAATTGTCCTGAATGACATTGCAATGACGGATACAGGCCATTATATAACCTGCCAAAACCTACAGAACTGAGTGGGAGAGAATGTAAACTACAATGTAAACTATAATCCATCTGTAATAGTCAGCCAAAGGGGTGCTAATGTGAAATACCAAAATGGGTTGGTCTTTATAAAGGGTATTTATTCGGGGTAGAAGTCCACAGATACCAGGCCATAAAGCGTTAGGTTTCTTCTCTCACCACAGTCCATTGCCATGTGTTAGGGCAAGACAGTTGCCAGCGTTTTACCAGGGTTCAGGCTTCTGGGGTTCCTCTCTTCCCGGGGCTGCGTTTCTCTCCAGGCTTAGCTCCTGTTTCCTCCACAAGGTCAGCTGGCTCCTGTTTCCTCCACAAGGTCAGCTGTAGACGATCAGGCAAATGGCTTGCTTCTCTTCTCCTGGGGCCTTCTTTCCAATATCAAAACTGCTTCTCAAAAGACTGCTTCAACTGTCCTTTGCCTTGCCTTTTATATTCAATTCCCCACCCACCAAGGGGTGGGGCTCAACGCTCTAATCCTAACCTAATCATGCCCAGATTAACAGATCAGTTTACAAGCATGATTCAATTATATTTTTGGAATTCATAATTACATCAAAGTCCCCAACGGTTACATCATCCTTAGTGACAATGCTCCAAAATGTGTTCATCAATTGTAATGATTGTACCACACCAATGAAAGAAGTTGCTAATGTGAGGAAAAATGGGAGCAGTGGGGAGTGGGCATATGGGAATCCCTTATATTTTCATATTTTTTAATGTATCATTTTATGTAATCTAAATATCTTTTAGAAAAATAAAAAATATATTTAAAAACAGTTATACTGGGCTCATAGGATAAGTAATCCTTCTTTTGCTATTCTCTGAGAGAGTTATTTAAGATTGAAATACTCTGTTGAAAATTTGAAAGGATTCACCTATAAAAACAACATGGCTGTGATGTTTTCATGATAGAAAGATATTGAAATATTGAAATAATTTATTTAATAACTTTAGATGTATATAAGTTTCCATGTCTTTTTTAATCACTTCAGATTAATTATATTTTTTAAGAAGTTGTTCATTTCCTCTAAGTTTACATTGTTATGACATCAAATTCCTAAGTCTTTCATTATTAATTTTTTCTGTCATTCCATATCTGTACTTAATACCCTTATACATTCATAGTTTATTCAAAACATTATTTCTTTGTACCATTAATTTTTCTTTTACAATGTTTCCAGTGTGACTAATGAGTACTATTAAAAAGCTCAATAAACATAGTTAGTCACGAAGCAAATGCAATCAATAATAATATAACAAGAAAAGTATTGTATCATTTTAAAATCTGTGCCTCCATGCATGATTTACCAAATTCCTGGGCTAATGGTATGTTGTCTGCTGTCTCATATTGTAAGACTTTTCTATAAATGAAGGTCTTTGCTTTGTAATGGGTTGTCTTATTGTGTATAATCATCTGTTTACCATCTATTCCCATTACTTTTTAGAGTATTTCAAGCATTTACATTTTTTGCTAGAGTGCATAAAATTGATGTTATTCAGATATACACAGTGCAATGAAGCTTGTTAACTTCATAACTTTTCTTTCGCTTCTTCTAATAGAGAGCTTAAACATAATTAAAATATAATTTTCTTAATTAATTTTCTTAATTAAGTGGAGGACATTTACAAGAAGTTATAGTTTATGGTACATGAATGTGGAGTGATTTTTAAAATGTAAATGTTTATATATAATTTCATAAATACAGCTCTCACAAAATTTCTCCATTTTCCACTCCTATTGATTTTTATACCCAGGGATATTTTGTATGTGAAGGGTTTACAAAAATTGTTATCGTTTTTTTCACAAAGGACCAATATAATATTTAATTCTTTCTTTTTTACAAGTGACCAATTTGCTATCTTTCAAAGCCTACCAGATACCCAAGAGTTTTCAATCATAGACTCAGTGAAGAAAGCAGTTCCAGAATCCATACTAAAGAGAATTTCCAGAGGCATATCATTTGATTTATTTGTTAGTGGATTGCAAATTGGTCTACTGTCTGTGATTCTAGGCAATAAAAGACAATGATTTCTCTGTCTCTTGGACTACAAGGCTTAGCTGGCCAATTACTAATTAATGAACCTATACCTGCCCATCTGAAGGATTATATCTTATAATCATTTTTTTCATGCATAATTCTAGTGCAGGATTTAGAATTGGGGAAGACATTAAATAAACAGATGCCCTTCTGGTTAGGGCTGAGACCATCAAAAGTAAGCTCCATACACCTTTTTTTTGAGGATATCAGTCTTTTCATGTCACTGAAGGGAAAGAAAATCAGAAACATGTCAAAGCTAAGAAGATGTGTATTCTTGATCTTCTGTCTTTACATGCTGATAGCTCTGTGATAATCAATTTCCATGTTCTTCCTGACTTTTTTTATTTCCCCATTTAAAAAGTCACTGAACTATGAATTGAATTCCTCATGACCATAGAAGTCTCTTGGCCCCAGCAAAAACCAGAGCTTCAGGATGTCTTCTAAGCCATAAAAGTCAGGAGATAGGTAATTGTCTCTACAATTGCTCTTAAGTTTCTGTCTTTCTTTCCTGAATACTTTTTTCTCCTTCTTCCAACGACCTTTTCTTTCTGGCTTTATGAGATGCTTCTTTACCTTGGATATTCTCATAGATTTTTTATGTGCTGAGAGTGCATTCCTAAGTTTATGAAAACTTTCATATATTCCATGCAGTAGAGTTCATAGCTGAGCTACTCTGAGCAGCATCTAGGATAAAATTTCCTGACCACAATGACTGATGTTGGGCATTGGAAAAGGGATTCCACGCATTCTGGGTCCAAACTGTTTTAGTCCATATTCTGATATCAAAATAGGAGTAAAACAGAGCAGTTGAAAACAAAATATTCAGTGGAGAGGGTTCATCAGCATAAATGTGGATTTTGTTTCTTCCCTATGGCCTAATCACATGTGTTAGGAAATTAAATTTTCTGCTCTTTCTAAATTCCTCCAAATTTAAAACTGATCAAACTAATGCAGTTACTAATTTGAATGAGGGAGGGGTAGATGCTAAGAAATATTTAAGGAAAAAAAACAAATGCATTGATGTTATTATTCCATACTCACTTATTTTCACCATTCTCCTTATTCCAGGGGCTTCCCAGATCCTCATGGGATTTAGTCTGCTTCATATCAAATTCCCCCATTTTTGGTCATTTAGAACTCTCTCCCACACTCAGTGAATACAGGAAAGCCTGAACCTCATTCTCTTCCCCTTATCATTGACCCATCAATCCGAAAATTTGTGAAATGAACTTTTTTTTTTTTTAAGATTTTTTTATTTTTTATTTATTCATTTATCCCCCCCTTGCTGCTTATGCTCGCTGGGTCAGCTAACCACACCGTGCGGGCGGGCTTGCCTTCACCAGGAGGCCCCGGGAACTGAACCCAGGGCCTCCCATATGGTAAACGGGAGCCCTACTGATTGAGCCACAGCCCCTTCCCTGAAATGAACCTTTTAAAATTAAATACATTTGAGGCTGAACACTCATTCGATCTAAAGTTTTATTATTACTTCTTTAAATTGTTACCTATGTTTAAGCACATGCTCTTTCCAGTAGAATAAGTCCCAAGTGATTGAATTGGATGGCTCTTAAAATAATTAAAAAATTCAGCATCCTACTGACATATAGCCTGGTGGAGAGTGCTGTAT
Source organism: Tolypeutes matacus (assembly GCA_026826555.1). NCBI lineage: Eukaryota > Metazoa > Chordata > Mammalia > Cingulata > Chlamyphoridae > Tolypeutes > Tolypeutes matacus. The sequence goes on from JAKSZT010053896.1 coordinate 5,652,866, forward strand.
GTCAGAAGCATGTTTGAGAAATCTCTTGTATTTCCCTCCTTGAAAATTTGTAAGCTTAGCTTCTAATTATAGAATCACTCTAAACTAATTTCTGTGTTAATCTCTCATCTCTCTGTAAGGAGCCAAGATGTCTCCAACCACATTGTAGGTCGGAGCCTTCCTCAAACGTCAATGTGAATATAAGGTACTCTGATACCTCTAAATGTGTAAATGAACACAAGGTGGATTTAAAAGGCAAATAATGAAGAATTAATGCAATTATATGCCTAATTCACACAAAAATTTCCAAATACAGAATTGGTCAAATTTATAAGAGTAAAGTAAGTTAATTAATATTGCTTGTGTAGATAGTGGAGAATTTTTTTAATTCCAACATGATTAACAAATGCAAAATAAAGAGAGACTCTTTAGAATTTTTTTTTTTGCTTCAAATTATCTTACCCAATTCTGAATTTGAATTGATTTTTGCCATCCATATTTCATATTACTTACTAGGCAAAACTAAAATATGAGCTGAATATAAGAAAGTTTTTTTTTTAATAATTAAAAAAAAAAACTTTTAGAAGATACTTAGATTACATAAATGTTACACAAAAATTATAGGGATTCCCATATGCCCCACCTCCCACACTTCCAACAACCTCTTATATAAACATCCTTCATCAGTGTGGCATATCACCTGCAATGGATATACACATGCTGGGGCTTTGCCATTAAGCATGGACCATAGTTCACATTGTAGACCACACTCTCTCCCACACAATTCTGCATGTTATATGATGATATAAAATGGCCTATATCTGTTGTTGCAATGTCACTCAGGACAATTCCCAAGTCCTGAAAATGCCCCTGTATTACAACTGCTTTTCCCTCTCCCTGCCCCCAGAGCATCCAGTGGCCACTGGCTCCATATTAATGTTGTAATTTATTCCATTACTTGAATCACAATATGTTTAAAACAGAATACCAATAAGTTCACTCTAGTCCATAGCTCTTCCTCCAATCCTGATGAGTCTGGGATGGTGATGTCCACACCACCTTAAGTATTTTAAATCTAAGAATGTTACATAGTCCGGGAAGTTGTATAAACATTTGATATTAATAGTGGGGAACAATAATAAACGGCAAGGACTGGCTGTGCAGAAGGCCCTGTAGACTTGTTATTAGCTTGGTAACTTGTTACTGTGAGTCCTTGAGGAACACTTACATCAGGCTCTGTGATATCAGGACAATGATAGAAAACACAAGTTCAGTTATGAAGTCAAAGGATCATGTCAGAAAACTGTAGGCAGTTATAACACCAGATAGGGGTTTCATGAAATGATATAATATGATTGTGTAGCCCAGTGCAGGGTTCAAGGCAGATATAAGGACAAAGCAAAGAAGAAAATTAATTACTGAATAATGACCAGGGATGAAATAAATCTGAAAGTAAAAAGAACAAATGAATAGTATGGAATTAACAAATGAGTTTCATTAAATACAAGGTTGTCTTCCTTTCAATACCTAGCATATAATAGCTTTTAACAAGTAATTGGTGAACATTTCTTTCTAAATAAATTAATTTATAGTTGGATAGATGGTAGAAGAAGAAACAAAGGGAAAGAAGAATTCTGAATGAAATGGATGACTTATAAAATGAATGGATGAATAGAAAAATTGGATAAAGATAAATGATTTCATAAGTGAATAGATGACAGACAAATGAATGGATGGATGATTGTAGATTGAACATACAGGAATAAATAATTCTTCCTGTATAGATAAAATTGCCTAGTGGGTGTAAGATGATGTCTCAGCTACAAGGACATGTGATGGATGAGCATAGGTATAGTCCACTACTAGACCCTCCATAGTTGCTACACACACACACACACACACATATGCACATACACACATGCACAAACACAGAGGCACAAACACTCATACACTAAGACCCCTTACTGTTGGGTCTTTATAAAGCTTGTGTATCTGGAGTCTTTCCCCCTAAATTTTAGCTACAACTTCTGTACTATTCAGTTTATTTATATTTTTCATTCAACCAATATTCATTGGGTTCCACTAGGGGATTTCCCTCCACGGTTCCAGATGTTCTGGATGTAAAGTACTATAGAGCATAATGACTTCCATCAAGTAATTACAATGTCATTGGAGAGACAGAAAAGAAATTTGTTAAACACATCTTAACATTAACTACCAGAACAGAACAGAAGAGTGATTTATTGTGATGGCATACAGGGGAGAGACTTACTTGTTGTGAGGTGATGGATCAGATCATTTTGCAGAGGAAATCAATAATTATTAAGAAGTTGTTAAAAATGGACTTAGAGGGTTAGGGTAGAAAAAACACAAAATTTGTTATCACAGAGATTAGAATTGGAATCATAGTGTTTAAACATTTGGGAAGTTTTCTGAATACATTTGTTTCCTCATCTGAACAATCATCATAGAATCTTTTTTTCTAAAGATTAAAAACAAAAGTGTTTAGCACTGTGTAAACAATTTTGCTCTACAATGACAAATGTTCTATTTTTTAGAACATTTGTTATAATTTAGTTATAGTTATATAATTGTGGTGAGTTTATAGAAAGTAAATTTCTAGGAAGATATAAGGAAAAAATTAAGGAAAAAATTAAAATGGGTGTCAAAATACCAAAAAGATTTAGATAGAAAGGCAGGGCATCCCAGAGAGAACAGAAACTTTAACTGACACAAAAACAAATGCTCAGGGGCAAATACAATAGTCTGGCCTAGGCATTGAGACTCTTTAGGTCATAATGTGTGGACAATTGTACAGACCTGTAGGAGACAATTGATAGAAACCATTTCTTGACAAGTCTTGATTGGAAGACACACTATGGTAGGCAATTCTCTTCCCTTAGAATCTTAAAGAGTGGAGTAATATTCTGTCTCTTCAAATTGGCAATTTGGACAGTTGCACTACCTCAGATACTTAATTTTTCTTCTGAAAAATCGATTTAGTATGCTTGTCCATTATTTCTTTTACCTCAACATCTAACATAGGAACATAGAAAACACAGGCATATGTGTGCTCACATGCCCATGGCTACATATTTCAATTTTGTCCTAGAGTGTAAATTGGCATCTGAACATGCCATGCATGAAACTAAATGAAGACAAAAATATCTTAGTATATGCATTAGAAAGGATATGAATTGGAATAAAAGACAAGTAACAGGAAAGACCTGAGGATTCTACTAATATCTGCAATGAATAGGGAATATTGCTAAGCATGAGTGCTGTTACAAAAAAAAAAAAAAAAAAAAACTAAATTAATAATGATCCAGAAAATAGAAAGTTTGCGAATTTCTTAAGCAAACTGGGAGAAAGAAGATCAGCCATTAGTTATTATACTTGCAGGGTTGAACCATGGTTAAGGATTGAAGCAGCTCATCAACCCAGGAAGAAAGCTACAAAAGAAGCAGCGTGAGATGTGAAATACAAACTAGTTGGGATAAGAACCCCATCCTCTGATACTGAGTATGGTCAAGAGATTTCACGTTTGCTACTGTTTCTGTTTCTAGATAAAACCCTTTCTAAATGGGCTTGGAGAACCATAGTACCATCAACGAATTCATCCTCCTGGGTCTGTCTGCTGCCCCACACATCCAGGCTCTCTTCTTTGTCCTGTTTTTGCAAATTTACCTCCTGACTATGACAGGGAACCTGCTGCTGCTGCTGGTGACCAGGGCAGATTCTCATCTCAACACTCCCATGGACTTCTTCCTGAGTCACCTCTCTTTTCTGAATATTTGCTTTTCTTCTGTCACAGTGCCAAAGCTGCTGGAGAATCTGTTGTCTCAGAAGAAAACTATCTCTGTGAAGGGTTACCCGGCTTAAGTCTTCTTTTTGTTTGTGTGTGGATTCACTGAAGTCTGCCTGCTGGCAATGATGGCCTATGACTGCTTTGTTGCCATCTGCCATCCTCTGCTCTATGGTCAGGTGAAGAACAACATACTCTCTTTCCGTTCTCCAGCATTTTCAAGTTCAGATGCTTTGTCTTCCAATTCATTGATGGTCAATTTCTCTCTCTTGCTTAGTGGTTTTATTTCATAGTTTTATACCTCCTCTTTAATTTTTGGTTCAACTTATTCTAAATGTTTAAGATTTCCCAGCATAAGTAATGAAAATATCCCACTTTCAAACAAAAGCAGAGTGGGCATCACCATCCCCAAATCCTCAAGATTAAGGAATGAACAAATATAAGGTGGAAATACAACTAGGTACTAAATAGACTTATTATTATTTTAATAATGGAAGAACTTGTAATCATGATAGAAAGACAGTGATCACCAGTGGTTCTGTGGGGAGGGAAAGGGATTAATAGGTGTAATATGGGGCATTTTGGGACTTTGAATTATTCTGCATGATATTGAAATGATGGATACAAGCCATTATACATTTTGTCAAAACCTATAAAATTATGCAGTGCAAAGTGTAAATCTTAATATAAACTATAGACAATGCTTAGTAGCAATGCTTCAATTTGTGTTCACCAATTTTAACAAATATACCACACTAATGAAAGATACTGTTAATTGGGGAAAGTGTGGGTGGGGGAGTGAGTAGAATATAGGGGAATCCCCAATATTTTCAAGGTAACATTTATGTAATCTAAAGCTCCTTTAATAATAAAGAATAAAACAAAAAAGCAGGGTCAGGGACCCACTAATAGGGTGCAAACCTGATTCAAGACTGCTTGGACATGAGACTCCAAAAAGCTGTTTTATTTATTGGAGATTCCTGGCCTGCCAGGAGATGGTGCTCTTCAGTGAGACTTTCAATTGAGGTGTCCAATATCCACTCACTGTTAGTTCTGGTCTGGCCAGAACTGAGATTCAAAATGGCCTCCACTGGCCAAATTCACAGAAGAGAAACCACTCTTTGCTCTCTGCTGCACTCTCGCCTTTCGCAGGGAGGAAGATGTCCTTTCCCTCTCAGTTGGCTGAAGTGAACCATAGGTTTTACCCAAGCTGTTCATTTTTAGGGTGGGGGATTGGTGCCATTTCTGTGATGGGGCTAGCAAGTCATGGTTTTCACTTTGGCTTCTTCATCTCTCTGTCCCTCTTCCTCCTGGACATGTATGTAGCACCTTCTGGGTCTGTAGACCTTCAAAGCACCTCCCTGAGACAGCTTTTTGCCTCTCCTCTGTTGTTTTTGTAGGAGAGTTAAGCCAAGGCACTCTACTCTGACACCACCTTTCCAGAAGTCTGAATTTTTTATTTTTTGATACAATAAAAATATATATATATATATATTTTAACACTCTCAATTCTCAGAAGTATCTCTATTTTGATGATTTTTATGATCACTCTCCCAGTACCGAGCAGAGTGCCTGGCACATGGAGAACACACAGCCTCTACAATTTGAATGAAAGATTTAAAATGTGGATAGTTATTGAATAAAAAGTAATACTGGACTCATAGGATAAGACTAGTAATAGTCCTTCTTCTATTCTCTGATAGAATTCTTTAAGATTGAAATATTCTGTTGAAAATTTGAAAGGACTCACCTATAAAAACAATCTAAATGTGAAGTTTTTATGATAGAAAGATGTTTAATTATTAAAATAATTTATTTTTAAAATTTTAGATCTATGCAGGTATTCCATGTCTTTTTAAATCACTCTTGGTGAATTACATTTTATAAGAAATTGTTCATTTAAACTAAGTTTATAATTTTATGACATCAACTTCCCAACAGTATTTCATTATTAACTTTTTTATCATTCCATATCTATAACTAATGCCCCTGTACATTCATATTTTATTCAAAAGATTATTTCTTTGCACCTTAATGTTTCTTTTTCAATGTTTCCAGCATGATGAGTACTATTATAGAGCTCAATAAACATAATTAGTCATCTAGCAAATGCAAATAATTATAATATAACAAGATAAAGAATTGAATCATTTTAAAATTTGTGCTTCCTAGCATGATTTATCAAATTCCTGGGCTAACAGTGTGTCTTCTGCTGGCTCATATTGTAAGTTTTTTCTATAACCAAAGGACTTTGCTTTATTATAGGTCTTCTTATTGTGTACACTCATTTGTTTATCATTAATTCACATTATTTATAGAGTAGTTCAGGCATTTGCACTTACATTTTTTTGCTAGAGTGCTTACAATGCTGTGTTATGCAGATTTACACAGTGCAATGAAGCATGTTAACTATATAAGTTTTCTTTCATTTCTTCTATTAGAAAGCTTAAACATAATTATGATATAATTTTCAGCAAGAGGACACATTTACAAGAAGTTATAGATTATGGGGTGTGAATGTGGACTGATTAAAAAATTGCAAATGTTTATATATAATTTCATAAACATATCTCTCACAAAATTTCCCCATTACCTCCTGAGAGCTTCCTTGTTGCTCAAATGTGGCCTCTCTCTGAGCCCAACTCAGCACATAAATGTATTATCTTCCCACCAATGTGGGACATGACTCCCAGGGATGAGCCTCCCTGGCACCGAGGAATTACTACCAAGCACCAACCAGCAATGCATCTGGACAAAGACCTCAAATAAAAGGGGGAAAAGGTAAAGAGAAATAAGTTTGTATGACCAAGAGACTTCAAAATGAGTTGGGAGGTAATCCCAGAGGTAACGCTTATGCACATCTCAGCAGGATCTCATAGACTGCTAAAGTAGATATTATCCCAAATAGTGGGGCTACTGAGGGCTCTGGAGACACACAGGTCCTCTGGTCAGGGAAGATAGCTCTAGAGTTTGATGCCTTGCCAGTGGGCCCTACTTTGGAGTTTATGTTCCTGAGAGAAACAGATTTGGAATCAATTATGGCTTCCCTACACATTGCTCATCTCCCTCTTCTATTTAAACCTATACTTGGTGCTGGAGTTTGTAGGTGTACATTCAAGAGACATGAATCTTTGGGCTGTCCATGTGCCAACTGGGCCCGGAACCTCAGCAGAGTTGCAACACCTACTCTCCAGTTCATTTGTCTCACCCAGGACAACTAACAAGGAGGTGTGGATTTGTCAGCCGCCCTACCAAGGAATCAAGAGGGCCAACAAATACAAGCAAGAGAGTAACATCCATTGGCTGTATAGTATTGAAGCCTCCTCTCAGTTGGAGGTGGAGTGGACATTACCATCCCAGAAATCTCAGGATTAGGGAATGAATTATGGATTAAAGTGGGCTTACTAGCTTTCTAATCTAGACATATTGTGATTCTAGCATTGGAAGAAATACAACATTTATGTGTAGGCAGTGACCACTGGAGGCTCTGGGGGCAGGGAGAGGGAAAAACAGTTGTAATTATGAGGCTTTTTTGGGGGGACTTGGGAATCATCCTGAATGACATTGCAATGATAGATATAGGCCATTTTATATCATCACATAACATATAGAATTGTGTGGGACAGAGTGTAGACTAAAATGTGAACTATAGTACATGCTCAGTGGCAAAGCCCGAGGATGCGTTTATCAATTGCAATGAATGTGCCACACTAATGAAAGATATTGATTTGGGAGGATGTGAGAGGTGTGGGGAGTGGAGCATATGGGAATACCTATAGTTTTTGTATAACATTTACATAATCTATGTATTTTTAAAAAGTAAAACAAATATTATTTAAAAAAGAAGTTATAGATTATGGGGCATGAATGTTGAGTGATTCAAAAATGCAAATGTTTATATATATATATATTTTTTTTTGGAGAGGATGTGGAGGAATGGGAACCCTCATCCACTGCTGGTAGGATTATATATAATTTCATAAATACTGCTGTCACAAAATATCCCCATTTCCACTACTATTGATTGTTTTACTCATGGATATTGTGTATGTGAAGGATTTACAAATGCTGTTATAATTATCTTTGACAAAGGACCAATATATTATTTAAGTCTCTCTTTTTCACAAGCCACCTATTTGTTAGCCTTCAAAGCCTACCAGAAATGATAGAGTTCTCAGTCATAGATTCAGTGAAGAAAGGCATTCTAAAATTCCATACTAAATAGAATTTCCTGAGAATTTTATAATTTGAGTTCTTTGCTGATGAGACTTGAATTGGGCTTCTGTCTGTGAATCCAGGCAATAAATGACATTGATTCCTCTGTCTCCTAGGCTACAAGGCTCTTTTGGCCAATCACAGATGAACTAACCTGTACTTCCCCTTCTGAAGGGTTATATCTTAGAATCATTCTCTTCATGGAATATTTTAGCACAGTATTTAGAATTGGAGAAGACATTAAATAAACAGATGACACTCTGGTTTGGTAAGAGACCATCAAAAAGAAGCTCCTTCCACCTGTTTTTTAGAATGTCAGTCATTCTATGTAGCTGGAAGGAGAAAAATCAAGACCATGGTGGAGCTGAGAGGATGTATATTCTTCAGCCTCTGCCTTTATGCATTTGAAGCTCTATGATAAACAATTTTCATGTCCTTCCTGTGACTCTCCAATAGAAAAATCATCTGCACTTCCTGTCACTGGACTATTAATCTTTATTCCTCATGAACATAGTAGTCCCTTGGCCCCAGTCAAATCCAGAGCTTTGGGATGTCTTTTAAGCCTTAAAAGCCAGGACAAAGGTAATTGTCTCTACAATTGCTCTTAAGTTTCTGCCTGTCTTTCTTGAGTACTATTTTCTCTCTCCTCAAATGATCTTTTCTTTTTGGGTCTCTGAGGTGCTTCTTTGCCCTGTGTATTCTCATGGACTTAATATGTGCTGAGATGTGTTCCCAAGATTAGGAAGAGTTATATAGTTTCCATGTAGTGATGTCCATGGCTCAGCTACTCTTATCAGCATCTATGATAAAACTCTTTGACCACAGTGATTGATGTTGGGCATTGAAAAAGGATTCAATGTATTCCAAGTCCAACCTGTTTTAGTCCATGTTCTAGTTTTAAAATAGGAGAAGAGCTGAGCAGCTGAAAGCAAAATATTCAGGGGAGTAGTGGAGAGGGTTCATCAGAGTAGATTTGGATTTTGTTTCTTCCCTATGGTCCAATCGCATATGTTAGGAAATTTGATGCAGTTTCTAAATCCCTCCAACTTCAAAACTGATCAAACTAATGTAATTACTAAATCAAAAGTGAGGGGTAGATGCCAAGAAATATTTAAGGGAAAAATCAAATGCATTGATGCCATTATTTCACACCCACCTATTTTCACCATTCTCTCTATTCCAGGGGCCTCCAAGATCTTCATGGGATTTATTCTGCCTCATATCAAATCCCCCCATATTTGATCACTTAGAGCTCTCTCCCACACTCATTGAATACAAGAAACCCTGAGCCTCACTATCTTCCCTTTATCATTGACCCATCAAACCAAACATTAATGAAATGAACATTTTAAAATTAAATACATATGAGACTAATCATTCATTTACTCTAAAGGCATTATTAATAATGCTTTAAAGTGTTACCTATATTTAAACACATGCTCATTCCAGTAGAATAAATCCTAATTGATTGAATTGTGTCTCTTAAAATAACTAAAAAAGTCAGCATCTTACTGATATATATCCTGATGGACAGTCCTGTATGTAAGAAGCATATTGGAGAAGTCTCTGGTATTGCCCTCTTTGAAAATTGGTAAGTCTAGCTTCTAATTATAGAATCATGCTAAACTAATTTCTGCATTAATCTCCTATCTCTCTGTAAGGAGCCAGGACACTTCCAACCACATTGAAAGTCAGCTACTTCCTCAAACTTCAATGTGAATATTAAGTACTATCATATATCTAAATGTGTAAGTGAACACAAAATAGACTTAAAAGTATATATAGTGGGAGGGGCAAGCAGGTGTCCATTTAGGTGGGCACTCACTGTCTCTCACACAGAGGACAGCTGATTGGAGAAAGGATCCTGCCTAAGTGGTCTTGTCTGGGAGCCCACGTAGTGAGAACCTTAGGGACGTCAGACTGGAGGGAGCTAGACAGAGAGGTGGATTGCTCAAGATAAAATAGTGAGTTTTTCCCCAACTGGCTAAGCCCCACCTTCAGGGCAAAGGATAAGGACAAACCCCAACTCCCGCCAGCAATCTGGTGAGAGGAGCATTCTCTGTGAGTGAGAGGGGTTTCCTTTCTGTGGGTTTGGCTGTCTGGACACCCTTGCAGGTTTGAGGAGTAAACCAGCTGGCTTGAAGTGGCACCAGGCTGGTGGGAGAGGCGAATATGCTGAGGAAGCCTGATTTACCTAACCACTCTGTTGATATGAGGCTTGGTTCAGGAGGGGAGGAGTCAGCCAATTTTATCCTTCTGCACTGACAAGTATCAGAGTCTCAGCACCCCTCGGGAGACCAGGCAGTAGCAAGTGTTTGATAAGCTTCCACGAGCATATTTAGGGTGCCCTCAGAGGAGGGGTTCATCTAGAAGAGGCCTTCTTTTGGGTCCCTTATTTCTCCAAAAAAAAAAAAAAGGTTTCCTTAAAAAAAAATTAACTTAGTTTAATTGCTAAAATCTACCTCAAAACCTGTAGATAGAAGTCTGCAGGGTAATTGATTGATGAACACAAGCAGGCTGAGTGGCACCACAAGGGCCCAAGAAGGGACACGGTTCTTCCTTACCATTGTTTGACTGCTTGCTTGTGTGTTTGTTTGGTTTTTCTTGGTTTGTTTGTTTGTTTCTTGCTTTTATTTACTCTTTCCTCCCCACCCCCCCTTTTTACTTTTCTTTTTTTTTTTAATTACATGTTGCTAGCTTGTTTCTTCTTTGTTGTGCTTCTCCTTCCTTGATTTCCCATTCCCTGTGTATACTGATTTTGTCTACCAACGTTATCTCTTTTCCTTCCTTCATCTTTCTACCTTCTGATTTCTGTTGTGGTTCTTACATCCCACCTTTTTCATTAGTCTGCAACTTCATGGGTGTTGATTTCTATCTTGTACATTCTGTTTTCTTTATTATTATAATTATTAACTTTTTCCTTTCAGCCCTCTCTTTACTCTTTCTCTCTCTCTTCATCATTCTGGCCTTTTAAATCATACTATATATTTTCCTCTATTTGATTTCCTATTCCATTGTAGGTATTCCACTTTTTTTTTCCCTATTACTCTACACTGCCTACATGAGTTAAATATTCATTTTATTAACTCTTATAAGGTCCCTCTTCTAACTTTTATCAATATTACTATTATCCTTTTTCCTTTCTAACCTCTTTCAATTCCTTGGGCCCTAATCTTTTTCCTTGAAGGGAACATAGAAAAAAGCAAGGAAATAGAATAAGAAGAACAAGCATCAAAGAGAAAACTTAACACACACACAGAACCATCAGCTAAATAAAACTCTAGAGCAGAGAGAGAAGCTAATCAAATGAATAAACCCATCAAAATATAATGATGACCAGAGGGCAACAAAAAATTACAAACCATATTGAGAAACAGGAAGACATGGACCAGTCCAATGAACAAAGTAAAATCCAGGAAGAGATACAGAACATCGAACAATTATCAAAGCTGCCCAAACAAATATCATGGACTAACTTAATGAAGTGAAGGACAAGATTAAGGATATTAAGAAGACACTGGGAGAACATACTGAAGAAATTGTAAACACACATAAAAAGATAACAAATATGATATCAATCCAAGAAATCAAAAAGACGCTGGAATCACATAACAGCAGATTTGAACAGGCAGAAGAAAGAATTAATGATGTGGAAGACAATACATCTGAAATCAAACAGATAATAAAACAGATAGATAAAAAGATAGAAAAAATCCAGCAGGGACTCAGGGATTTAACTGACAACACAAAATGCACATTCACATTATAGGCATCGCAGAAGGAGAAGAAAAGGGAAGGGAACAAAAAGAGTGTTGAAGGAAATAATGGCTGAAAACTTCCCAACCTTATTGGGGGAGATGGATGTACATGTCCAGGAAGCACAGTGCACCCCAAATAGTATAAACCCCAACAGGCTTACTCCAAGACATATAATTATCAAAATGTCCAATGCTCAAGACAAAGAGGAAATACTCAAGGCAGCAAGAGAATAAAGAACCATTACAAACAAGGGAAGCACAAAAAGATTAAGTGCTGATTTCTCATCTGAAATCATGGAGGCAAGAAGACAATGGTATGACATAGTCAAAGTACTAAAAGAAAAAACTTCCAGCCACGAATTCTCTATCCAGCAAAACTGGCATTCAAAAGTGATGGAGAGTCCAAATATTCACTGATAAACAGAAATTAAGAGAGTATGCCTGCACTTCAAGAAATACTAAAGGAAGTTCTGAAGGTTGAAAGGAAAAAACAGTTAGAGGAGAGTGTAAGAACAACTAAAATGACAAAAAAGAGAAATAAAAACAACATAAGACATACATAAACCTAAAAGAAAATATGGCTGATGTAAGAAATTCATTGAGAGTAATAACACTGAATGTTAATGGATTAAACTCACGAGTCAAGAGACACAGATTGAAAGAATGGATAAGGAAATATGATCCATCTATATGTTGTCTACAAGGAAACCACCTTAGACCCAGGGATATAAGGAGGCTGAAAGTGAATGGCTGGAAAACAATCATATAAGCAAACAATAACCATAAAAGGGCAGGAATAATGATCTTAATATCGGAAAAATAGACTTTAAATGCGAAACTATTGTAAGAGACATAGATGGACTCTATATATTAGTAAAAAGGGTGATCTTTCAAGGAGAGAGAATAAACATAAACTAATCAGGGTGCCTCAAAATACATGAAGCAAACACTGGCAAAACTAAATGGAGAAATAAGTGCCTGTACAATTATACTGGGGGACTTTAATACACCATTATCACCATTACACAGAACATCTAGACAGAGAATCAAGAAAGAAACAAAGACTCTCAATAATACATTAGTGGACCTGGACCTAATAGACATATACAGAACACTACACCCAAATACAGTGGGATATGCATTCTTCTCAAGTGCACATGGATCATTCTCCAGAATAGACCACATGCTAGGCCACAGAACAACTCAATGAATTCAGAAAGATTAAGATTATACAAAGTAATTTCTCTGACCACAATGGAATGAAATTGGAAATCAGTAAGGGCCAGAGAAACAGATTAGGCCAAAGATATGGAAGTTAAACAACACACGCTTAGATGTCTCTTGAGGAAATCTCAAAAGAAATCAGTAACTACCTTGAAACCAATGAAAATGACAACACAACATATCAAAACCTATGGGACGCAGCCAAAGCTGTACTGAGAGCGAACTTCATAGCCATAAATGCATATATTAAAAAAGAAGAAAGAGCTAAAATTGAAGACCTAAGTGCACACCTGGAAGAATTGGAAAAACAACAACAAACTAACCCCAAAGGAAGTAGAAAGAAGGAAATAACAAAGATTAAAGCAGAATTAAATGAAATAGAATATAAGAAAGCACTAGAAAAAAATAAACAAAACCAAAAGCTAGTTCTTCAAGAAGATCAATAAAAGTGACAAACCCTTGGCCAGACTAACAAAGAAAAAGAGGCAGCAGATGCAAATACACAAAATAAGGAATGAAGAAGGGGATATCAAGACTGATCCCACCAAAATAAAGAGTATGATAAGAGGATACTTTCAAAAATTATATGCCAACAAAAATGACAATTTAGAGGAAATGGACAAATTCCTAGAAACTCACAAACAGCCTACATTGATGAAAGAAGAAATTGATGAACTCAACAGTCCAATTACAAGTAAAGAGATAGACTCAGTCATCAAAAACCTCCCAACAAAGAAGAGCCCAGGACCAGATGGCTTCACAGCTGAATTCTACCAAACATTCCAGAAAGAGCCAACACCAATTCTACTTAAGCTCTTCCAAAAAACAGAAGTAGAAGGAATATTTCCTAACTCATTCTACGATGCCAACATTACTCTAATACCAAAGCCAAACAAAGATACAAGAAAGGAAAATTTCAGACCTATTTCTCTAATGAATTTAGATGCTAAAGTCCTCAGAAAAATACTTGCTAATCGCATTTAACAACATATCAAAAGAATTATACACCATGACCAAGTGGGTTTCATCCCAGGTATGCAAGGATGATTCAACTAAGAAAATCAATCAATGTAATACACCACATAAAAAGACTGAAAGAAAAAAAACCACATGATCATCTCTATAGCTGCAGAAAATGCATATTAGAAAATACAGCACCCTTTCCTGATAAAAACACTGCAAAAGATAGGGATAGAAGGAAACTTTCTGAATATGATAAAGGGTATATATGAAAAACCCAAAGCTAACATCATCTTCAATGGTGAAGTCTTAAAATCCTTCCCTCTGAGATCAGGAACAAGACAAGGATGCCCACTATGTCCACTCCTATTTAACATTGTCTTAGAAGTACTTGCTCGAGCACTGAGGCAAGAAAAAGATATAAAAGGCATCCAAATTGGAAAAGAAGTAAAATTTTCATTATTTGCAGATGACATGATCCTATGTGTAGAAAGCCCTGAGAAATCTACAACAAATCTTCTAGAACTTATAAAGGAGTTCAGAAATGTCACAGGCTATAAGATCAATGCTCAAAAATCAGTAGCATTTCTGTACACCAATAATTAACAATCTGAGGAGGAAATCAAGAAAAAAAAATACCATTTACAATAGTAACTAAAAGAATCAAATACCTAGGAATAAATTTATCTAAAGATGTAAAGGATTTACATACAGAAAACTACACAACACTGTTAAAGGAAATCAAAGGAGACTTAAATAAATGGACATATATTCCCTGTTCATGGATAGGAAGACTAAACATGATCAAGTTGTCTATCCTACCCAAACTAATCTACAGATTTAATGCAATCCCAATAAAAGTCAACACTATATTTTTTAAGGAACTGGAAAAACTAACCACAAAATATATTTGGAGAGGCAAGAGGCCCTGAATTGCCAAAGATATATTGAAAAAGAAAAATGAAGTTGGAGGTATCACATTACCTGACTTTAAAACATACTACAAAGCAACAGTGATCAAAACTGCGTGGTATTGGCACAAGGATAGACATACTGACAAATGGAACCGAATTGAGAGATCTGATATAAATCCTCACATATAGAGTCATCTGATATTTGACAAGGCTACCAAGCCCACTCAGTTGGGAGAGAATGGCCTCTTCTACAAGTGGTGCTTGGAAAGCTGGATATCCATATCCAAAAGAATGAGAGAGGAACACCATCTCACACCTAATAGAAAAATCATCTCAAGATGGATCAAAGGTCTAAATATAAGAGACAAGACCATAAAGACCTTGGAAGATAATGTAGGGAAGCATCTACAGGACCTTGTAAGGAAATGGTTTCATGAACTTCACACCCAAGCATGAGCAGCAAAAGAAAAAATAGATAAATGGGATCTCCTCAAAGTTAAAAACTTTTGCACCTCAATGGACATTATCAAGAAAATAAAAAGGCAGCCTACTCAATGGGAGAAAATATTTGGTAACCATATATCTGATAGAAGCCTAATATCATACATATATGAAGAAATCCTACACCTCGAAAATAAAAAAAACAACCCATTTAAAAAAATGGGCAAGTGACCTGAAAAGACACTTCTCCAAGGAAGAAATACAAATGGCTAAAAAGCACATGAAAAAATGCTCGACATTGCTAGCTATTAGGGAAATGCAAATCAAAACTACAATGAGATACCATCTTACACCCATTAGAATGCTATTAAAAAAACAGCAGACTATAAGTGTTGGAGAGGATGTGGAGGAATGGGAACCCTCATCCACTGCTGGTGGGATTGTGGAATGGTCCAACCACTGTGGAGAACAGTTTGGGAGTTCTTCAGAAATTTAACAATAGATCTTCCGTATCATACAGTGATTCCACTGCTGGGTATATACCCAGAAGAATTGAAAGCAAAGACACGAACAGATACATGCACACCAATATTCATAGCGGCATTGTTCACAATTGCCAAAAGTTGGAATCAGCCCCGGTGCCCATCAACAGATGAATGGATAAACAAAATGTGGTACATACATACAATGGAATATTACTCTGCTGTTAGAAGGAATAAAGTGCTAACACATGGAATAACATGGATGAATCTTGAAGACCTTATGTTGAGTGAAGCAAGCCAGGCATTGAAGGATGAGCAGTAAATGACCTCACTGATATGAATTAATGTAATTGTGCAGTCTCTGAAAACCACTGTCTGAAAGATAGGTTTACAAAAAAGAGAAGAGAAGAGAAAGTTGTGAGCCCTCACTCATACGGACATAATCTATGGCAAAGTGTTAGAGTGTAGTTGTGTACTGAAGGGATAGGACAGGTGGGTAGTGATATTATTTTATTTGGTGGTGCAGGGTTGACAGGTGGGTAGATTGGAAAGGGTGGGTTAGAATATCCAGGATACTGGGGGGAGAGATGGGAGAGGGACCAGGTGACCACTTGGAATTTGTGGGCATGAGATTGAAAATTCAGAGGTAGGAATGCCCTTATGGCAATATGACAAGGAAGTGTCTTGGTTTATGGTGTTGGTTAAGGGGGCGGAATTCAGGACAGGGGGCATCTGAAGCAGGCTTCTAGGGAGTGTGTGAGTGTTCTTCCTGTCATAATGTATTATAACAGTGGGTGGAGACCCACACAATGAGTGGGAAGGAGATGGACTCCCATTTTTGGGAGGATGAATTCGTACAGAAACAGACAGGTGGGCATTGCTTATGAGCAAGGGCAGTTCCTAATAGAGGAGGACAATCCAGTTTGTCAATCCCTCTTGTTGCATGTAGCTATGAATCTTGTCATCCAATGAGTCAAGTCAGGGGGTCATCGTGGACCCCAGAGGATGGGGAGGGGTAACAGAATAGATCAAACAGGGGGTATTTAGTGGTAAGTGGATATGTTTTATATTACCTTACAGTGATGAACACAGGACATGGTAAATATCATCAAACTGTATAAAATTGTACAGTCTAAAATGTAAACCACATTGTAAACCATTGACAATGTTTAGTAGCTATGTTTCATTATCTGTATAACAGTTATAACAATGCTACCATCCACATACAAAAAGGTTTTAATATGGGATGAGGAAATAGGGAGGAGTTTGGGTATATGAGAGTCCCTTGCATTCTGTGTGTGACTTTGCTGTGACCTAAAACTTCTTTGAAAATTAAGTGAAAAGTAGTGAAACATTGGGGAGTGAGAGGGGGAAGGTGCCACGATACAGACTGGACACTCATATTGCAGTGATAAAAGGCAAAATGTCAAAAAAGATTTTTTAAAGTTTCTTTTTCCCATTTTTTGAATATCGCAATCCTTTTATTTTATTTTATTTCTATTTTTTTTTAAGTTTTCATGTATTTTATCTCGTACATTTAAACTTAAAATTATTATTTCATTTTGCTATTAATTGTATTTTGCTATTATATTGGCCTCATCTTTAAAGAAGCTTTGGATTACAGAAGTGTTACAACTGGGGTGGGAGAGAATTGTTGGTGAGGGGTGTCAGGGATGGGGAGTCATTGGAGGAAGTTCACCTGAACATGCATAAAAGGTCTATAAAATTGTTCAAATGCTCATGGGGCATGGTCACAGTGGGTAGAGAATCACTCAATAAATGAGAGAATACTGAATTCCCAGCCTAGAGAGCTCTGCCACATTCTCCATGGAAGCGGCAATAGTCCCCCAAGTGCGGGAGCAGTGTCTGGCTAAGGAGATGACCCACTGATGGGCTCTTGTTATTGATGACTAGCCTTATGAGTCTTTGCTCTTGAAACTGAAACTTAGACTATTATTATGGGGTGCCTAAGGGTTGCCCCCAGAGATCCTCCTTGTTACTCAAATCTGGCCTCTCTCTATGGCAAACTCAGCATATGAATGCATTACCTTCCTCCCAGAGTGAGACATGACTCCCGGGGATGAATCTCCCTGGCAACGAGGGATTACTACCTAGTGCAAACTGGCAATATGACTGGAAAAAGACCTTGAATAAAAGGGGGAAAAGGTAAAGATAAATGAGTTTATATGACTAAGAGTCTTCAAAGTAATTCGGGAAGTCATCCCAGAGGTAATGCTTATTCACATCGCAGTAGGACCTCATAGGGTTCCAATGTGGATATCACCCCTATTAAAGGGGCTCCTGAGGGCTCTGGAGACACCCAGGTCCTATATCAGGGTGGATAGCTCTGGAGTTTGGCTTCTCATCAGTGGGCCCTACTTTGGAATCTGTGCTCCTGAGTGTGACAGAGTTGGACTCAAATATATCCTCTCTGCACAAGGTCCATCATTCCCTTCTATTCAAATCTATATGTGGTGCTGGAGTTTGTAGGTATACTTCCAGAGACTGGAGTCTTTGGCCTGACCATGTGCCAGCTGGGCCCGGAATGTAAGTGAAGCCGCAACTCCCACTCTGTAGCTCAATGGACTCACCCAGGACACCTGGCGGGGAGATGATGATGGACAACAGCCATCACAGGGAATGGAGAGAGACTGCAGCTGCAGGCAGGATAATCCCATCCATCTTATCCATGGGATATAAGCCCCCTCTCACTTGGAGGTGGAGTGGACATCACCATCCCAGACTCATCAGGATTAGAGGAAGAGCTGTGGACTAGAGTGGACTTACTGGTATTCTGTTATAAACATATTGTGATTCAAGTAATGGAAGAAATTACAACATTAATGTGGAGCCAGTGGCCACTGGATGCTCTGGGGGCAGAGATAGGGAAAAGCAATTGTAATACAGGGGCTTTTTCGGGACTTGGGAATTATCCTGAGTGACATTGCAACAACAGATATAGGCCATTTTACATCATCATATAACATGCAGAACTGTGTGGGAGAGAGTGTGGTCTACAATGTGAACTATGGTCCATGCTTAGTGACAAAGCCCCAGGATGTGTATATCCATTGCAGGTGATATGCCACACTAATGAAAGATGTTTATGTGGGAGGTTGTGGGAGATGTGGGAGGTGGGGCATGTGGGAATCCCTATAATTTTTGTGTAACATTTATGTAACCTAAGTATCTTTTTAAAAAAATTATTAATTTAAAAAAGTATATTTAGAAGCATTAAAATAATTATCTGCCCAATTCATAAAAATTTCCAAATACAGAATTGTTGAATTGTTCAAAACTTTAAGAGTATTGTTAATTAATTAATTACTTTTGCTTGTGTAGATAGTGGAGAAATGTTTTACTTCCTACATGATTTAATAAATGGGAAATCATGAGAAACTCTTAAGAATTTTTTTTGCTTCAAATTATTCTACCCACATTTGAATTTGAATTGATTCAATTCATTGAATTGATATAGTTTATAGGAATACCATTGTTAATTGTATTAGCCTATATGTCCTTGCCATTGCTTTTGTCTTGTCTGTTTAATTTGTTAAGGACTAAAAAAAGCATCTGGAATTCTTTCACAATCATTCTAAATTTGTTCACTTCCCTTATCATTTCCTGCTGTATATTATGTTATATGATTTGAGCACTAAAGGTTAAGGTTTTACATCTACTGTGGCATCACTGTGGATTGTAGACTTCAACTTTTGAAAGTAATATTCATTCATCCAGCAAATATCTACTGAGCACCTATTATATGATTGGTCATTGTAGCTTATATTTTTGCTTTGAATTCAATTTTGACTGACAATAATATCTTAAACATGCTTCTCTGTTTGCATTTTCTAATTAATATCTTTGCATAATTAAAAAAAAAAAACTTTCAACTTTCATGAGTCTCTTTGAAATCTTTCTTTTGTCTATAGCATATAAACTTTTTGACCCTTAATTAGAGTCTTTTCCTTTTAATTGGTATGTTTATAATATTTCTATTATTGCTATATTTGATTACTGTATTTTTTGTAATATTATCATTTTTTTTACCTTTTTAAAAACTTTTTAAGCTCTCTTTGTGCTATTTTATTGTCTATCTTTGCTTGTAGCAAAAAGTCATGTTGTAATTATATATCTTCTGAAGAATAGTAGATGCCAGATGATAATATTCAATGTATACAGAAGAAAAAATATAGGGACTCCAAATTCTAAACCTAGTCAAGTTTTCATTCACATGTAGAGTCAAAATAATGAAATTATCAGATATGGGAGGGATTGGAATATGCATAATGTTCATTTCCTAAAAATCTAAATAAGTACGTAATTCAACAAGATTAAAGGAGAACAATACCATCAGGAATAATGATGGTAATGATCAAATGGCGGCCATTAGTGTTCTTAGTGCTCTTTTACACATAACACCTCATTTAATCTTCACAACAATCCAACAAGCCAATAGACATTATTTTTCTCTCAAAATTCTATATAAGAAACTGAGGCATGGAGAAATTTAGTAACTTACCAGGGCCATACAGTTTATATGGGCAGAACCTGGTTAAGAACACAAGCAATTGGTGCTCTTGAAACAAAGCATCTAACTAATATATTCTACTGTTAAGAAAGGGAAAGTGAAATTGGGCAAATGTGCGATGAAAGGGATGCCAGTGGGTATTAAATACATTTAAACAAAGAATGAAGCCCCAATAACTAGAGACATTAGAATTTAATTTATTCAAATTAGAATTTAACATACTCAAAAGTCAAATAATGTAAAGATAATTTTTTTTATCATAATCTGGGACAGAATCCCAGAATGTAGCAGAAAGGGGAGGGGGGAGTTGAAGTGGCAGAGGGAACAGGGAGTTGTTTGACATATATTGTTTTTAAATTGAAATTCATAACAGTAGGTTTAAGACTACTGTTTATAATTGTAAAGTAGAAGAAATAAAAATAGTTCAAAAGTATTTGAGAAAATAAATTTGATAAAATGTTCTACAAAGTAGATCAATAAAACAAAAAATAATAAGGGTGAAAAGATAAGATACATAAATTAACAATTCCAGAGATCCAAAATCTACCTATGGGTTCCAGAAAGAAAGTCATGGTGGAGGTGGAAGAGCATAGAAAAAGTAAATATAGACTATAGATCTACAGATATGAAATGAGATACAGTTTCATATATTTTATTTTTCATTGTCAATAATAACCAGGGAGTGGGTCATTTTTGGCCCCCTTCAAATTAGGGTTACCAGATCCTACATTAAGTTCAAGCACTTGGCAGCACACACAAATTTCCTACCATTCTGTTTTCTTGTTCACTAACTAAAATATTAAAGGTATTTCTTCAAAGTCCTTTTCACAGCTGCTTTCACCTCCTCATTCTTAAGGCTGTAGATGAGGGGATTCACCATGTGTGTGACCACATTGTACTGCAAGGAGAAGAACAAATCCAGGGAGGAACCAGAGGTGGGCATGAGATAACGAATCAAACCTGAACCAAAGAACAGGATCACTGTAATGAGGTGGGAGGAGTAAATGTTGAAGGCCTTGCTTCTGCCTGTTGTAGAGCTGATGGACAAGATTGTGGAGATAATGCAGGATAAGAGAAGATAAGGAAGAATGGTCGAAGCCCATGCAGTAAGATGGAGCAGATCAGGATATCAATAATGGTGGAGATATCAGAGCAAGACAGAAGGAAGAGAGTGGGCAGCCCACAGATATAGTGGTGTGTGGTTTGGTCTTCACAGAAGTCAAGATTAACAGCCACTAGCACAATGACAACTGAACTGAGACCAGCCAGACCCCACGAGACAATCACTAGGCTCATACAGAGATGGCTGTAGAACAGTGGTGGTAGATGGCAGCATAGTGATCATAGGCCATCACTGAGAGCAAAAAGGCTTCAGTCCCTGCTGTGATAAACACAAAGACCGGAGCCAGGCAGCTCTCTACTGAGATGGTCTTCTTTTCAGACAGGAGGTCCTCCAGGAGCTTGGGCACAGTGACAGAAGAGAAGCAGAGGACCAGGAATGACAGAATACTCAAGAAGAAGTATATAGGTGCTTTGAGGTGGGGATCAGCCCTGATCACCAGCAGTATCATCAGGTTCCCCATTAGGGTCAGGAAATAAATCACCAGGAAGAGCACTAAGAGCTGGGTCTCAATGTGGGGCCCCATGAGAATAAACTCAGGTGACGGTGCTGTGGTTCCTCGGGGTTATTTACAGATATTTCCTGGGAATTAAGTAAGAAGACATGGTGAGATCTCCATTGATGGTTCCTATCTCCTCCAAGGCATCACCCCTTCTTCTTATACACGCTTCCTATTTTGCCTGGACTCTGTGCTCAGACATCTAAAGCTGCCCTCACTGTATCTCAGTAAGATTTGTTATACTGTCTTGTCTATTACCAATCTTGTGTGATAGTCTTCACATACTTCAGAAAATCTTATTCCTGTTCCATGGGGATTGATTGAAAATCTGACACACTTCCACATTCATGTTAATTAGCTACTACTAGACTCTTCCTACAGTTCTGAAATCTTTAAAAGTTCCAGCACATCTCTGTAGAGATTTCCTAAACCTTTTATTCTTTCCTAAATTTCCAAACCACTGCATTTTTTTCCTCAAAATAATCTAATGTTTCCTTACCTCAGCCAACTTATCCATTAGGAAAAATAGGAACAGAGCCAAAAAAACATAATTGTTTTAGGGCCTATGAAAATGTTTTCATTTCTTGTAATATCAGAAGAAAGAAGTGAATATATTCCAGTTTGGATTATTTTTGTCTTTATAGCAATGCAATCATCAAGAATAATTTTAAAAACATTTTTTAATTGAAGAAGGAGCCCACAAAGGCAAATGTTTCTGGGGCCCATAAAAGTAATGATTTGGCTCTGTTCCTCATTTTCTAAACAGCAGATTTAATTTTAATAGGACTTTACTGTATCCAGAGCACTATCTCAATCACCATCTCAGTTGGGTCTCTTGACAAATCTGTGAGAAATGCCAGGTGATTCTGATTTCTAGGTTAGGTCATCTTATCCTCATTTTATCTGTGAGAAATCTGATATTCAGGGTGATTTTGTAATGTACAGATAACAAGTAGAAGAACCAGGAAATAAATTCCATTTGTTTCCCAATTATCAGTCCATTGTCTAGGCTTGGCCCACAGGAATGAAGACCACTTTTCCTACCCTGACATACTTTAGATTTTCCTCATCTGCCCTTAACCTGCCTTTCAGCCATTTGGCTGCTTCTGATACCAGACAGGTCTGCTTGGTTCTGTCTTTGCTCACATTGTTCTCCTTTTCAGATATTCATGTCCTTTGATGCACATATCCAAACTCTCATGGGCCTCCCAGCTTCGTGCAACTCTTGCTTTTTTTCCTTGTAGCCTGTTCTAACTGTTCCCTCCTCTAAACCTACAGTTCTCTGTTCAAATCAACTGGCTTCTTGCTCTTAGTCATCTTATATAAAACCCTTATTTTTACTTTTTTATTCATTTAAGTTTAAACATGTATCTCAGTTTCCCTCTACAGACTTTGAGCTCTTGAGGTCATGGACCACATTTTAAGAGTAACAGCCACAAATACACATTTCTCTGGCTCTGGGCATACCCATTCTATGTTAGCTTCAGACTAACCTCTCAGATTATTTGGGTGCACCCATAAGAAAGTTATGTTTGCCTCATACAAGACCACTTTGCTACACCAAGTCTAATCTGCTTTCACTTCATTGCCCCAAGGAGCACTAATGTCAGGCAGGAGTACTGCTGATGGCATTGCTTGAAAAAAGTTGTCATGATTCCTACCTATGATGCACAGGACTGCAGCTGCTGACTTTCTAGGATGCTGTTATCTGCATGGACCATGTCATCTTATGTCACTGCAAAACCTCATTTTTATAGAAGCCCCAGGCACTCTTGCCATTTGGCAAGAAGATGCTTGCATTTGTGTTGTGTACTTCTTATTCTTTTATTGTCCTGTGAGGGATAGAAAAAAATCTTATAGTTTTCTCTAAGTTTTTCTTGCATCCTCTTGCCTTAGGTCTCAGGTGTGTCCAATAGGACAACAATGGTAGACCATGATGCTAAACTTAGAATCATTTGTAACCCCAAATAATGTGGCTATGTAGTAAGTAATTGTCCTATCTGAAGACTCTGGCCTAGACTGAATATTTTTAGGTAAATTTTCAGTATTCTGCTTTTGTTTGGCAGTTCACAAACTGACCCAGGTAGCCTTCTGGACTCAAAGATTTTAATCCTGCAGAGTCAGAGAGCTTTCTTCTGACACCTCCAGCCTTACCAGTAATCTAAGACCAGGTGCTATCCCAGCATGAGAAACTTAACTCCTGGACCTATTAAACAAGCCCATGCTTAATCCCATCATAGATCCAGTCTGGGTTACCTGTGAGCCTGAACAACAGGGCAATGTTCTCCTTTCTGTGCCTTAGAGCTTTAGCTTAGATTCAGTGATGATGAGGAATAAGCAGCTGCAGAAGTTACTTTTGAGCATCCTGCAGAGATAAAATTGAAAATACCTTTGAAAGCAAACATTTTATCTCAAATATATGCAAGCAAAATAAAATGATTAATGAAGCCATCCTCTCAATAATTTGGATATTTCAAAGTATTTGTGCATAAGGCTATTCTGAGAATTGTTTCCATTCTTCCATTTCACTCATGAGGGGGACCTGGCCTAGTATCCCACAGGGCTTCAAGCTCTCATATTAAGAACATTGTAGAATTTCTGGAGAAACATTATCTGTCTTGATGTAGTCAAGCTGATTATCTGAGGTTTCTTTAATGACCAGAGACAAATCTTTGAATTTAAATCCTAGATCAATTAAATATGAAAATAAATTGAAGCTTCAGTATTCTATAGAAGAGAATATTGGCTTCATTTCATCTGAAATATAAAAGACAGATCCAGATTTAGAACATGGGATGAGAACATTGAAAGGCTAAAGGGAACAACAGGGGGGTTGATCACAGAGAGAGGTAGAACGTTCAAAAGAAGATTTCAGAAGGATTTTAGACAAGCACCTGTCTAACAATTTTTCAAGCACAAACATTTCATATCTATGGTTAACCTGGTGATTTGATAAATTTCTTTTACAAAGAGATAAAGCACAATACTGAGTATATTTATTTTATAGCATTCAAGAAGTTTCAGTGAAATAAGCATCTTTCCATTCAGCATTTAATACAGAAATTGACATATTCATCTCATTGACTTAAGGGTCAAACCAAAATTAAGAAGAAACGACTCCGAGCCAGATAGTATTTAGTTATCTGCTCTTGCCCAAAGGGTTTGCTACTTGAAAGTAGGTTGATATCAAATAAGATATTATTTGGGTGCCTGGTGAAGTGCCTTCCCCATGTTGGTTGTTTTAACTAATTCTGGCTTGAAGAAATGAGTGAAGGCAAACAGTGGACCCTAACTTAAGCCATGGACTTTAAGTAATAGTACAATTATGAAAATGCGTTATCATCAATTGTAACAAATGTTCCACATCAATGAAAGGTGTGGGTGGTGGGCTGGTATATGGGAATCCTGTAAAACCACAACTTCTCTAATTAAAAAAAAAAAAGGAAAAACAAAGAAATGCATGAAGAGTGTGTGAAAGGTCAGCTTGGACAAGGTGGCATGAGGGAGCCTGGGGGCTGAGTACCCACATTCAGGTGCAAAGTGCCTAGGGGAGGATCTAACCTGGGGAGAAGAATACCAAGGCTGGAGCAGGAGGGCAGCAAAGGTAAACTCACCCCTTGAAGTTATTCTCAGAGCTCTCCACTACTGTGCTCTCTCACAGGATTCACGCTGTCTTAGTTATGACTAGATCTGTGGTGGTTTCGTAACAGAAAACATTTACTGCAGTTCTCCTGACTGGAGCACTGGGCAGGCAGGGGAATAAGTGACTCCAAAACTCCAGTATCTATCTCTGCAATCCTCCTTTCACTCCTGATCTCACTTTCTGTAATATTTTGGGATTCTGAAGGAAGAACAGGCTTATGTCCAAGCTGTAAGCCGTCTATATCCCCAGTGTTATATAGGGAGGGAAGTGAGACCTTTGAGATGCTTTCCAGGCAGCTGAGAGAAATGCTCCATTAGTGGGAACAGAATATCAGGGCCCAATCCTGGGGAGGAGACTGTCTGCCAAGGTGCAGGAAGTTTTTATCTCCAGCCCAGAGGAGAGGGGGCGTGGAGGGGCAGCTTAGGCTTTAGAAGAAATGGATGGATCTTGAAGTGGCAGGGGCCTGGGTGAGGGAGACAATGGAAAGCAGAAGGAAAACACATATGGCACTTACCAGGAAGAAAGATAGAAGGAAAATCCGAGAATTAGAGAAGATTTTTTCCTGTTTCTGGCTTTTTCTGGAGGAGGCGACCCTGGAACACTCTGGGTTTCCCATGGTGGGTAGACATTTACTTTATAGGTAAAATCTCCCCATAAGAGAGCTGGTGTCACAGGCAGCTGAATCTCAGATAGTAGGAAGCCTATGTTCTTGGAGTCAGTAAGTGCAGGACATTAGAATAGTTCAGTTCTAAAAGCACTTTGAAATGCCACAGAATCATGACTATCTCCTCAGTACCTTAACCTAGAGGGGTGCTCTGTTATGCAGGTCACTGCATGAAGAGAAAAGAACAATTTCTCTAAATAAGATCATTTTGAAACAACCAGCATATATTTCATTGATCCTTTCTTATGTGCTCTGAGGTCTAATAACCCTGACATCTCATTATTTACTTCCTCTGCTGAAGGCATCTCCTGAAGACATCTCCTGAATCCTGTGCTGAAGGCATCTCCTGAAGAAAGAACACTTTACTGGAACCACTCAGAATGCTTGGGCTTAGGCTGCCGTGGGCTGGGTCTGCACTCACGGAAAGCTGGGCCAATGCCCTGTAGTCCCTGAAGCCTCAGCCTGAGGTAGAGCTCTGGACTCACTAACTACACAGTTTCTAGTTAACTAGAAAGTTAAACTTAGTAACAGGCATGTGGAGATTCTCTTTCTGGCAGTATTTGAAGTTTCTGAATTAAAGTACCAATTTAAAGCCTGGAAGAGAACTATTATTAAGCTTGTGGGGGCTGAAAAGAGGAAAATAAGATAGGGATTTTAAGGATTTATTCCAACGGAAAATGGACATTTTCCTCATGGCCCAATGGAGCTGCGAATGGCCTTTAGTAATTCTCAATTTGAATTTCTATTTGAATTAATTATTATAAAACCTATGACTCAGGAGCTGAGCTGTGGTACACACCTGAGTCACAAGTTATTATCTTGTGTTTGTATAGGTATTCACATATAGGTATTATTATTATTAATAATTCAAACACCAGGTTTTAAAATGTTGAAAGCCAACATATTTTATTTCTTATTTGAAGCACAAAAGACTCATCAACATATTAGTGGAATTTACATATCGGTAGCAAACACAGAGGTCATATCTCCATTAATTTAACTGAAGCCATGAAAAAGTCAGTAGAACACTAGTTTATTCAACATTACTTTAGAATGCCAGGTACTGTCATATGATGGGGCTTCAAAGATAATAATACATCTTTCTGCTCATCTACCTAAGCTTTCCTAGGTGTATATAGACATTATATCTAAATGTCATCCTTTAAGAAAAGTTAAACCAGTTGTTACTGATTGCTTACTATCTGATTGCATGTTAGCAAAAATTTCTCAGTTCTAGGAAGTAAACATTACTCCTTGTAATAAAGGCCAATTTCATATGACTTTGCCTTGTATGGAAATGTTGCTCATTGACTGGCATCGACTCTGTAAATATGAGGTGTAAATAAGGTAAAAGCCTGTACCATTTCTGGCACTTTAGGACTTAGCAGTATTTGAAAGGCTGTAGACACCATCTAGCTGTAGTTGCTGAGGAGAGGACCGATTGAGCAATAGGGGTTTCAGTAGCTTTATTGGGAGGCAGGAGAATGGAGTTTTCTTACTATCCATCTCCCAATCAATCCTGAACATCTCTGCTTAATCACTTTTTTAATGTTTTTATGTAAGTTTTCCCTTTTAAAATAATATATTCAGGGCTATAATATGTTTAAGACATCTCATCTGGTTTAACCCTTTGTTTATTAAGTGAGGAAATGAAAGTGACTTGTACAAGATGAAACAGTTGGTGTCAGAGCATGAGTCTTGTGCAATAAATATTCTTGTTATTCACTATTTAATTTTTGCCACCAGCCATCAGAAAGACTAAGAGAGTTTCACATTTATTAGTGTGAAAAATGCTTGGGATGTCATAATGGAGAATAGATTTTATGGAGTGCTTGGTTCATAGTGGGTATTTCAATAAATATTTGTTGCATGAAGATATGAATAAATATGCTCAGTGTTGTATTTGTTGCACTTAAGATGAATATTGAGCACTCAGTAGGATGTGTGTATCTATGGTCATAAGGTTAATTTTGACTAGAGATATAGATTAGGAAGTCATAACCGTTTGGGTGGTCATTGAAACCATGGAGTTAAATAAATAATGCTAGGAGAGATAAGTACGATAGAAACAGAAGATTTCCAAGGACAGAATTTTGAGAAATTGTGTCATTTAAATAGGTGGTAGGGAAAGTGGAAATGGTAGTTTAAACTGAAGTGGAGTATTCTTAGATCCAGGAATGATATGAAGGAGACCCCAAAAGCAGAGTTTTAGGGAAGTAAAATAATCATTGATGGTGTCAAAGTACAGTAATCTAATAAGATAGGACCCAAAGGAAATGGAGATACCACTGAAGGATCATTGTTTCAGATAATTCTTTGTTTCAGATAAGTTACTCTGATATTCCCCACATAGATTGTGGTAATTACCCATTCCTTTGAGTTCTTGCAATACCCTGTGTGTGGTCTGACATTGAAATTAAGCTACTGTGATATAGTTACCTCCTTGTATATCTGTCATTCCCAGTAGACAGACTACTTGAGGGTGAGGCTCTGTCTTTTTCATCTTTGTACAATGACAGTGCCCCAGGATGTTAATATTTTATCAATGGATGAGCATGACTTTAAAAGGAAGGAGAGAGATAAGGTAGAGGACTACAGAGCTGAGGGAATATTATTTTGTATTTTATTTTTGAAGATGGGAGAAAACAGCATGTTTATACCTATAGAAAAGGGAACAGTAGAGCAAAGTAGGTTAAAACCATAGGACACAATGGAAAAGACTGATGCAGCACAGCCCAGGAGGAGATGGTAAAAAATTCTCCCTCATACATCAGTTATTAAAGTTAAGTCTTTAGAGTTAGAGTTTTTCTTTGACACTGAAAGAAAGGTGGTGAATTTACATGCAGATGTAGATAGAAATTTGAGTATGGAGGAAAATGATTAAGATATTCTCTGCCAAGTGGAAAGCAAGATCATCTGGTGAGTGGTCCTTTTTAAGGTTAAGGAGAAAGAAGGATAATAGTTTTGTAGGTCAAACAATGTTTGAAGCATAAAATAAATCACATATGGGCTAATATCCTGGATATTCATATGGAGAAGTTAGGTAGAGCTTGTGAATGTAAGGAAAGAAAAAGACATGAACACAGGGCCATGAGTGTTTCTAAAATGATGCACCATGGGGTCAGGACAGAAAGGGGAAAAAATGAAGCTTTGTTGAGGTGATAGAGAGTGTATTAGTTTCCTAGGCATGCTGTAACAAATTACTTTAATGGAGGTTTGTATCATTCTCTCAGTTCTGGTGACCAGAAGCCCGAAATCGAGGAGTCAGCTGGTTGCACACCTTCTGAATGGGAGATTCCTTCCTTGCCTCTTCCAGTTCTTGTGGTTCCAGTCATTCTTTCCATGTGACTTGCACAACTTCAATTTCCACTTCCAACTTCAAATCACCTTCTCCGCTGTTTGTGTCTCTCTTCTCCTCTGTTTCTCTTTTATAAAGACACTGCTATTGGCTTTAATGTCTACTTTAAATCCAGGATGTTCTCAATTTTGCAATTATTATTAATCACATCTGAAAAAACCTGTTTCCAAATAATGTCACATTCACAGGTTCCAGGGTTCTAAATTGGGCATAAGTTTTTGGAGGCCACTAGTAACCACTACAGAGTGATACAAGGAGGAAACAAAGAATTGTAAGTTTTAGAGAGGCATAGTGCAAGTAGTACATCTAGAATCTTGGAGGATAGACGATTACAATCTGCAATTAAAGTTTAAAGATTTGGGACCATTCAATTAGATGAATGATCTGCTGGAATCAATGCTGGAATCAATTTGAGCAACAGAGAATGGAATCAGACATTATAGAAATTTGAGATCAGGTTATTGGATGATTCAGAGCTGTAAATGCTGAAGTTGTCTTTTATAATATCAGAAAATGAGATGACAAGAAGACTGTGAGGTGAAATCCAAAGTACAGTACAAATGGGAGACAAAAAGTGGGCAGTTAGTAGATAAAACAATGATGGCAAATGAAGGCATATTTTAGGGATGACCTCACAACTTCTGGACCAAACTGGACCATTGTACCATCCAGGTTTCCTAGTCATAGCTGACATTTAACTTAATAGATCTAATCTAATGTCCCTCCTCGGCATTTTTTCTATTTGAAGTTCTTAATACTCTATCTTCAATTTGTCCCTCTATACTGCCTTTTCTATGCCTCCATTAATATGGTCAAATCTTTTCCTTATTAAAAAAGAATTCTTCAACCTTGATACCAGTTCTTAATACTTCCCTCTAAAATTCTCTTCAATGCTAAACTCCTTTACACTATGGTCTGAATTATCTTCCTATTTAATCAACACCCTTGAGTTTGGCTTCCACCCACCTCTACTAATTTTGGTACTAGTTTTACACATTATAGAAGAAGAGAATCTATCATAGCATGAGGGACCTGGCAATGGGTGTCGATTGCCCTTGGTAAATTGGCCAAAACCAGATCTCCTCAAGACAAATCACTAAAGAGTCAATTTGTAGAAATGTACATTTGCCAAAAATTTCTAGCACCAAATTTAGATTTCACATATGATAGGGGTGGTTTCAACCCCTCTGGTGACTTAACCAATTCTTTCTATTTTTGAGCATTTTCAGGATTTTAAAATTCAACTCTTTTAATGGCACACCTCCCCAGGCCAGCTCTGCATGTCTACAGCTCTTACCCAATTTCAATTGATTTTAATACTTCAAAGAGTGAGTTTTCCAAACCTTGACCACTTTCTTCAAGCTTCCAGGCTTCACTTAGTGTCCCTTTTCTACAATAGTTATGCTATGTATGCATAGTGCTTTGTTGTTTTTTAAAGTGATTTGATATTTATTACTGAATCCCTGCTCATTCTCTCCAGAATAAACTGCTTAATTTTTTTTAAATTCTAAAATTCAGGAGCCTAAAATTTTCAGGTCCTAAAGCTTATACCACTGCTAATAGATATGTAAAAGGTGCATGGAAGCTTGTCTTATTGTCATGAGGAGAGGAGTTACAGTCTGGCTAGCCTGGGGTTTAGGAAGGGCTTGGGAAGGTAAGTCACAAATTCTTTAGGGTTTGAATTCTGGGGACTAGAACGGTGGAAAGAGGAATAGAAATAGACAACTTTTGCAACTCTCAACACCTGAGGGCCTTTGTCTGGCTTCAACAGATGTTTTTCAGAGATGGTGAGCTTTGTGAAGGCACCAGTATTAGCTTGGGGTCCCACCTGATTCCTGTGTAACAGAGTAGCAGTATTCAAGTGAGGTAGTCTGAGAGTGGATGTGGCTCAAGTGGTTTAGTGCCTGCTTCCCACATGGGAGGTCTTGGGTTCAGTTCCAGGTGCCTCCTAAAAGGGAAAAAACAAACAGCAAGCAAAGAAATGAAAAAATCAACTCAAGGGAGCTGATGTGACTCAGTGGTTGAGCGCAGGCTTCCCACATATTAGGTCCCGGGTTCTGTCTTCGGCTGTGGTACCTAAAAAAAAAGAAGGATATGAGAGTCTTGAAGACTAGTTAAATTCAGTCAAGTGTAATCTTTGCCTGCTTGAAGTTTTGTATCTTGTGAAGCTCAAATCCACTTCACATCTTTCTGATGTAACCTAAATAAGATCACACAAGTCATACTGTCTGCAGCACTGCAAGAAGTTCAGCTTCTTCTAGACTCTAAATTATGAGGTAGGTCTGATCACAGTGAAACTTTTAATGTAATAGAATACTTGAACTGTTCCCAGTGCTTTCTATTAACCCATTTAATCCTCACAATATCCTTATGACATAGGTATTATTATAATAACATTTTATAAATCATCATCATCATCATCATCATCAAGGCATAAAGAAAGAGTAACTTGCTCCAGGTCTCACAGTTAGCAAGAGCTGGGATTTAGATACAGTAGCCTGGCTCCAGAGTCTAAGCTCTTGACCATTGCCCTCCAGCCTGTTATAACCAACATAGAAACCCCAGAATAGTAATTCTCACCTAATTAGACCTAAGGTTCTATTTTAAATTCAAATATTTAATGTCCCCTTTATAATTCTTAATTGAAATTCACAGATAATATCACAATGCTTCTCACATAATTTCACAAAAATCTATATAATGTGCTAAATGTCAATGTCATAGTTTGCTAAAAACCACTGGGATTAATATACTGGTAATGGGTTGGCTTTTTAAAAAATATATGTTTTTTATTTTTTTAAAGATACTTAGAATACATAAATGTTACATAAAAATTATAGGGATTCCCATATGGCCTTTTCCCCACACCTCCCACATTTTCCCACATAAACAACATCCTTAGTGTGGTACATTCATTGCAATTGATAAATGCATTTTGGGGCATTGCCACTGAGCATGGATTATAGTTTACATTATCATTTACACTCTCTCCCACACAATTCTGTAGGTTATGGGAAACTATATAATGGCCTATACCTGTCATTGCAATGTCATTCAGGACTATTCCCAAGTCCTGAAAATGCCCCTGTATTACACCTATTTTTCCCTCTCCTTGCCCTCAGAGCCTCCAGTAGCGACTGCCTCCACATTAATGTTGTAATTTCTTCAAGTGCTAGAATCATAATAAGCCTATAGTAGAATAACAGTAAATCCACTCTAGTCCATAGTTCGTTCCGCAATCCTGAGGATTCTAGGATGGTGATGTCCACTCCACCTTTAATTGAAAGGGGGCTTCAATTCCATACAGGTGGATGGGACTTTCTTGCTTGCAGTTGTAAGTTCTCTCATTCCTTGGTATGGTGGTTGTCCATCCTCACCTCCTTGTTAGTTGTCCTGGGTGAGTCCAAAAAACTGGAGAGTAAGAGTTGCAACTCTGCTGAGGCTCAGCACCCAGCTGGTACATGGACAGCCCAAAGATTGAAGTCTCTTGGATGTACATCTACCAACTCCAGCACCAAGTTAGGTTCAAATAGATGGGACAGGTGAGCAATGTGTAGGAAAGCCATAACTGAGTCCAACTCTGTCACTCTCAGGAGCACAAACTCTAAAGTAGGGCCCACTGGCAAGGTGCCAAACTCCAGGGCTATCCACCCAGACCATAGGACCTGGTGTCTCCAGAGCCCTTGGGAGCCCCTTTATTTGGGGTAGTATCTTCTTTGGCAGTCTATGAGATCCTGCTGAAATGTGCATAAGCATTACCACTGGGATGACCTCCCGACTGACTTTGAAGTCTCTTAGCCATATAAACTCATTTGTCTTTACCTTTTCCCCCTTTTATTTGAGATCTTTTCCCAGTTGCTTTGCTAGTTGGTGCTTGGTGGTAATCCCTCGGTGCCAGGGAGGCTTATCCTTGGGAGTCATGTCCCAGGTTGGGGGAAGGTAATGCATATATATGTTGAGTTAGGCTTAGAAAGAGGCCACATTTGAGCAACAAAGAGGCTCTCAGGAGGTAACTCTTAGGCACCCTATAACACTAGGCTAAGTTTCAATTTCAATAGCAAAGGCTTATAAGCATAGCCATCAATATCAAGGGCCCATCAATGGACCATTCTCCTTTGCTAATCATTGCCTCTGTACTGGGAGATTGTTGTTGTTCCATCAGAGAATGTAGCAGAGCTCTCCAGGATGGGAATTCAATATTCTTTTGGTTACTGTGTGAATCTCCACCCACTGTGACAATGCTCCTTGAACATTTGAACACATTTATATACCTTATATGTATGTCCAAGTGAACTTCCTCCTATGTATTCCCCATCCCTGAAACCCCACACCAATGATCCTCCCTGCCCCAGTTGTATCCCTTTTGTGATCCAAAACTTCTTCAAAAATGAAGCTAATAAAATAGCCAAATAAGATTAATAGGAAAGTGAAATGATAATGATAGGTTTAAATATAAGAAATAAAATACATAAAAATTATAAAACCTAAAAATGAAATAAAATTTTAAAAATTGGGAGATTAAAAAATAATGAAAAATATTTTTAAAAAATTTTTTGGCATTTTGCCTTTCATCACTGCAATATCTGTTGTCCTGTATGTACAGTGACATTTTCTTCTATTTATTCCCCAGAGTCTTACTTTTTTTCATTTTGTTTGCAAAGAAGTTTTAGGTCACAGTAAAGTCACATACAGAATACCGGGTCTCCCATATACCCAACCTCATCCCCTTTTCCCCCTTCCCATGTTAAAACCCTTTTATATGTGGATGGTACATTTGTTACAACTGATATACAAATAGTGAAACAGCTACTGACCATGGTCAATGGTTTATATTATGGTTTGCATTTTAGACCATACACTTTTATAAATATTTATGATTGGGTTGGCTTTTAAAATGAGAATTTAAAGGCTGTGAAAATGTACAAATCAAGGCATCATCAGAGATGCTGTCCCACTAAAGTTCAGCTGTTGGTGATCCTGAATTCCTGCTACATGGCAAGGTACAAAGGTGGCTCTGTTGGTCTCTGTCTTCTCCTCCAGGCTCACTTTATCCCCCAGCTCAGCTGTGGGTAATAAGTCATATGGCAGGGTCTACTTGTCTCTCCCCTCTCTTCTGGGTCTCATTGCTTCAGCTCCACGTTGCTCTGTCTGTGGCTTTTCTCTCTTCCCAGGTTCATTGATTACAACTTCTGGAGGCTTTCCTCTATCTCTGAGGCCTTCTTTCTGTTTGCCTGTGACTTTTATTCCTTTGTTTAGAAAGGACTCCAGTAAGTGGATTAATATCCATGTTAGGCTATGCCCTACTGGAGCAATCTAATCAAATGACCATTAAGTGATCTAATCTAATTAAAGGTTCAGAAGAGTTCAAATAAGAACATAATTTTCTGAAGTCCACATAAAAGACTCAAACCAACACAGTCAATAAAAGAGTTACAAAAAGGAAAATAATTCATTATAGTATAATTATTTTAATAGAAATGCTTGGCTACAGCTACACTAGAAGACATAATAAAGGAGTCAGATGCTGAACCCTAAACACAGAACCAGTGTGAGCACAGTAGCTGCAAACACATATGGACATAGATGTTTCCTGTTGGCAAATCAAGCACATAAGCAGCATAGCCATCAGCAACGGAATATTCTGAAATGGTGAAAAATCTTAAAATTCTAAACAAAAAAAAGTCAGTTCTACCCTTGGTTTACACAATAGTGTATTCCTGAAAAATTCATTGTATATTAACTCCATGAAAAAGTGCTTTGAGTTTGGTGTGAAATGCAGTCAACTTCTGGACTCATTATTTCTCAGCAGTCTTTATACCTACATGAATGTCCACCAGGACATTTAAGTCATGGTGGACACAGAAAAGTTCTTCAGAGTGCAGAACTGTCCTGCACATTGCAGAATAGCTGTATCCCACTTCCTAAGTACTAGTACCTCCCTCCAATCAGTGTGACAACCAAAAATCGACACATTCCCAAGTTGTCCCCTAGTATTGGTACCAACACCATTGTGAACTACAGCCCTAAAGCTTGAAATTTCCAGATCTCAAACAGTGACACCAGACTGGAGTCCCCCAGTAAGAGGCCAATGTTCTTCCCTGGGGACAAGAGGGAATTCATATATCTGACCCCCCCCAGTCAGGTACATAACACAGTGAGAAGAAGCAGCAGGAATCCAGGAGACTGAGTGTAGAAGAGTCTCCATTCAGGGCCGCAAAGAGAAGAGTTTCCAAGGATTCTTATGTCTCAGGAAAGAGTAGCTTTTCCAGAGGGGAGAGGCATTATGTGACCCTCAGGGAATTAGCTGAGGGTCACCTTCTGTCAATGAACTACCACTGGCCTACAAAGGAGAGGGAGATGATATAGGGTAGTATTGGGCTTCAACTCACCAAATCCAGAAAAGTACAGTAAATGCATGAAGCCATTGGCCAAAACCAGGAGATAACCCAACAATATCCACTATTCAAATTCAATTGGTCACTATCCATTTGGGTAAGAATTCTATGGAGAAAACTCAGCTTTGGTCTGGGGAGAAGAGACCACCTTGGGAAACTTTCATTCAGAGATTCCTACCCAGCAGTCCAGCAGGAGAAGCCAAAGATAGGAAACAAAGACCTGGGACACCAGCCTTCTTGGATTTTCGAAAACAACAGCCAATATTTAAGAAATGCCCTCAACTGAAGACCATGGGTTCACATATTTTGTATTATTTGGACACTCAATTTCATATGGTTTAGTTCTTGTCAATAATGATGATTTGTTAAGTGTGCAGTTAAATATCCTTCCTCCCTCCCTCCCTCCCTCCCTCCCTCCCTCCCTTCCTTCCTTCCTTCCTTCCTTCCTTCCTTCCTTCCTTCCTTCCTTCCTTCCCCCTGCTACTGGGGCTGGGGGTTGAAACTGGGACCTCATATGTGGGAAGCTGGGGCTCAACCACTGAGCCACATTGGCTCCCCTGAGTTGGTTTTCTCATTGGTTTGCTTTTTGTTTGACTTTGTTTTTAGAAGGCACAGAGCACTGAACCCAGGACCTCTTTTTTTGGGAAGCAGGCTCTCAACCATTTTAGCCACATCCACTCCCTTATATTTTCTTTTTTTTGAAATTCTATTAGACTTTATATCTAAATAAATTCAAAAATAAGAAAAAGGAAAATCTTTTCTCAGACCATAAGTTCTGGTTTGGGACTTAGAAAGTATGGTCTCATACCTGTGAGACATTAAACCTGTGAAAATGAGGGCTCTGTCCTCTCTAAGCTATACATTCTTTCTGAAGAGCTTGTGTTCAAGTTAAGCTTAAACTTTAGAAGAAACATCAGCTGGCTTCTAGGATCTTGCATAAAGTGGGACTGTCGGTAGCCCTGGAATCCCCTATTTCCATGACCACTCCCATTTGCTTATCTTTAGTCCAATATAATAACACTACCAGGACATTCTACTTCATAGCAATTACCACTTAGGGTCCTTGAGTAAAGTCAGAGGATAGACTCTTAGAATACTTCACTGATACATGATTCATGCCAGAGCTGGGAAACCAGCTGGGCCCAGCTGAAAGCTAGGTTCAGAGAAGAACATGTTGCCAAAGATATTATAGTGAGGTCCTGACATTTCAAACATCCTCCCAATTGTCCCTTTACCATAACTACCCAGTTCTTATAATTTATCCACTCAACAAATTTTTATTGGCCACCTACTGCTATTATTTGTGACACTGGCTCTATATAAAATATAAAAGGGTGTATAGGAGTGTGTGTGTTTGTCTTCTTTATTCACTGGTGTATATCTAGTGCCTAAGGAGAGTGTCTGGCACATACTAATCACTGAAAAATATAACAGGACATGTAAACTTAAAAACATTATATCACTGTGGGAGATGTTTGTGTGGGATGTGGTGGGAGGTGTGGGAGGTGGGGAACATGGGAATCCCAGTGGGTTCCGTGTAATATTTTGGGTAATCTAAGCACCTCTTAAAATATATGTATATATATATATATAAAACATTTTTGTAAGCAAATACACATATATCCATATATATTTATATATCATTTGGCAAATGTTTGTATGTATTGTGAGAATTTTGATTTTTACCCATAATAAAAAAAACCCAAAACATTATATCGCTATTAATTTACAATTATGATGAGTTAAGATAGATTTCATTTCATCCCTGTAGAAACACAGATCCTCCTCCTTCTTCCCCAGTCTCTGCCTAGATGCTTTCTGAAGCTGCCCCACCTGACCAAGGTTTCTTGCAGAGAGCATCTCCGTTCTCTCCTCAGGCTCTACGTGTCCTCCCCACCTCCCCTGAACCTCCCGTGGTTGGGCCAGTTCAGGGGATGAGGCCAGGGTCAGTCCCTCACCCCTGACATGCAAAGTGTCTGCATGAAGGGTGTTGAGACCAAACCACCTTTGTGCTTTGTGATATAAGAGGCATCCAACCCGGGAGTGCCAGGAATGATGTCACCTGTCACAAAGATGAAGTGCAGTCTGGCCCTTTCCCTCCTTACCTGCCTTCTCTCATCCTGCGAGGCCTATCTCTATAGTAAGTGTCAGCTGGCCAATGACCTGATGGACAGAGGGGTGAAGCCCCTTAGCAGGCCGACCCAGTAGAGGAGTCCCTGGGAAACTGTATTTGTGCTTCAGCCACTGTGTCTTCTTCCCTCTCTCAATCAGTTGATAATTATTTTTACTGCCCCCTTTCTTTTCTGGCTTTTTCCTTTCCTCAATTCATTGA
The DNA here is from genome assembly GCA_026826555.1 of Tolypeutes matacus. Lineage (NCBI taxonomy): Eukaryota > Metazoa > Chordata > Mammalia > Cingulata > Chlamyphoridae > Tolypeutes > Tolypeutes matacus. The sequence continues at coordinate 5,691,186 of JAKSZT010053896.1, forward strand.
TTGAAAACCCACTTTTTCTTTTCCCCTGCCTCTTTTAGCCCCGAGGTCTCTCTCCTTCTCCCTTCCTCTGCCCCCATACACTGCAAACTCTTGTTCCCATCTTATTTGCATATGCCTCTCTCCCCAAGGATTTTCATTAGTCTGCTTAAAGCAGAGAACATGAAATGGATTCACTTAAACAATGGGAATTTATTAGCTTACATTTTGAGGCTGATAAAGTGTCCAAATCAAGGCAACACCAGGGTGCAGCTTTCTTCCCAAAGACTCATGATCCTGCGCTCCTCTGTCACATCACAAGGCTTGAGGTGACGACTGCTGGTTCCTCCTTTATCTTCTGGGTTCCATTAATTCCAACTTCTTGCTTCCATGGCTTTCTCTCTCTTTGGATTCATTCCATTTATAAAGGACTCCAGTAATAGGATTAAATCCCATCCTGAATGAGGTGGGTCACATCTTAACTGAAGTAGCCTCATCAAAAGATCCTACTTTCAATGGATTCACACCAAAAGGAATGGATTAGATTTAAGAATATGTTTTTCTGGGACACATACAGCTTCAAATCACCACTGCATGGTAGACCGCTCAAGAGACTATGAGGGAAGCGGCTGTGGCTCAATCAGTAGGGCTCCCGTTTACCATATGGGAGGCCCCGGGTTTGGTTCCTGGGGCCTCCTGGTGAAGGCAAGCCCGCCCGCACAGCGTGGTTAGCTGACCCGGCGAGCGCAAGCAGCAAGGGGGGGATAAATGAATAAATAAATAAAATCTTTAAAAAAAAAAAAAAAAAAAAAAGAGACTATGAAACCAGTGAACGGAAATATAGAATATGGCTTTGACTATGGGATCTCTCAGGTCAACAACTGTGAGTGGTCCGGAACAATAGAAATCTCATTATAAAATTCTCTGCTACATCCCTTGCAGTTTTAAGGTCTCCTAACCTTTCTGGGACACTACCCCATAACTAGAAGTCTATAACCTAATTCCAGACATAGTCTTGTAGCTCCAAAGTCTCATTCTGATTCTTATTTTTATCCAGGACAGTGTGAAAATTATCAACTCCAATGAGCTTTAATAAAATAATTATAATACTTCAAAAGCAAGAATAGCTGTAATTAAATTCCAACACTCATGTTGCATTGGTAACACTTTTCCTTCCAAAATTGTGAGAATTCCAACCATGTGTGTTAGGAGTGCCAGAGTAGGAGCTTTGCAACACTGCCAAGCACAGAAGGGCAGGCAGTCAGGCTTCATGATGGAATACTGAAATGGAGCCTTCAGTCTTCTCTGGTAATGCACAATTTTCATTATGAATAAATATTTTAGTATAACTTAATAACTTCTTAGAATTTCAGTACAAAATAGACCTCGGTTGTATGTAAAACTGAAACCTAAGTAATTACATGTAAAAACTAAAAGAAAAACTTGCATTTAACAATCTTTTTTGTACTATCTGCAGGATGACACTGGGGGTAGATCATGCTTTGAGAATCAACCCTAGCAGTAGGTGCGCAGCCTTTTCAAGCTTTCCCTGGACCCACCCTACATCTGTCTTCTGTCTTTTCTCTGTCACTCCAGCATCACTTACCATGTGCCTGGATATCTTTTCAATTTCATTGCCAATGACTTGAAGATATTATACAACTTTGTTTATAATTTTATAGCATAAAATACTGGTCTTCTTCAAAGAATTTGCACTGATGGCAGGAAAGTAGAACATAATTTTTGAAAATACTATAGAGGTAAACCTTGAGACCTTTGAAATATGGAAAAACAAATCCTACTTTTGAATCCCTTTTCTCTCACCTTCTCTTATGTGACCCTGGGCAAATTACTTCAATCCCTGGGACTCTATTTCTTCCTTTTTGAAGTGGTAACAAGATAATAATAATGATAAGAATCTACTTCAGTTAATATATTGCAGTCATTTATTGACATACTAAGTGTTTATTGAACATCTACTACATACATATTAGTCTCCATTGAGGAGTACAGCTATAAACAAGGCAGAAAATGTCTCTGCTCTCATAAAGTGTACAGTTAAAAATTAAGTAGAAAAGCATTGTATCTTAGAGGTTGATCAATGGGAAAAAGTGAAGCAGGAAGTTGGAATGGGGTGTGTAGATGGTAAAATTTTAAACACACTAGTTGGGGAAGAATCTTGGGAAGGTGACTTTTGAACAGATATTTGAATGAAGTATTGGTGTACCAAGGCCGAAGAGGTGAAAGATGTCTACCCCAGGTTCAGTCACCAAGTGGGTTTATTGTCTATATGTAATTTAATAACAACAATAAAATATAAAGTAAGTCTGTTATTTATTTATTTAATTATTTTTATTAGCGAAGCTATGGGTTAACAGCTGTATAAAATACAGGATTCCCATACACTACCTCACCAACAACACCTTGTATTGGTGTGGAACATTTCTTATAATTGATAACATTTTTTCAAATTGTACTTTTTTTTAAAGTCAGTAACTTTGTTACAATTGATGAAAGGTGATTAAAATAGTACTATTAACTATCATCCACAGTTTATCCTAAGTGTATTTTTCCTCCATTTACCACCCTATTATTAACACCTTGTATTAGTGTCATACATTTGTTATAATTAATGGAAGAACATTCTTGTACTATAGTCCATCATCTACAATAGGGTTCACTGTGTTATACAGTCCTATGTTTTACCTTTTTTTACATATATTTTTTTATTTGTAAAGATGCTTTAGATTACATAAATGTTACATAAAAAATATAGAGGATTCCCATAAGTCCCCCCCGCTACTCCTCCCACACCTTCGCACATTAACAACATTTTTCATTAGTGTGGTACATTTGTTATAAGTGATGAATACATATTGAAGCGTTGCTACTAATCATGAAGTATAGTTTATGCTGTAGTTTACACTTTGCCCCTCACAATTTTATAGGTTTTGACAAAATGTATGATGGCTTGTGTCTGTCACTGTAATGTCATGCAGGACAGTTCTAATGTCCCCAAATTGTCCCCATGTTACACCTATTCTTCCCTCTCCTCCCCCTCAGAATCTCTGGTAGCAACTGCCTTTATACCAATGATACAAGTTATTCCATAATAAGTCTATAATATAATAATAATAGAAAAATAATATCTACTTTAGTCCATTGTTCACTCCCCAATCTTGAGGATTTTGGGAAGGTGACACCACTCTGTTTCTTTTTTTCTTTTTATTTTTTTTTTTTAAAGATACTTAGATTACATAAATGTTACACAAAAAATATAGGGATTCCCATATGCCCCACCTCCCACACCTCCCACAACCTCCCACATAAACATCCTTCATTACTGTGGCACATTAATTGCAATTGATAAAAACATCCTGGGGCTTTGCCATTAAGCATGTACCGTGCCACTCTGTTTCTGATTGAGAGGGGGCTTAGATCCCACAGGGCAGGTGGATGGAACTATCTTGCTTGCAGTTGCAGATACTCTCCGTTTTTTGGGATAGGCATTGTCCATCATCATCCTTTTGTTAGTTGTCCTGAGTGAGTCCAATGAACTGGAGAATAGGTGGTGAAACTGCTGCAATTCAGGACTCAACTTGCATATGAACAGACTCAAGATTTAAATCTCTGAGACGTGTTTAACAAGTACAGTGTTAATTATTTATCTTTTAATTTTTATTCTAGTAACACATGAGACTTAAAGTTTCCACTTTTAACCACATTCACTTATGTAATTCAGTGTTGTTAATTACACTTACAGCAGACCGCGCTGAGTTGCTGCTGGGCCATCGCTGCCACCATCTTGCCAGCCCCTAGGGTCTCAGCGAGGCTGGTTGATGCTCCAGGATGGGAGGGGAGCCAATTTGGGAGCAGATTGGATCCAGCTTCATTCAGCATTACTACCAGCTTTTTGATAATGATAGAACTCAGCTAGGCACAATTTATATGATGCATCATGCCTTACATGGGAAGGACAGCAGTTCCAGGGGAAGGCTGCCATGTGGAGAAGTTGTCTAGGCCCCCGTTCCAGAAAATCCAGCACAGCATCACGGCGCATGACCAGATAGCTGCATCATCAGCATGGTTGTGGGCCAGCTCAAGGTCAATGAAGATCCTACATAAGGTTCCATCAGATGTTCCTATTAAAGAACATCAACATTGTTTGGGTTTGCACCAATAACATGCTCAGGCATGCCCTGCACAACTTCAGCTGACTGCCTTCCAGCCGGGTACCCATGCTGTTTCCTCTTCCCAGTACTATTCACACTCCTCCAGATGCACCAAATAGCATACACAAATGAGCAGGGCTGCAGTGGGAGTGGGTGCAGTGTACTGCTGCCATCAAGGTGTTATGCATGATGTTTGGATGCTAGACTAGTTGCGTCCAACAGGAGAAGTTTGTGTTGCACCAGTGCATGCCTTGGAAAGACTTAAGTAATGCAAAAGATTATCTTTTTCTTTTACTTCTTCTTCTTTTTTTTAAATCTACTGACAAGTTGCTCTAGTAACCCAGAGAAGTGAAGGAGAAAGCAGCTGCCTCACTGACCAGATATTGATTTGTTCAGATGATTCAATGCCTCATTATACAATAAAACCATAGAAATTGTCTTAACAAAAAAAAACTACATTTACATTAATGTGCTACTATCACCACCATCCTTTTACAAACCTTTGCCATCAACCTAAATAGAAATTCTGTACAAATTAAGCATCAACTCATTCTCTAATTCCAGTCTGTCCCCTGTTGACCTATATTCTAAATTATAACTCTATGAGTTTGCTTATTATAACTAGTTCACATCAGTAAGGACATACAATATTTGTGCTTTTTTGTATGGCTTATTTCACTCAGCATAATGTCCTCAAGGTTCATCCATGTTGTCACATGCATCAGGACTTCATTTCTTTTCATGAATGAGTAATATTCCATTGTATTTATATATCATATTTTCTTTATCCACTCATCGGCTGAAGGATACTTGGGTTGCTTCCAGTTTTTGGCAAATGTGAATGATGTCACTATGAACATTGATGTGCAAATATCTGTTTGAGTCCCTGCTTTCAATTCTTCTGGATACATACATTGTAGTAGAATTGCCAGGTCATATGATAATTCTTTATTTAGCTTCCTGAGGAAATGCCAAACTGTTTTCCACTGGGCCTGCGCCATTTTATATTCCCACCAGCAATGAATGAGTGTTCTTAATTCTCCACATCCTTTCCAAACACTTGGTGTTTTCTGTTTAATAGTGGCCATTCTACTAGGTGCGAAATGATATTTAATAGTGGTTTTGATTTCATTTCCGTTATAGCCAGTGACGTTGAGTATCTTTTCATGTGCTTTTTTAGCCATTTGTATTTCCTCTTTGCAGAAATGTCTACTCAAATCTATGTTATTCTTCTAAGCTGCTGAAATGCAATATACCAGAAATGGATTGGCTTTTACAATGGGAATTTATTAACTGGAAATCTTATAGTTCTGAGGCTGTGAAAATGTCCCAATCAAGGTGGTGAGGATTTCTCCCCAAAGATCAACTGTCATCAATCTTGGACTCCTCTGCCACATGACAAGACACATATTAGCCTCTGCTGATCTCTCCCTTCTCTTCTGGGTTTTTGACTTTCAGCTTCTGGCTACAGTGGTTTTCTCTCTTCTCTCCATAATCATCCCATTTAACTCTTTTCATTCCCCTGTGAATGGGTTATGATTTCTTATTTCTTTGCATGACTCATACATTTTTTTAATGTGGATATTTTGAATATTATAATGTGGCAATGCTTGTCACAATTCCCAGGGTTTATTGTTCCTGTTCTTTGTGGTTGTTTGGTTGTTTGTTTAGTGGCTTTTTACACCTAATTTTTAAAAGTCTATGGTCTTTGTCATGTGTGGCCATATAAGCATCTGGTCCTTGATCTTAGTCAGTTTAGAGTTCCAGAGATACTCTAAATGCCTGGAACAAAAATAAAAGATGACGATGAAGACAAAAAAAAGAAGAAAAGCCTCTTCAAGTCTTTTCACATTTGCTATGCTTATGCTTAGCTGGCAGTGTACACCTATGTCTCAGTGAGTAGGTCAGCAAGAGTTGAGAGTTTGGAAGCCTTCTCATGTTTTTTCTAAGCATGTATCTTGCCATGGGCCCTTGTGTAGTCTTTTATAGTCTTCAAGATATGTAAGAGCTTTTCAAAGTCCCGGTTCCTGCAAAGTTTTGTTTTGGGATTGTTTTGAATCTATAGATCATTTGGAGAGAATTGACATCTTATTAAGATAGCTTCTTCTGGTCCATGAACACAAGGACCTTTCATTGAACTTTCATCGTAGCCTCTGGCTTGCAGCCTACCTGTGGAACCTAGACTTGTGCATCCCCACGGTCGCATGAGACACTCATAAAATCTCATATTATTAACAGATATCTCCTGCTGTTTCTGTTTCCCGAGAGAACCCTGACTAATACATGACCCAATTAGCTTCTCTAGATTCCTGAGTCATGGACATTTTGAGAAAACTGTAAGCCAATAAATATTATGTGTTAAGTCACTGAGTTTTGGAGTAATATGTTATGGAGAAATAGAAAATCATTACAGATTTTTGCACATAGAAATTGAGTGTTTGCCATAACAAATTCTTATATATGTAGGTAGGGCTTTGGAAATTGGGCAGCTGGTGGGGGCTGGGAGGTTTTTGTGTACCATGTTAGAAATTGCCTGAATGGACAACTATTTGAATCCTGGGCTTTGAGGAGGCTGCTTGGGACAGCTTAAAAAGTGAGGAAAATTTTTTGAAAATTGGGAGTAGATAGATCCTTATTATGTAGTGGCAGATATCTTAGTGACAATGTTGCCTGCAGTTACATGGAAAGCAGAACATGTACTGAATAAATTTGTTTATCTAGCTAAAAAGAACTCACTAAATGAACATATATACCATGTTCATGCTTTAGAAGGTAAGTATTTTAAATTGTACATCCAACCTTATTAATTTATAGAATCATGTAATTTCTATAGCAATACAAGAAGACAACCTGTACAAATGATCAGTTTCTGCTCACAATCAAGGGATGGAGGTTGTAGAGGGAGTTTAGCAAGCAGTTGGAGATCACTGGTGTCTGATTAGAATAGTGCCTGCCACATCATATATGTGACTATATATATATTTTAAAAAATATAAGAAGTTGTTATAATTCAATATTTAGAAGACAAAAGTTCATTAAAATGTGCAAAACATTCACAGGGACATTTCATTAGAAAATATAAATTAATAATTAAAAGCACTTAATACTATAAGCAACAGGGAAATTAAAACCACAATGAGAAACACTTACAAATTCATTTGAATGGTAATAATTCAAAGGACCAACATAACTAAGTATAGGAGAGGTTTTAGAGCAATTGAAATCCAATTGAAGCCAATAAAATGTGGTACAACCAATTTAGTCGTTCTGTGATTTCCTAAAAACTTCCTAGAAATCCAGCAATTCCACGCTTAGATATTTATCCAAAATAAATGAGAACATATATTCTCACCCAAAGTTTTAAGTTATTGGTAGCAGACTTATTTGTAATAGTTAAACACTGGATATGAACAAATGTCCATCATCATGTAAGAGAATGAAAAGACATGGATGAATCTAAAAAACAATATGATAATCAAAGAAGCTAGACTGTAAAGTATGTGCTGTATGATTCCATATTTATGAAATTCTAGAAATGTGCATTTAATATTTTTATTTGAGAATTATGAGATAACAAAACAATCATGCATACCATATAGGATTCCCATACATCACCCTACCACCAACACCTTACATTGTTGTGACACATTTGTTACAAATGATGAAAGAACATTGTCCTAATAGTACTGCTATCTATAATCCATAGCTTATATTTGGTGCATTTTCCCCACAAACCATCCTATTATTAACACCCTGCATTAGTATCATATATTTGTTATAGTTCATGAGAGAACATTCTCAGAGTTGTGCTATTATCCACAGCCCATCATTTACCATGGCTTCACTGTGTTATACAATCCCCTGCCTTGTATAATCCATCTAAAGTATACACTCAGTGGCTCAGTTTCATTACAGAGTTGTGCTGTCATCAGTTCAGTCCACTTCAGAACATTTTCATTACTGCAAAAGAAAAAATCCCATTCCTCTTTATACCTCCCCCCATTATTGACCTTTATTATTGACATAGTACCTTCTGTGCCATTGCTGTAAAAATATTACAGTATTACTGTTAATGATCGTCCATAAGTTACATTAGTTGTAATTTCTGGTGTATATTCATATTCTTAACACCTTGTAAAAGAGGAACATTCTTGTATTGGTACTCTTAACCACAATCATCATCCACCACCAAAATCACGATGTTATACAGTCCCTAGATTATTTTCTAGCTTTCTTTCAGTTGACACCAATCTTCCTAGACTACCCCTTTCAATCACAATCACATTTATAAATCATCAGTATTGATTATGCTCATTGTTATGTGTTACCATCAACTCTAACCCTTTCCCCGTATTTACAGTCCCCCTTATTAAACATTCTACATACATTCAGCATCAACTTTCCCTTTTCAACTCACATTCTATCTTCTAGTAACCTATACTGTAGATTTTAAATCCATGAGTTTACTTATACTATTTAGTTTATATTATTGAGACCATACAATATTTGTCCTTTTATGCATGGCTTATTTTACTCAACATAATGTTCTCAGGGTTCATCCATGATTCATATGCATCTTAAGTGCATTTCTTCTTACAGATGGAAAGTATCCCATTGTATGTATATACCATATTTTGTTTATCCACTCACTGGTTGATGGACACGTGGGTTGTTTCCATCTTTCAGAAATAGTGAATAGTACTGCCATGAACATCAGTGTGCAAATGTCTGTTCATGTCCTTGCTAGAAAAGGTAAATTTAAAGTGACAAAATCAGATCAGTTTTTACCTAGACTTCTTATTGACTGGGACCAGTGTCACTAGATATGCAAAAATCAATTGAGTTTCTACACACTGACAAAACACATGTAAAATGATATTTTAAAATGATACCATTTAATAGGATAAGAAACACTAAATGCCTAGTAATATATTCCACAAAATGTGTGCAAGAAAGCTATGATAAAATGTATAAAATGTTTTTGAGAGAATTTAAAAATATCTAATTAAATGGAGAGATATAACTTATGAATTGGAAGACTCAGTATTGTAAAGATCCCAATTTTTTTTCACGTTCATATAAAGATTTAACTCCATCCTTATTCTACATGTTTTGCTTTTTGACATGATGATTCTCCAATTTATGTGACAATGCAAATGTCCAAGATGGCCAAGAAAATCTTAAAAAGAATAAACTTGGGAAGACCATTTATACTATCAGATATAAAACCAATTATAATGAGATAATAATTAACACATCATGTTTTGGGGGCAAAAGTATACAAAATGTTCAATGGAGCAAAATGATGATTTCAGAAACAGACACACATGTATATACTTGCCTTATTTATGATAAAGAAAACAATATAGTGTAGTGGGAAATGAATTGGTGGTGGGTCAATTGATTTACATATTGAAAAAAGGCATCTCTACCCTTATTATACATTATGTAAAGAAACAAATTTCAGGTGGATATTAGTAAAGTAATCAAGTTTTCAGAAGTAAATAGTGAAGAATAACTTCATTAGCTTAGAATAGATAAAGATGCATTATATAAAATTACAAACTATAAAGGAAAAATGAGAAACTGGTCAATATTCAAATTAAAGTTTCTGTTCATCCAAAGAAAATATTATGAGAGTTAAAAGCAGTCAAAGTAGGAGAAGAGGAGGTGCTCAGTTTTATCCGTTGTTGGGGAAATTCAAAATAATACCACAGTGTAATCACCAGAATTCTGAAATGAAAAAGTTACAAAATATAATTATAGTCACAATATGGAACAATTGAAACGCTCAGATACTATTCGTGGGAGTATATATTTTTACAACCAACTTGGACAAGTGCTTTCACATGTCTATTAAATTGGAAGATATGTTTACTCTATGAACCAGCAAAGCTACCCTATATTCAAAAGAAGCAAGTATCCATGTTTAGGTAGCGATATAAAAGAATACTCATAGCCACACTGCTCATAAATGGAGAAAACAGAAACTTCTAAAATATCTATCAACTGTAGAATGGATCAATGAATAATATATTCATATAAACTATTCAACAAATACAGCAACATGAATTAAGTCTCTAAGTAATCTTGATTGAACAATGTCTGGCATAATGGATTATATACTGTAGGAAAAGCAGATAATAGGCAGAATTATCTTTTATGTTGAAAGTTAGGAGAGATATTACCCTTGGGACTAAGATAGTGTTTCAAATGGGACACTAATTCAAGTTGTTGATTTCTTGATTGTGTTTCTTTTAAGAAAATTAATCATGCTGTATACCTAAGAGCTGTGTACATTTTTGTATGTGTTAAATTCAATAAATAGATTTAAAATGTTAAAACTCCTCTAAAATAGGTAAGGGCTATTTGAGGAAAAAATATTCATGCTTATACACCAATAAATTGAGTCTTGTCAATAAACTTGTTCAATTAAAATCCCTATGTATACAAAACAGATGAAGAAAATATACCAATATGTGTGTGCGTAAATTAATTTGTAAGGAATCTTACAGCATGCCATATCATCAGCAATCAGGAAATTTTACTTCATGTGAATCAGGAATTTTACTTCAAGTTGCATATACTTATAACCTAATTTTCCAACATCTTTATCCATAGTATACTACTTGAAATATTACAAATATTTCACCAAGGCTCTTGTCAGAGCTGTAACCACCAACTTCTTTTTTCAGCCTACAGATTTGGGGATTCATTAGGGGAGTGATCATAACCTATTTTTCAAAGAAGATCAACTCCAGAGATGACATGAGATGAGAGAATAAAGCTGAGCCATAGAAGAAGCTTACTGCAAAGTAATAGGAGGAGCAGGTGGAAAAGCCTTGCTTCTACCTGTGGTGGAGCTGTTCAGGATGTAGGGACAATGTGAATGTATAGAAGACAATTGGGGAGAATGTAACAACGTAAGCATGAGTGTTGAGTAGACCAAGACCATGAGGTGGGTGGAGACATCACAGAAGAACCAAGGGAAGAGAATGGGCAGCTAATGGCTACAATGGAAGATAATTTTGGCCTCACATAAGTCCAAACTCACTGTTACAGGGAGGTAAATGAGTGTGTCTTGAACCCTCAGGCTGCATGAGCTCTATACAAACTGTATATAGAGTTTATGATTCATTACTCTGTCCTAGAGCACAAGGTGGCCCATAGAAGCATTGCAGTCACATGCCATTGCTGAGATCAGCCAACTTCTGTTCCTCCAATATTAAACACAAAGAAGACTTGAACTAGGGAGTCTTCCACAAGGATGGTTTTCAATTGACACAAGAGTTTACCCAACAGCTTGAAAACAATGCAGAAGAGGAGCAGAGATCAAATGATCAAAATTGTCACAAAGGAATGGCAATGGAAGAGTCAAATGAGTTTAGTTTCAAAACACTTTAAATCCCAATGAGATGAGACTGCTAAATAAACCAGTTGCATTAAAAACTTTACTCAAGATTGAGGTGTGAACAAACATAGAGTGGGAATGAAGCTGTGGACTAAAGTAGACTTATTATTTTTCTAGTAGTGAAAGAAATTGTATCATTGACATAAAGGCAGTGGCCACCAGAGGTTCTGAGGGGAGGGAGAGGGAAGAATAGTTGTAACATGGGGCATTTTGGGGACATTGGAATTGTCCTGCATGACATAGCAATGATGGATAAAGGCCATTATATATTTTGTCAAAACCTATAAAATTGTGCAATGCAAAGCATAAACTGTGTATGTAAACTCTAGACCATGGTTAGTAGCAATGCTTCAATATGTGTTCATTAATTGTAATAAGTGTAACACACTAATGAAAGATGTAGTTAATTGGGGAAAGTGTGGAAAGGGAACAGGCGGGTTATATAGGAAGCCCCTATATTTTTTATGTGACATTTGCTTTTTGAATTAAAGCTTTTTCAAAAATAACAAACAAACAAAACAAACAACTTTAGGGGCATGGATGTAACTCAAGTGGTTGAGTACCTGCTTCCCATGTACAAGATCCTAAGTTCTACCCCTGGTGCCTCCTGAAAGTAAACAAACAAACAAGCAAACAAACATAGGAACGAAAAAACCAGCTCTCATTGGGGAGCAGATGTAGCTCAAGTGGTAGAATGCCTTCTTCCCATCTATGAGATCCTAGGTTCAATCCCTGGTAGCTCCTAAAAGCAAAAAACAAACACACACACACAAACACACAAACCCAAACGTTAGGATTAGAAAAAAAATTAAAAAGAGCCGTCAGGTCACATACATAAAGTAAATAAAGTTTATCTTTTTTCCATGAAAATACTATGTTTTTTTATTTTCATGTTCAATCAGTTAGTAGGTACTTCAAAAGTGAAATTATATTTAATATTTGCTTCAAAATATGTATATAAATAACTATTACAAGTTCTTTTATGTTAAACCTAAGTATAGTATATTGAAAAATAAGGTGATACAATTTTAAAATGTTTTGGTATATCCGTTGTGTTTTAATACTCTGCTTTCAATATAGCAAAAACTCAGTGTAAAGCAATGAACATCCAATTACTAGCTGGTGTCAATTTGATCAATAAAATTACATGTTAAAATAGCAAATATGAATGAAAAATAAATATGAAAAAAAAAGCAAATATGAGAATAATTATAAAGTAAGCAACATAGTGAGTATAATTAATGCCATTGGATTTTACAATTAAAAATAGTTAATTGAGATATATTGTGTAATATGTTACAATAAAAATCTTCAAAAATTAAGAAAGAACACCAAAAAGACAAAAACAAAACAAAACAATAAAACCCTTGATTTCAGACTTCTAGCCTCCAGACTGTGAGAGAAAACTTCTGTTGTTTATTCCAAAAAACAAACAATCAAAGAAAAAAAGAAGTGGGAGAAGCAAATAATAGGCAGAAGACCACCAATCTTGTCTGTTTTATACTTAGTTGGGAATCCACAGTGTATCCCCATAATTTGGAAAACCTGCAATTATCTCTTTCATCCTCAAGTCCCAGACTTGTGCCTATAGTGGAATTCTGGGGAGAATTCAGGCACTTGAAAATTTAAGGAGCTAATGTTCTGCATTGTTCTGCTGGTCTGAACTTCAAATTCCTGTTATTCCCTTCTCTGTCTCTCTTTTTTTTTTTCCCATTGAAACCTGCCTTTTCTAACTTGTCCTCTTGTATTCCAATGCCTTTCTGTTAAATTGTCTACTTTGTGCAATTATAGCTTTATTTTTCATTAAATTTACTTTCTAAGATATTTTAGAAATTCATTTCTTTTACCCTTCCTTCTAGAGGTTGTCCTACCTCTCCTGAGTGTGCTCACCTGTTCTAAAACCAGGACTCTAGACAGTGAAATATATAATTCACCAAATACTGTGCAACCTCCTTTCCAACTCTTGCACCACCTCAGACTCAAAATCAACAGGCTTGCTCTATGTTCCTGTGATGGTTAGACGAATGTGTCAACTCGGCCAGGAAATTGTGTATAGATGGTTGGTCCAGCAAGCACTGGGCTAATTGTAATACAAGAGCATTTATGGACTTTGATCACCAGTGAGTTTACTGCATGGATGGCTGGTTACATCTGCATCAATCAGGGAGATTGCATCAGCAATGGATGATGCTTTTATCCAATCAGTTGAATGCCTTAAAGGGGGAAGTGATTTCAACATTCAGAGAGAATTTTCCAGCTTATCTTTGGACAGCCACCTTCTCCCAGAAACTCATCAAGGACCTTTCATTGGACTTTCTTCAGAGCCCCTGGCTTGCAGCCTGCATGTAGAACCTGGAATTGTGCATCTCCATGGTCGCGTGAAAGACTCTTATTAAATCTCATATTATTGACAGATATCTCCTGTTGATTCTGTTTCCCGAGAGAACCCACCTGACCCTTCTCTGGTCAGGTGGGTTCTTGACCATGTGGTTCCCTGAAATGCATAGTAAAGAGAAAAAAGATAGGGTGAAGACCCATCAGTGCAACCAAAAGTCTTTCCATGGAAAAGGACTGGATGAACATGATCATTAGACCATTTGCCTGCTTCTAAGCCAGAAGGAAACTAAAGCATCCTTCTTCACCTAACACCCACATAACTCTGCCCATTTCTAAGACACTTTTTGCATCTACTATCAAGGGAAATCAAGAAACAATCTTCTTGCCCATTCATGAGATATATTACTATAATAAGCTCATTCCAAGTCATCCTCCTCAAGCCAACTGTCCAACATATTGGAGATATTTTCTCAAGGTCCTGCTCACAGCTGCTTTCACCTCATTGTTTTTCAGGCTATAGATGAGGGATTCACTAAGGGTGTAATCACACTGTACTGTAAAAAGAAGATCAATTCCAATGGTGAGCCTGAGGCTGGCAATAGATAGCAGAGAAAAACTGAACCATAAAATAGGAGCACCATGGAGAGGTGAGAGGAGCAGGTGGAGAAGGCCTTGCTTCTGCCGGAGGAAGAGCTAATGCTCAGGAGGGTGGCGACAATAGGGAATAAACAATAAATAAGCAGGTTCCAATTCCATGCAGTAGAACAGAGCCAAGAAGTACTGTAACATTGGTGGATACATCAGAACAGGACAGAGGGAAGAGGGAGGGCAGCTCACAGCTGTAGTGGGGGATGGAATCCTCTTCACAGAAGTCCAAGTTCATAGCAGGAAGGATGTTGATGAGTGCATTCAGAAAGCCTGGGCCCCAGGAAGCCCACACCATCCCCTTACATATCTGGTTGCTCAACAACTGTCCATATAGCAGAGGGAGGCAGATAGCAATATCGCGGTCATAGGCCATGGCTGAGAGCAGGCAGGCTTTTGTGGCCCCAGACTCAAACACAAAGAAAGCCTGTACCAAGCAGCCTCCAACACAGATGGTTTTCCTCTGAGACAGGAGATTCTCCAGCAGCTTTGGCATTGTGGCAGAAGAGAAGCAAAAATCCCGGAAGGAGAGGTGACTCAGGAAGAAGTACATGGGGATATGGAGCTGAGGATCTGCCCTGATGACCAGCAGCATCAACAGGTTCCCCAACAGGGTCAGGATGTAAATTCCCAGGAACAGCACAAAGAGCAGAGCCTGGACATGGGGGTCAGCAGACAGTCCAAGGAGGACGAACTTGAGGATGGTGCTATGGTTCCCCAAGGCCATTTAGAGATGCTGCTGACCAGAAATAAATCAGGGACAGAGTATAACCTCTATTGTACCATATTCATTACTTAGGAGGAAGTGTCTTCCTACTAACTTAGAGGTCCTATATGGCCTCACTGATTCCTTTAAATCCCTTCATCCTGTGTTGAAATTTCCTCTAAGTTCTCACCCTAGACATATGTCACCATCATATCTCCTTATGGCTGATAGTTTACTTCAGAGTTTGGTGAAGAAATTTATTAATATTCTCAATCAGAACTATGACTGATAATGTCTTCTTTAATGTATAAATGAGCTCTAAAACATTCCCTACACCTTGTACATTGTAGTGTATTTCCTAGAGAATGTGTTTCAAATTTGTCTTCTTTTCTCTGTTACTCAGTATCTTACTGCCATTTAAAAGCTTGTCATGATGCTATTATTTTGATGACATTATTTTGCCTTCTGTTAGCTTTTTCATGGGCACTTACACATAAATTGTCCATTTCATCTTTGGACAAAACTGAATTTTGTAGACACTAGCGTGTGTATGCATAGTATGTGTGTGTTTGTGTTTGAGTAATGTGTTTTATTTGGAAAACGGAATAGACAAAACAAGGGAGTCATTTTCTGCATCCATTTTTCTGGAGAGAAAATTGAATATCAGATGTTATATAATTTGTCCAAATGACAATTTGAACAGTCAAGATTTGACTCCATTATGTAGGACCCAAGATTATTTTTACCAATCAATGTCTTCCAATCCATACTTGGTGTTTTGTGTCCTTTATTAATTGTCATCTATTTACTTTTGTGATTGCCAAGCTATTATTCTATGGAGGACTTCATGGCTAGGGCAGACTAGAGTACTCCCCTCTGACCGTCATATATACTTGTCTTTCTCTTTTCCTTTTCACAAGTGTGTGCTCCTCATGGAATGCCCTATTTTTCATTCTAAATATTATTTATATTTTGCTTTTCACCAGAATTTCAATGTCTTTCTCAGGACCTCCTTTATCATATCCTTTCCTGAAATCACCAGTATATGTATCAATTGGACAACTATTTTCTTTGAGTGCCAGATAACTCATTAGCCAACATAAACTCTTTTGTTTTTAATCCCCAGAACCAGTTTGGGGCAAATCACTGCACTGATATTTTTCAAATATGAAAACAGAGTATTTGGCTATATTACTATTTACACCATTATTCCCATTCTCTCCTGTCTAAATTCAAGAATGTATTCTTTTTATCCTGGTCTGATTGCTCCTTGTTAAGGATTTCTTAGACATCCCTGCTTCTTTTCACAGTATGACTTAATTTATACAATAAGAAACCCCTTCCCTGTATGACAGCAGATGAATTACTCGCTTACTCTTGTTATCTAGTATAACATTTGAATAGTGTGTTTATTTTACCCCTAAGACATTACAGTTTCTGGATGGCAGTGATTTTGTTCTATATTATATTGCATCCAGGACACTTGCCCCTGTAAAAAAAATGCATATAGTAGAATTCCAATGACTATTTGCTAAAGAAAAGAACATAATGAAGTGAATAGTACAGGCTGCATAGTTCATATTTTGGGGGAAATCCACAAGCTTAAGAAAAACTGAGCACCAAGGATAAGTAGAAAGTGAAGGCAAAGAAATGTGTGTGTGTGTGGTAAGGGGTCTGATTTTTCCACTATGGACGGTCTGGGAGTGGACTTTACTTGTGCACCTACCATCAACCACCAGATCTGTGTACCCGATGATTCATTCCACTCCCACTAGCCAACTTTTGCCTGTACTAGAAAAGTGTTTAACCTGTGGTAACCATCTACTACCACCCAGCCATCAAATCCATAACCATCCATTTATCCTTTAGTTCATTTGACTACTCATGTATTCACTTTGTAATTCATTCCTTTCCTTAATAATCCAACTCAATATTTGTTTATTCTTCTGCCATATCTCTACAAACCCACACATTCATATAACAAATATTCAACAGATTTTCTGCTACAGATCAGATTTTATTAGGCATTAGGAGTAAGAAAAACTAGTATAAACCAAGGTCCAACTGTTATGCAAATACTTTTTCCCTTTAGATTTAATGTCACTTATCCTTGGAATCAAGGTTTAAATTCTCTCCTTAGACTTTTTAACTCTTGCCTCGCTTGAAATCTGATCTGGCTGTACACTCAGGTGGCTCCTTTTCATGAAACATTGTGCCTGGCTTGATAACTTCACAGTGTCTCCTAGTACCAGTTACCTTTTAGTTTGCTATTTAATCGGTATCTTTGACATGATATGATGGTGTCTGTCTTTGGGAGTGCTCAAAGGACTCACAATTACATTGAATTCTGCACCCCCATCCACCTACCCACACTTGTCCTTTCTACTTATTATCACACTATTAATATTGAATCTTCACGCAGTTTACCATCCTATTGGATCTTCTTAGATTCAGTATATATATATATATCAGTTTTTCATAGTAGCATAGTACACAATATAATGGCTCAAATAAATTCTAATTCAGCACTGAAGGAACACAACCTCCTCAAAAATTCTATTTAGAATTACTCTTCTTATTCCTACATTTGTCAAATCTTGTTGCATGTATATAATTTCCCTGGTGTCTAAACTAGCAATTAATAACAACAATAAATCAAAAAATATATATTAAGGTCATTGTCTCCAGCAATATGAACATTTCTGCCTTTGTATTTTCTGTCTGAATAAAATGGAAACCTGATTGGATTAATTTGCTTTTTGTTCATCTTAAGCTCATTTATCTGTCAAGAAAGATCACAGTGCCTTCAATTCTCACTGAAATTGAGTGACACAGCCCAGGTCCGCAGTGTTTGGAGAAAGAATATTCTGCATCCATACAATGAGAGAAAGGATCAATGCAGAAGTTAGTTCTGTGTGATTCTTTTAAGGAAACCTGGGTTTAGCAATTTGTATGTGATAACAATATAAGACAACCTTATGGATAAGCTGATATTGAATTTGGGGGTTTTACTAGGTGTCATCCCATTCTATCCTTTATTTCATGTTTATTCATGGGATAACTCCTCAAAACCATTCATAATAAGAATACATTTAGTCCTAATAAATAATGAGGAGGGGGATGCTGATGATAATGAAAAAGACAGCGCTAAACACCATTCCAAGCACCTTCCATGTATTAAGATACTTATTTCTCACACCAGTTCTATGAGAAAGGGATCATTAATATCCTTATCCCTTCTCCTTTTAAATAGATGAGGGACTTAGGGAGAGATTTTTAATTGGGAACTTGGCCAAATTCACAGAGATAGCAAGCAGCAGAGTTGGAATCTGAACCCAGCAATTTAGCACATAACTTACCATATCCTATCCATGGGGGCAGGTAGTACAGAAACAGTCCTTGTCCATGAGGCATATAACATAGGATTCTTAACATTTTGTTGGTTGCAAATGAATTTAATTTTAAAATGTTAGTTTAGTTCATAAAAGCTGGAAATGATGAGTTATTTAGAAGGTGAGGAGAATGAGGTCCAGTGTTTCCTTTATTCACTGAGCATGGAAAAGCACTCTACTTCAAAAAAATTGGGGGAATTAGGATGCTTAGAGAAAATATACATGCAATGGGTTTGGGAAGCTACTAGGGAGTAGTGAAAATAAGTGGGCAAGGAATAATAACCCCAATGAATTCATTTTTTTCTTTAACATTTTTTAGTTATGATCCCTACTGCTATTTTCTTCAGCACCTATATTGGTCCACTATGTCTTGAAGATGAAGGTAGTTATTAATGGCTGAAAATTAACTTTCCATGTCACATGTAATAGGTCCTAGAAGAGGACCAAAATCCATTATCTACTCTGAAGTACTCTCCCCACTCTTCTCCTGACATGTTCCAACTGCTGTGTCCTGCCTTTAAGATCCTTCTATGACATGGAGCAATTGCAGAGTTTGAAGTCAGAGTGCACAATATCTCCACTCCTATTGCCCAACATTAGTCACTGATGCCAGAGGGCTTTCCCCAGATAGCTGCTCAGAGTAGGTGAACACCCCAACCAGACTGCATGGAAATGTGAAAGTCTGCATTCATTTGGGGGCTTATTCTCTAGCACACCAAAAATCTATGGAAAGAGAGGGTAGAAAGATGAATCTCAAAGAGCCAGAAGGTGGGGTCATATGAAGAATGAGAAAGAAGTGGTAAGGGGAGGGACATCACTAAGTTGGGGAAGGGATATGGCTCATAAAACTTCCTACCGTTCTGGTCTTTTCATGGGCCAGGAGTCTCTATGTTCATGAGGACCAAATGTTTTATGGCCCAATTACAGAACCTTTGGTTGATTTTCCCTCTTTCTTGAGAAATCACAGTAAAGGCATCACAATGGCTTACCCCAGAAGTTTCAGTGCTTGTATACTTTAAGTGCTGTCTTGGTCCTGTATTTTTTTCCCACTAAGCCTTTAAAATTCTCAAAACAAAACAAAACAAAACAACAAAACCCTCCAAAAACCATAGGAGTACATCTGTCAGATAGCTATAGTCTCAAAAACAGGGGCATCTTTTAATTTAGTCAATACTTTTTTCCTAAAAACTGTGCTAGGATAATCTGTAAAGTGAGTAATTCTCACATATTCCCCTTCAGAAGTGCAGGTATATGATTAGGCAGTCAGTGATGGGATGGCTGGGCCTGATGGCCCAGGAAACAGAAGAGCTAATATCTTTTATTCTCTGGAGTCACAAACTGAAGCTCAAGTTTAGTCTCATTAACACAACAAGCAGAAATCTGTAGGGGTCCCTGAGCTTCAATTCAGAATGGTCTTTTGGAATTTTTATGTTGAAACAAAAATTGAATGGAAATATGGGATGTTTGATAGTCTTTGAAGTAGGCTCATGACTGGCAACTTCCTTTTGTCTATATACCTTATTTGGGAAATCACAGTAAGGTACATTTATGTTTAACTGTCTTGCAGATTATTTCCTTTGCCCATGGATTTGATTTTATAAACATCTCTCTGAAGAACAATTTGGTGGTCAGTGTGTTAATGATTATGTAAGATTTTAGGGATACTTTTGAATGCAGTTGATGAAAGCCATGTGAAAAGAAAGCCACACAACTGAGTGTTCAACAGTGACAAATATCATAATTTAATACTGAATATGTGGAACTGAAAAATACCCACTGGAATTTGGAACTGACATCTTATTTTTTTCATTAAGCAATGGTGGAGTTGTTAGACTGAAGAAGATTTAGATGTGGATTCATGTGGACGAACAGTATGCTTTCAAAAGTTTGGAAGAATATGTGAGTAGAGTAACAAAAAGTTAATAGCAAATATTTATTAACCATTTACCAAATGACAAGTATTGATCTACTTGCTTTCATTGTGTTGTTATACCATACAACCCTTTTTTGAGTTAGAACCTCTTTTTAGCCTCATTTTTAGATAAGGAAACTGAGGCAATGCCCTAAGTTCACACAATTATGAAGTAGTAGAGTCCGAATTTAAATTCAATTCATGAGCTAAAGTAATCTCCTTTTTGGTCTATATTAAATGGCCTCAAGAAATATTGTTCATCCGAAAAAAAAATTATTTTTTTTACTGATTATGAACATTTGGTATGGAATGTTTGGATTCTGGCTGTAATAAAATGGGAATGAAGATGTATATTTTGGCCTCTGGCAAGGAGAGTCATAAATAATTTCTAAGTTCATCTAATAAATATCCATTGTGTGAAAGTCAGTAGAAGTGGAAAAGCATAAATGTTGCTAGAGCTACATTACTCAAATACTCAATTACATTTCACAAACCAATCTATACTTGTGAACGATGTCTTCATCTTAGATTGCTACTTCTGATTGTGATTATATTATCCTTCAGTTTTCATTAGAACAGGTTACAATTAAGCACCAGTGAACACTTCTCACTGTAAGGTGAGAGTGCAGATGCAAGGTGGGAGAAGTAATTAATTCAAATTCCATCCACCCAGTGCCAAGCTTACTTATAAAAGAACAGCTGTGAGTTGTGTTAAGATGCATAATACGTCAAGGCTTCCTTGAAAGAAAGATTTGTGCATAGGAGTTACCAGAGTCTTTGGTTTTTTGGAAATCTGGGCAGCCATGCACAATGAATTAGTTTATGGAAAAAGATTTGTTGCTTCACAGAGCAATGATCATTGCTGTTCAGAATGCATCAGTAATTAAATGTTACTTTATATTGGTTTATTTATGTTCTGTTGTCGACTCCTTATTTCTAAATACCATGGATATTTACTTCTGAGATGCTTGATAAAGAAGAATAGTTGTAACATGGGGCATTTTAGGGACATTGGAATTGTTCTCCATGAATTGTTCTCCATGTTCTCCATGAATTGTTCTCCATGCTTTCCATGACACTGCAATGCCATTATACCTTTTGTCAAAATCTATTAAGTTGTCTAATGCAAAGTGTAAACCATGATATAAACTCTAGACCACGGTTAGTAGCAATACTTCAAAATGTGTTCATCAATTATAACAAATGTACTACACTAATGAATAATATTCCATAGTATATAAACACCACATTTTGTTTATCCATTTATCAGCTGAAGAGCACTTGGGTTTCTTCCATCTCTTGGCAGTTGTGAATAAAGCTGCCATGAACATTGCTGTGCAAATACGTGTTTGAGTCCCTGCTTTCCATTCTTCTGTGTATATACCTAGTAATGGGATTCCCAGTTCATCAGTTAATTCTATCCTTAGCTTCCTGAGGAACTGCCAAACTGTCTTCCTCAGCGTCTACACCATTTTACATTCCCATTAGCAATGAAAGAGTGTTCCTATTTCTCCATATCCTCTTCATCACTTGTAATTTTATGTTTTTTAATAGCCGTCCTGGTGGGTATGAAGTGGTATCTCCTTACGGTTTTGATTTGCGTTTCCATAATAACAGAGAAGTTGAGCATCTTTTCGTGTGCTATATGCCATTTGTGTATCCTCTTTGGAGAAATTTTTATTCAAGTCTTTTGCCCCTTTTTAAAGTGGGTTGTATGGCTTTTTATTGTTGCATTGTAGGATTTCTTTATATATTCCGGATATTCAACCTCATCAAATATTTGTTTTCCAAATGTTTTCTCCCACTGAGTAGGTTGTCTTTTAACTTCTTGACAAAGTCTTTTGATGCCCAAAAATGTTTAATTTGGGGACTAGAGGACATATTTTGAAAGGTTTGAAAAATTGAGGAATATTTACCCAATTAAAAATTCACCAATTTAACCATTTTAAAGTGTACAATTCACTGCTTTTAGTAAAATTACAGTGTTGTGAAACCATCAACCTTTTCTAGTTCCAGCATGTTTTCATCACCACAGAAGGAAACCCCACTCCCCTCAAGCATTCACTCCTATTCCCCATCCTCCCCAGGTGCTGATAACCACTAATCTGCTTCCTGTTTATGTGGATTTGCCTATCCTGGAAATTTCATATAAATGGAATCATCAATATGTGGTCTTTAATTTCTGGCTTTCAATTGGCATAATGTTTTCAAGGGTCATTCATAAAATAGCATGAAGAAGCAGTAGGGGATATTTGGAGTGTTTCTATATTTGACCATTGTGAACAGTGCTACTTTGAACATTTTTGTACAAATTTTTGTTTGAAAACCTGTTTCCAATACTTTTGTGTGTATACCTAGGAGAGGTCATATAAGTCTAGGTTACCTTTTTGAGGAACACCCAACTATTTTTCACAGTCGCTAGACCATTTTTCATTCCCATTAGGTATGCACAAGAGTTTTCATCTCTTTTTCTTCCCTGGCAGTTGTTATTTTCCTTTTTTTTTTAATTATACATATCCTAATGGGTTTGAAGTGAAAGATTTTGTTGAGTTGCTTTTGTGATTTTGATTTTGATTTTGCCGAGAACTAATTCTGTTGAACATCCTTTCATGTGCTTATCGGCCAATTGTATAGGTCTTTTGGAGAAATATCGATTCAAATCCATTACCCCTTTTCTAAGTGACTTACTTTTCTCTTGATTGTTGAGTTGCAAGAGATCTTTATGTATTTTGATTACCAGTCCCTTATTAGATACATGATTTGGAAATATTTTCTCCCATTCCATAGATTGTCTTTTTATTTTCTTGTTAATGTACTTGTAATGTTTTGATAAGTCCAATTTTTCTTTTTATTATTGTTGTTGTTTGTGGTTTGGATGATGTATGTAAGAAACAATTGCCCAAACTGAGATAATCGAGATTTACTCCTATGTTTCTTCTAAGGTTTTTATGGATTTTGCTCTTAATTTTAGGTAAGAGGCTTTTTAAAGTTAATTTTTGTATGTGGTGTGAAGTAAGGGTCCAATTTCATTCTTTCACATGTGGATATCTAGTTTTCCTTGCTCCATTTATCAAAAAGAATCTTCACTAAACATTGAATGATTTTGGAACCTATTTAGAAAATTAACTGATTAAATATGTGCAGGTTTAATTTTGAACTCTCAAATCTATTCCATTATTGTATGTCTTATTGTTATGCTAGAGCCACACTGTAAATTACTCTATAATTGTAGTAATATTCATTTCAGGAAGTTTGAGTCCTACAACTGTTATTCTTGGCAAAATAATTTTAGACATTTGAGATCCGTTAAAATTTTATATGAATTTTAGGATAGGATTTTCTGTTTCTGCCAAAAAGGCAGTCTGAATTTTCATAGGGATCACATTGAATCTGTAGATCACTTTGAGGAGTAATGTGATCTTATTAAAATATAGCCTTCCTATGCATGAACATGAGATATCTTCCCATTTATTCATATCTTTTTAATTTCTGGCACCAAGGTTTTGTCACATTTAGGGTCAAAGTCTTGTGTCTCCTTGGCTAAATATGTTCACAAGTTATTTATTCTTTTTGATGCTATTTTAAGTGGAATTGTTTTGGTAATTTTCTTTTTATGTTGTTTGTAGTTAGTGTAGAGAAACAAAGCTGATTTTGTTCAACTTCTCTGAATTCATTTCTTAGCTCTAATAGGTTTTTTTATTGCTTAGGATATTTTCAATATAGCATTGTCTGCTTGAATAGATATTTTTATGTTTTTCAAATTTGCATACCTTTTATTCCTTTACTTGCCTAATTGCTCTTCTAGTACTATATTGAATATATTGGTGTAAGTAGTATCCTTTTCTTTCTCCTAATTTTAGGAACAAAGATTTCATTCTTTCATTATTGAGTTTAATGCTGGCTGTAATTTATTTTCATAAATGCCCATTAACGTGATGAGGAATTTCCCTTATATGTTTAGTTTAATGAGTGTTTTCTTATGAAATCATGAATGGATATAGGATTTTGTTAAAGATTTTTTGCATAATTGGTAATGATCAAGTCTTTTTCTCTTCATTATATTAATGTTCTTCGATACATTTATTGCTTTTTCATATGTTGGAACATCCTTACATTATTGGGATTAATTTCAATTGTTTTTGTTGTATAATCCTTTAAATATGCTGCTTGATTGTTTGCTACTATTTCATTGAAGAATTTTGCATCAATATTCACAAGGTTATTAGCCTAAAGATTCTTTCTTGGGTTTTCTTTTTCTGACTTTGGTGTCAGGGTAATCTTAGCCTCACAGAATGAGTTTTGAATTTTTAAAATTATATTTTTTGGAAGAGTTTAAGAAAGATTGTATTAAGTATTCTTTAAGTATTTGGTAGAAATTCATCAGTGAGTGTATATGTTCTTGGGTTTTCATTGGGAGATTTTTTGATTAGTTTTTATGTGTTGAATTGCATTTTTCTATTGCTTCTTTAGTCAATTTTTATAGTTTGGATTTTTCTAGTAAGTTGTCCATTTCACCTAGGTTATCTAATTTTTGGGGTGCAATTGTTCATGATATCCCCTTATATTCTTTTCATTTCTGTAATGTTGGTAGTAATAACCACATTTTCATTTCTGATTTTGAAATTTGAGACTTTTCTTGTCTTTTTTTGGTCATTCTAGGTAAAGTTTTGTGATTATTTTTATTTTCATATTGATTCTCCAATGTTTTCTATTTCATTGATCTCTAACCTAACACTATTCTTTCATTTTTTCCTATAATTTGATTTCCTTAAGGTGTATAGTTAGGTTATTGATTTGAAATCTTTTTCTTTTATAATGAAGACTTTACAGGTATAAATTTCCCTGTGGCTACTTCTTTTCCTACATACCATATATTAGTATATTGTATTTTTGTTTTCAGTTATTTACAAGTAATTTCCCTTGTGATATCTTATTTGACTCATTGGTTCTTTAAGAGTGTGTCTTTAAAATTCATGCAGTTGTGATTATTCCAGATATCGCTATTGTGATTTTTTAAAGTTTTATTCCAGGTAGTTGAAAGAGATACTTTCTATGATTTCAGTATTTTTAAGTTTATTGAGACTTGTTTTGTGGCTTATTCTATGGTTTATCATGGGTAAAGTTACATGGACACTTGAGAAGAATGTGTATTCTGTTTTTAATGGGTGGATAGTTCCTTACATACCTGTTTGGTTTAGGTGGTTAATGATCTGGTTAAGTTCTTAATTTCCCTTTTAATCTTACTTTCAGTTTCTTGGTATTATCCTCCTTGGAGTTTGCTGGGCTTTTCAGATGTTTAGTCACTGGTTTCATTAAATTTGGGGAGTTTTTGGTTATTACCTCAAATATACTTTCTCTCATTTTTCTTTCTCCTCTCCTTTTGGACTCCCTTTATGCACGCTAGTGTGCACACAGCTGTGTGTATGATGATGGTGTCCAACAAGTCTATTATTACCTGTTCAGTTTTTTTCTTCAAGCTTTTCTCTTTCTTCTCTCCTGACTAGTTATTACCAAGTGACTGGTCTTCAAGTTCATTGATACTTTCTTCTGTCTGATAGAATCTTCCATTTGAACACTCCTGTGATTTTTTCATTTCTTTCATCTTACTTTTCAGCTTCAAAATTTGTATTTGGTGCCCTTTTCTAATTTATATTTTTTATGTTCTCTATTTGTGGAAACATTATTTAATCATTTGCTTATGTTTTCTTTTAACACTTTGAGCACATTTAAAAGAATTGACAAAGTCTTTTTCTAATCAAGTTAATGTCTATGTTTACTCTTTTACAGTTTATATTAATTCCTTTCATTCCCTTGTGAAGGGGCTATGATTTCTTATTTCTTTGAATGACCCATACATTTTTTATAGGGTGGACATTTTGAATATTATGATGTGGCAACTCTTGTCACCCTTCCCAGGGTTTATTGCTGCTGTTCTTTTGGTTGGCTGTTTGTTTAGTGACATTTTACATTTAACTTTGTAAAGTCCATAGTCTTTCTAATGTATGGCTATAAAAGCATCTGATTTATGATTTTAGTCATCAGTTAGGGATTTGAAGAGATATTCTAAATGCCTGGAACAAAAAGAAAAGATGACAATAAAGACAAAGAAAAGAAGAAAAGCCTAGTGTTTATGTCCTTGCATACCCTCTCCCCCAGAATATGGGCTGAAACTAGTGTTTTGCTTCTATAATATGGAAAAATGATGGGGAGTATTTTAGCAAGTTAAATAGATTCCAACATTTGCCTTGCTAATACTCATACATTTCTCCATATTGACCTATAGTATGCTTTATTATTATTATTATTATTTTTGACAATGCAAGTCTCCATGTTGCAGGTGTTTTTTATTTCTTTCTTTCTTTCTTTCTTTATTTATTTATTTATTTTTTATTTTTTTATTATGGGTAAAAATCAAAATTCACACAATACATACAAACATTTGCAAAATTATATATAAATATATATGTGTATATGTGTATTTGCTTACAAAAATGTTGTTTATATATATATATATACATATATTTTAAGAGGTGCTTAGATTACCCAAAATATTACTCGGAATCCACTGGGATTCCCATGTTGCCCACCTCCCACACCTCCCATCACATCCCACACAAACATCTCCCACAGTGTGGCCCACCACCCTCAATGAACTTACACATCCTGGAGCCTTGCCACCAACCATAGACCACAGTTCACACTGTAGACGACATTCTCTCCCACTCAGTTCTGAGTGGTGTGTGCTGATTTAAAATGGCCTACATCCGTTGCCACAACACTACTCAGGGCAACCTCCAACTCCCAAAGAAGCCACTGTATTTCAACTGCTCGTCCCCTCCCTACCCCAAAAGTGTCAAGTGGCCACAGGCTCCACCTCATTGTTATAATTTCTTGCATTGCTAGAATCACCATATGTGAATAAGAGAATAACATCAAGTCCACTCTAGTCCATAGTCCTTCCCCCAGTCCTGAGGGGACTGGGATGGTGATGTCCACTCCAACTCCAAGTGAGAGAGGGCTTATATCCCATGGATATGGTGGGTGGGATGATCCTGCCTGCAGATGCAGGCCCTCTCCATTCCCTGGGATGGCCATTGCCCATCGTTGTCTCCTCACTAGGTAACTTTGATGAGTCCATTGAGCTGTAGGGTAGGAGTTGCAGCTCCACCTAGATTTCATGCACAACTGGCACATAGGTGGGCGGGAGGCTCCAGTCTCTGGAAGTATACCTAAAAACTCCAGCATCGCATATAGGTTTGAATAGAATAGAAGGGACTGGTGAACCATGTGCAGGGAGGACTTATTTAAGTCTAATTCTGTCACTCTCAGGAGCACAGATTCCAAAATAGAACCCACTGATAAGGCATCAGTCTCTGGGGCTATCCCCCCTTATATAGGACCAGGGTGTCTCCGGAGCTCTCAGGAACCCCACTGAGTGGGGTGATAGGCACTTAGATGTTCTATGAGCTCCTACTGAGGTGTGCGTAAGAGTTACCTCTGGGATGACCTCCCGACTCTCTTTGAAGTCTCTAAGCCACTTGAACTCATTTGTCTTTACCATTTCCCCCTTTTATTCAAGGTCTTTTTCCAGTTGTGTTGCCAGTTGGCACTTGGGAAAAGTTTTCAATTAGCAATAATCGTGCCTCGGATAAACCTCATTGGCTACGATACTGCCACTGTGCAAAGCTGCCAGTTGGCACTTGGTATTAATCCCTCATTGCCAGGGAGGCTCATCCCCGGGAGTCATGTCCCATGCTGGGGGGAAGGTAATGCAATCATATGCTGAGTTTGGTTTAGAGAGAGGCCACATTTGAGCAACAAGGAGGCTCTCAGGTGGCAACCCTTAGGCACCCCACAACTGCAGGCTAAGTCTCATTTACAAGAGCAAAGACTCACAAGGGTAGTCATCAATTAAAAAAAAAAAAATCAGCGGGTCATCCTATTTTGACAGGCACTGTCCCTACACTCAGAGGACTATTG
>JAKSZT010053896.1:5729716-5829322 GCA_026826555.1 Tolypeutes matacus
AAAAAAAAAATAGAAGGAAAAAGGAAAGGGGGAGGAAAACGGGATTAATAGCGATAGACCAGAAAGTAACAGAGAGAAACCAAAGATCCACGCAGGCAAGCAGTCAAACAGAGCTAAGGGAGGTCAATGATTCCCCTAGGGTCCACGTGGATCCTTCTTGCCTACTTGTGTTTATCAATGAATTTCCCCACAGGTTTCTATATGCAGGTCCTGAAGCAACTTTTAGCTATTAAACTAAATTAAAAAGAATTTATTTTTCATTTGTTGCGGTGACCTCACTTTTTTTTTTTTTTTTTTTTTTTAGCCAAATGCAGGACCCAAAATAATTCCTCCTCTAGACCAACCCCCTTATGGAAGGGACCCTAGCTGGGCCCATGGAAATTAATCAAGCACGTCCCAGTTTCCGGACTCCCCAGGTTAGCTGACGCTCTGATGTTAGTCAGTGAGGTGTACTAAAGATGGCGGATTCCGCCCCTTCTGGCTCCGAGCTCCAGCGTCACCGGGCTGCTCAGTAAATCAGTTTGAGTGCAGATTCGCATCTGCTCTCAGCCTAATGCTGCTTCAGGTCGGCTTATCTGCTCCCCAAAGCTATGGGGCGTTGCAGGCAGCCAGATCAATGTCTAAAAATATAAAATACCCTTCCCTGTCTTCCAACCGAACCCTCCCTTTTGGGAATTGTCCCTTCCTCCTGGCTCCACAGCGGCCCGGGTCTTATCTCTGGGTGGCTGCCCAACCAAAATCCCCCCTCCGGTTCACTGGGTGCCGATTAGCTCGTTTGCTCTGTTCACACAAGGTCCAAGGGGCGCCATGCAGCCAGATCCCCAGAAAATAAAACTTTTTTGCCCCGCCTGCGGCTCAAAATGGCCGTTTTATTTATTTTTTTCCCTAACCGCGGGGCTCAGCCGCCTGTGCCAACCTCCACCGGCAGCCTCAAAACTCACGAATCTCCACCGTTCGGTCCACGCCGCTGATCCACGCAGATAGATGTCCCAAGCCTCTCACTCCACGCTTGCACAGCACAGACCCCCGGTCAGGACCCTGTCCCGAATCCGCCTTGCTCTGGGAGCTTGCAGTGTGCGCCCTCCTACACTAACGCCATCTTGGCCACCTCTCCTGTTGCAGGTGTTTTATGTAAAGTTCTTCATGGGTAGAAACCAAGGGAGGTCTCCAGCCAATAGTCTGTGACAAACTGAAGACTGACTCCAACAGTCCATGAGAAGCTGAATTCTGTTATCAACCACTTGATTGAACTACTAATTAGTCTTTTTGCAGTTGAGTCTTGAGGCAACTCCAGCATTGTGAGAGACCCAGAACCAGGTGACCCATCATAGCCTCCCCAGATTTCTGAGTTGTGGATACCTCAACAAAACTGCAAGTCAATAGACATATGTGTTAAGCCACTAAGTTTTGGAGTAATATATTATAGGGAAATAGAAAATTATTACAGATTTTTCCACATGAAAATTGAGTGTTTCCATATCAAATACTTGTATATGTAAATGGAAGTTTGAATTGGGCAGCTGGTGGAGGCTGGGAGGATTTTGTGTACCATGAAAGAGAAAATCTAAATTGCCTGAATAAACAGCTAGCTGCAACCTGCACTTTGGGACAGCTTAAGAAGAAGTTAGAAGAAAGTGGATGTAGCTCAAGCGATTCAGCTCCTGTCTACCATATGGAAGACCTTAGGTTCAATTCCCCGGGTCTCCTGGTGAAGGTAAGCTGGCCTGCAACCTGCAGAGAGTTGAGCTGGCACAGCAAGATGATGCAACAAAGGGAGACACAGAGGAGAGACAGTGAGAGACACAGCAGACCAGGGAGATGAGGTAGCTCAAGCATTTGAGTGCCTCTCTCCCACACCAGAGGTCCTGGGGTCAGTTCCTAGTGTCTTTTAAAGAGAAAGATGAAAAGACAAGCAGACATGGAAAGAACACACAATGAATGGACAGAGAGCAGACAAGGAGTGCAAACAACAACAAGGGGGGAGGGGAGGGAGAATAAAATAAATTTTTTAAAAAGAAGAAATTAGAAACATGGTTTTGGATATTGGGAGCCGGTGGACCTTATTATGTAGTGGCAGACATCTTTGTGACAATGTTGTCTGTAGTAACATGGAAAACTGAACATGTATTGAATAGACTTGGTTATATATTTCATTTTTTTCATTTTTTTCTCTTTCTGTTGTCCTGTCTTTTCCAGTTCAGGTGTTTTGTTTTCAAAATCACTAATTCTGTCTTCAAGCATTTCAAATCTACTATTGCGTGCCTCTAATGTATTTTTAATCTCATCTATTGTGTCTTCCATTCCCATAACGTAAGTTACTTTTCTTTGCAGACTTTCAAATTATTCTTTATGCTCACCCAGTGTCTTCTTAGCATCCTTTATCTCTTTAGTCATATTGAAAAGACAACTGTCCAAAGAAGAAATACAAATGATGAAGAAACACATGAAAAAATGTTCAACATCACTAGCGATTAGGGAAATGCAAATCAAACCTACAATGAGATATCATTTCACACCTATTAGACTGGCCAGTATTTAAAAAGTCAGAAAACTGTAAATGTTGGAGAAGATGTGGAGACATAGGAATGCTTATTCACTGTTGGTGGGAAAGTAGAATGGTCTAACCACTGTGGAGGACTGTTTGGCAGTTCCTATGAAGTTGAATACAGACTTTCCATGGGACCTTGCAATACCATTGCTAGGTATATACTCAAAAGAACTGAGAGCAGTGACATGAATAGATATCGGCACACTGATACTCATAGCAGCATTATTCATGATAGCCAAAAGTTGGAAACAACCCAGGTGTCCATAAACTGATGAATGGATAAACAAATTGTGGAGTATACACGTGATGGAATATTTTGCAGCAGTAAGAAGAAATGAAGTCGTGAAATATATGACAGCATGGATAAACCTGGTGGACATTATGATGAGTGAAGCAAGCCAGGCACAAAAGGAATAATACTGTATGATTGCCCTATTATGAACTAAATAAATTATGTGAAATATAAATATATTATGTGAAATATGAATATGGGTAGAATTGCATATATAAGACCATTTATCCTTGAAGCTGAACAAATGTAAGTTAATACTACACAATGTTAATATCAGACAAAAAATACATTATACTAAGTGAAGGGGATCAGATACAGAGTACTACATATTGCATGTGTCCATTATATAAAATGTAAATATAAATCAATTCATAAGGATGGAATATTAGTTGTTATGTAGGTCTGAGGAAGGTCTTTCTTTTTGGAGTAAGGAAATTGTTATAGACTTTTAAAGATGATGAATGTACAACATTGTGATTATACTAAAAGCTACCGATTATACATTTTGAGTAGAATAGCCAGAAACAGCAGATATGTACAGAGGGGGAAGCATAGAGAGACTGAGAGGTGAGGAATTTTCTTGTTTGTTTCTCTGTCTGTTTCTTGTTTATTATTTTTATTAAAATAATGAAAATGATCTAATAATGATTCAAGTGGTGAATGCACAACCATGCGGTTATAGCAAATACCATTGATTGTACACCTTGATGGAATTGTATTCTTCATTGATGTGTATCAATAAAATTGATTTTAAAAAACCTAGAATTTCAAAACATCAATAAGGGAAGATGGTGTTGGAGTAGGTAGGCAGGGCTCAACTCTCTCATAAAAACTATGGAGGAAGGGTAAAAAGCTATCCAAGGGAGTTGCTTTGGAGATCTGCAGACCAGGAGAGTACTGCAGATCATGTACTAGGGAGAGCAACGGAGAAAAAAAGAGGCCAAATGAAAACCATGAGTTACTCACCCCTGTGGCTGGGAACAGCACATATATCTGACCCTCAAGGCAAATAGCTTCAGTAAAGCCCCTGGCTCACTGCAGCCAACTGAGTGGGGAAAGAAGGTCTTCCTTCCTGGGAGGAAGAGAGATCTGACTGAGGGCAGAGAGTGGTTTTTTTTTTTTCCCAATGAGTTTAGCTAGCTGAGCCCCATTTGAATCTTAAAAAAAAAACCCAGCCTGCTCAGGTTGTCACACCTAACTGTCCTGGGAGAGAGAGGAACAACTTCAGGGAAGGGTTATGTGGCCAGGCACCTAACCAGCCAGGGAGAGAAGGAAGTCAGGAGAGACAGCTGGCAATCTGTTAGAAGTCCAATTCGCTTGCAGGAAAAGAGGGTGGAGAGAACCACATAGGCTTTCAGAAGCTTACCTACCCTGTGAAGTGGGTATAGCTCAGTGGAGGAACACCTGCCTCACATATACTAGGTCCCTGGTTCAATTGCTGGTGCCTCACAAAACAGGGTGGGTTCTCAGGCTCCAGCCAGCACTTTGTAACAGAGAACATACAGACTGAATTTTTTTATTTTTTCAGGTTTTTCAACTTGTTATTTTATATTTTTTATTATATTCATATTTTTTATTCTTTTTTAATTCTTTAAAACCAGGTACCTTACCTGTGGAGGGCAGGCTGCAGGGTGATTGACTGATGAATATTTGCAGCCTGAGATGGTTCCTAGGGGCCTAGGATGGAATACCATTTTTCCTGGGTTTTTTGTTTTTTCTTTCTCTTTTTTTTGTTTCTGGTTTTTCTTTTCCTTATTTTTTCTCATTAGTTCCTTCCTCCCTCCCTCCCTTCCTTTCTTCCTTCCTTCCTTCTTTCCTTCCTTCCTTCCTTCCTTTTTTTCGTTCTTTCATTTTCCCTCTTCTGTTCCTTTGCTTTCATTTCACCTTCTCTTGCTTGGTCTTAAATTTTTTTTCTTCTTTGCTTTTCATCTTTCCTGTCTTTTATTTTATTAAAAATTTTCTGGTTTCATTTTTTTATTCCACCATTTAAATTCTTATTCCTTTGTACTTTTTTTTTTTTTATCACTTTTCACTCATTACTTATTTTCCTGGCTCTTTTATGGTTTCTTTTCTATCTTCTAAAATATTATTATTATTAATCCTTTTCTCTTCTTCTCTCATTCCTTTTCTATGGTCATAGCATATTATCAATGGAACACAGACAATTACAAAGATATAGAATATGTGGAAACAAGTGTCAAAGAGGAATCTTGGCATTAAAAAAGTAAAACAACCATAGAGTAGAAAGAAAAACTAACAATCTGAATAAGCTCATCAGGTAAACATGCTCAGACACCAACAAAAAATTACAAAGTATTCTAATAAACAGGAAAACATCGCTCAGTTTAATGAACTAAATAAAAACCAGGAGGAGATACAGAATGTTAAACATGTCAAGACAGATCGAGAAAAGGAAAAAATTCAACAATGACTCAGAGACACAAAATAAACAAACATATAAATGATATGTTCTACCCTGAGGTAGAAGAGAAGGAAAAGGGGGTAGAAGGCTTGTTGGAGGAAATAATTGCTGAATATTTGCTACTATTTTGAGGGTCACAGTTGTACATGACAAGGAAGTGCAGCACACTCCAAACAGTATAAATATTTAAAAGCTTACCCTGAGACATATACTTATCAAACTGACAAACAATCAAGACAATGAGAGACTACTGAAAACAGCAAGAGAAAAGAGATCCATCACATACAAGGGAAAGTCAATAAGATTAAGTGCTGATTTCTCATCTGAAATCATGAAGGTGAAAAGGCAGTCAAGAAATCTGAATCCAGCATTACTGTCAATCAAAAATGGTAGAGAGTTCAAAATATTTGCATATAAAATGAAATTTAGAGTGTTTGTCAACAAGAAACCTGCCCATCAAGAAATAATAAAGGGGGTTCTGAGGGTTGAAAGGAAAACACTGTAGAGAGAGGGTTGGAGGAGAGTGTAGAAAGAAAACTATTGGTAATAATAACTAAAAAGATAAAAAGAGAAATAAAAACAGAATGACATATACAAACCTTAAAAAAATGGCTAATGTAAGTGCTGCCTTGACAGTATTAACATTGAATGATAATGGATAAAACTCTCCAAACAAAAGATGTAGATTGGCAGATGGATAAGGAAATATGATCCATCTATATGTTGCCTACAAGAGACTCATCTTAGACCCAGGCACTCAAGTAGGTTGCAAGTAAATAGTTGGAAAACGATTTTACATGCAAAGAATAACCGAAAAAAAAAAAAAAAAAAGGTGGGAGTAGCTATACTAATATCAGACAAAATAGATTTTAAATGCAAAAGCTTTTGTCAGAGACATATAAGGACAGTATATATTAATAAAAGGGGAAATCGACAAGAAGAAAGAACAATCATAAACATATATGCATCTAACCAGGGTGCACCAACACACATGTGACAAGTATTGGAAAAACTGAGTGGAGAAACATAAGCCTCTAAAATTATAGTGGGGGACTTTAATACCCCATCATCACCATTAGACAGAATATTTTGACAGAGGGTCAATAAAAAAACAGAGACTTTGGATAATACATTAGAGGATCTAGACCTAATAGACATATACAGAACATTAAACACAAATATAGCAGTATATACATTGTTTTCAAGTGCACATGGATAATTCTCTACAATAGACCAAATGATAGATCACAGAACAAATCTCAATAAATTTAGAAAGACTGAAGTTATACAAAGTAATTTCTCTGATCACAGTGGAATGATCTGGAAACCAATAAGGGGCAAAGAACCAAAATAGGCACAAAGATATGGAAGTTAAACAATATACTCTTAGACAATCATTGGATCAAGAGGAAATTGCAAAAAAATAATCAGTAACTACCGAAAAAAATGAAAATTAGAACATATTAAAACCTATAGGATACAACAAAAGCAGTACTGAGAGGGAAATTTATAGCCATAAACACCTTTATTAAAAAAAAGAAGAAATAGCTAAAATCAAGGACATAATGCATACCTGGAGGAACTAGAAAATGAACAAGAAATTAATCCCAAAGCACAGAGAAAGAAGGAAATAACAAAGATTAGAGGAGAGCTATATGAAATTGGGGATTAAAAAACACTAAGAAAAATAACAAAATCAAAAGCTGATTCTTTGAGAACATTAATAAATTGAAAACCTCAGCTAGACTAACAAAAAAAAAGGCAGAAGATGAAATACATAAAATAAAAAATGGGAAAGTGTATATCACCACTGAAACCACAGAAATAAAATCATCATAAGAGGAAACTTTGAAAAAAACCATATGCCAATCAGATGGAGAGCTTAGATGAGTGGACAAATTTCTAGAAACACAGAAGCAGCCTACATTGATGAAAGAAGAAATTGATGAGCAATTTTAACAGAACAATCACAGTTAACAAGACTGAGTTA
The DNA here is from genome assembly GCA_026826555.1 of Tolypeutes matacus. Taxonomy (NCBI): domain Eukaryota; kingdom Metazoa; phylum Chordata; class Mammalia; order Cingulata; family Chlamyphoridae; genus Tolypeutes; species Tolypeutes matacus. The sequence continues at coordinate 5,736,969 of JAKSZT010053896.1, forward strand.
GTCTCCCAACTAAGAAAGCAAAGGATTAGATGCCTTCACAGGAAAATTCTATCAAACATTCTTGAAAGAACTAACACCAATCCAACTTCAACTGTTCCAAAAAATAGAAGTGGAGGGAACATTGCTTAACTCATTCTATGATGCCAACATCACCCTAATACCAAAGCCACACAAAGATGCCACAAGAAAGGAAAATTGTAGATCAATTTCATTCACGAACCTAGATGCTAGAATCCTCAACAAAAGAGTTACTAATCATATTCAACAACAAATCCAACAAAGTGGACCATGACCAAGTGGACTTCATCCCTGGTATGCAAAGATGTTTCAACATAAGAAAATCAATAAATTAAAACACCACATTAAAAGTTCTAAAGAACAAAATCACATGATCATCTCTATTGATGCAGAAAAAACATTCAACAGAATACAGCAGCCTTTCCTGATACGTCTTCTGTTCTTGATAAAAACACTTCAAAAGATAGGAATAGAAAGAAACTTCCTTAACATGGTAAAGGGCATATATAAAAATCACACAGCAAACATCATATTCAATGGTGAAATCCTAAAAGCTTTCTCTCTAAGATCTGGAACACAACATGGATGCCCACTGCCACTGCTCTTATTTAACATTGTGTTAGAAGTACTTGCTTGAGCACTTAGGTGAGAAAATGATACAATAGGCATCCAAATTGAAGAGGAAAAAGTAAAAATTTCACTATTTGCAGATGACATGATCCTATACATCGAAAGCTTTGTGAAATCTACAACAAAGCTTATAGAGCTGATAAATGAGTTCTGTAAAGTAGCAGGTTATAAGATCAATGCACAAAAATCAGTAACATTTCTGTACACCAATAATGCACATTCTAAGGAGAAAATCAAGGGAAAAAATTCCATTTACAATAGCAACTAAAATAATCAAATGCCTAAGAATAAACTTAACTAAATTTTTAAAGGAATTATATGCAGAAAACTACACAATACTGTTAAAGGATATCAAAGAAGACTTAGATAAATGTAAGAATATTCCCTGTTCATGGATAGGTAGATTAAACATCATTAAGATGTCTATCCTACCCAAACTGATTTACAGATTTAAAACAATCCAAATAAAAATTACCACAACATTTTTTTTATTGTATTTGAAAAGCTGAATCTGAAATTTATTTGGAAGGGCAAGGAGTCCCAAATAGTCAAAGATATATTGAAAAAGAAAAATGAAAGTTGAGGAATTATACTACCTGACTTCAAAACATACTACAGAGCTACAGTGGTGAAAACTGCATTGTGTTGGCACAACTGTAGACATACTGACCAATGGAACAGAATAAAGTGTTCTGATATAGAGCCTCACATATACTGTCAACAAGGCCACCAAGTCCACTCAACTGGTAGAGAGTGGCCTCTCAACAAATGGTGCTTGGAGAACTGGATATCCACATCCAAAAGAATGGGAAACAATCACATCAGAGGCCTTATAAAAAAATTAACTCAGGAAGGATCAATGATTTAAAAATAAGAGCCAAGACCACAAATTTCTGGGAAGATAATGTAGAGAAGCATCTACTAGATCTTGTAGTAGGAAACAGTTTCATAAACTTTACAACCAAAATATGAGCAACAAAAGAAAAAATTGATAAATGGGACCTCCTCAATATTAAAAACTTTTGCACTTCAAAAGAGTTTGCAGGGTGTCCATGGTGGAAGATGCATTGGAAGTTCATCTGGATCAAGCCTCCAAGGCATATGAATGTGTTCAAGTGTTCATGGGGCATCACCATGGTGGGTGGAGAGCCACACAATAAACAAAGGAATATTGAATTCCCATCCTGGGGGGCTCTGCTACATGCTTTAATGGGACAGTAAAGTACAGGTGAAGTACCTAGTGAAGGAGGACAAAACATTGCAGCATGCCCTTGATATTGATGATTGTACTTATGAATGTTTACTTTTGAAATTGAATCTTAATCTAGGAGTTGTTTAGGAGTTATCTCCTGAAGGCTTCCTTGTTGCTCAAATGTGGCCTCTTTCTAAGCCAAACTCAGCATTTAAACGGACTATGTTACCCCTTGCATGGGACATGACTCCTGGGGATGAGCCTCACTGGCACTGAGGGATTACTACCAAGCACCAACTAGCAATGCACCTGGAAAAAGACTTTGACCATAAGGGGGAAATGGTAAATACAAATGAGTTCTTATGGCTGAGTGATTTCAGAGGTTTAGCTTATGCATGTCTCAGTAGGATCTCATTGACTGCCAAAGTAAATATTGCCTCAAATAGCAGGGTTCCTGAGGGCTCTGGAAAGATCCAGACACTATAGGCAGGGCAGACAGCTCAGGAGTTTGGCACCCTGCCAGTAGGCCTTAACTTGGAACTTATACTCTCCAGTGTTGACTGAGTTGAACTCATTTGTGGTTTCCCTACACATGGTTCTTCTGCCCCTTCTATTTGAACCTATAGTTAGTACTATACTTGATAGGTGTATGCCCAAGAGACTTAAATCTTTGGTCTGTCCATGTTCAGTTTAGCCCTGAATCTTAGCAGAGTTGAAACACTTACTCTCCAATTCATTGGTCTCTCCCTGGACAATTAACAAGGAGATGATGATGGACAATGCCCATCCCAAGGAACAGAGAGCCTGCAACTGCAAGCAAGCTAGTTCCATCCATCTATCCCATGGGATCTAAGCCCCCTCTCAGTTAGAGGCAGAGTGGGCATCACCATCCCCAAATCCTCAAGATTGGGGAATGGACAATGAACTAGAGTGAACTTATTGTTATTCTACTAAAGACTTATTGCTATTCTAGCAATGATGTGGAGGCAGTGGCCACTGGAGGTTCTGAATGGAGAGGGAATAATAGGTGTAATATGGGGCATTTTTTGGGACATTGGAATTGTCCCACATGACATTGCAATGTCAGATACGTATTATCTGTATTTTGTCATAACTTACAAAATTGCGTGGGACAGAGTGTAAACTATAATGTAAACTATAATCCATGGTTAATGGAAATGCTTCAATATATGTTCATCAATTGTAATAAATGTACCACACTAATAAAGGATGTTGTTAATTTGGGAAAGTGTGGGAGGGGAAGGGAGTGGGGCATATGGGAATCTCCTATATTTTTTATATAACATTTAAGTAGTCTAGAGTTTCTTTAGAATAAATTTTAAAAGAATCAAATATCTTGGAATAAAATTAACTAAAGGAGTAAAGTACTTATACATAGAAAACTGCACAACATTGTTAAAGGAAATCAAAGAAGACCAAGTAAATGGAAAAATATTCCATGCTCATTGATTGGAAGACTAAACATTATTAGGATGTCTGTGCTACCCAGATTGATTTACAGATTTAATGCAATCCCAATAAAAATACAACACCATTTTTTTTTACTGAATTGGAAAAGTGAATTATGAAATTTATTTTGGAGGGAAAGGGACTCAGATAGCCAAAAACTGATTGAAAAAGGAAAACAAATTTGGAGTAATGATGCTACTTGACTTTAAATCATGCTATAAAACTATAGTGGTCAAAACTGCATAGTTTTGGCAGAAGGACAGACATACTAACCAATGGAACTGAATTAAAATTTCTGATATAGATCTGATATAGATCTTCACAGTCAACAGCTAGGCCACCAAGCCCACTCAACAGGGACTGAATGCACTTCTTTAAAAACTGGTGCTTGGAGAATTGGATATCCATATCCAAAAGAATTAGGGGGGATCATCATCTTATGCCTTATACAAAAATTAACTCAAGATGAGTCAAAGATCTAAATATTAGAGCCAAGGCCATAAAGCTCCTAGAAGATAATATAGGGAAGCATCTATGAGTTCTTATAGTAGAAAATGGTTTCATAAACTGTACACACAAAATAGGAGCAATGAATGTTAAAATAGATAAATGGGAACTCCTCAAAATTAAAAACTTTTGTGCTTCAAAGGACTTTGTCAAGAAAGTGAAAAGGCAGTCTACTCAGTGGAAGAAAATACTTGGTAAACATTTTTTTCCTATAAGGGCCTACCATCCAGCATATTTAAAGAAATTCTACATCTCAAAATTAAAAAGACAAACAACTCACTTAAAAATGAGCAAGAAATTTGAATAGACACTTTCCTAAAGAGGAAATACAAATGGTGAAAATGCACATAAAAAGAAGCTCAACATCACTAGCTATTAGGGAAATGCAAATCAAAACTACAATGAGTTTTGATTTGAAATCAAAACTACAATCTTACCTATTAGATTGGTGGCTATTAAAAAAACAGATAACTACAAGTGTTGGATAGCATTTGGAGGAAAGTTAAGACTCATCCACTGCTGGTGGTAATGTAGAATGGTGCAGCCATTATGGAAGATGGTTTGGTGGTTCCTCAGGAAGCTAACTATAGCACTGCCGTATGATCCAGCAAGCCCAATGCTGAGTTTATATCCAGAAGTGAAAGCAGGGACATGGACAGATATATGGACAACAATGTTCATAGCATCATTATTTACTATTGCCAAAATTTGGGACCAACCCGAGTGTCCATCAACAGATGAATGTTTAAGCAAATTGTGGTATATACATGCAATTGTATATTACTCAGCTTTAAGAAGGAACAAAGTGTTGACACACAGGGCAACATGAATGAAAATTGAAGACCTTGTCTGAGTGAAGTAAGCCAATCAATAAAGGACAAATCTTACCTGATCTCACTGACATGACCTAAGAAAACTGAGCAGTCTTACAGAGCTCATCTAGAAGATAGTCTATCAGGAGAGAGAAATAGAGGAGAGCGTGGTAAGCAGATGCTCAGTCTGGGAAAATCCTATGATAAGGTGGAATGGGGTGTTATGACAATGGATGTGGGTGATAGTGGTGTAGGGATGTAAGGAATTTGAAGGTTTTCAAATGTGAGGTTGAGCAGGGTGGAGGGGTGATGTGTTGGACTACCATGGAACTGAGGGAAGGGCTGGAGGAAGGAACAGGTGAATTCTGGGGATTTTTAGGTCTGTGGTTGAAACTACAATGATGGGAATGCTCTTTTAGCAAATATGGAAGGGGAGGTTTATCGGTGCAGGGCATCGGGGGTAGGGAAATATGTGGGAAAGTGTACACCTGGGTCATGCTTCTATAGAATATGAAAGTGTTCATTCTGTCATAGGGTGTTATTTCTGTGGGTGGAGACCCACACAATAAACAAGAAAAGATTAAGCTCCCATCTAAAGGAGTCCTGCTATGGTCTCAAATGGAGCAGCAAGTGTCTTTTGAGGTCATAGGCAGTGCCTATAAAAGAAGGTCATAGGCAGTGCCTATAATATTGTCAAACCCTCAATATTAATGCATGTAACTATGAACCATATTCTTCAATAATTGTCACCTAGTGGTTACCATGGGTTCTGACAGGAGGAGAAGGGAAGAATGGATGGAGCATGGGGCATTTTTAGGGCATTGGAATTGTTCAGCAAGACCTTATGATGACAGGTACAGGCTATTATGATTTGTTAGAACTTACAATAGTGTATGGTACAGAATGTGAACCATAATGTAAACCATAGACCATGGTTAGTGGCAGTGCTTCAATATTTGTTCATCAATTGTAACAAATGTACCATACTCATGTAAGATGTTGTTAACTGCAAAAAATGTGAGGGGGAGGGTTTGGGGTATATGGGAGTCCTCTATATTTTCTATGTGACTTTTCTGTGACCTAAAGCATCTTTGAAAATAAAGAGAAAAAAAAATGAGGCACTGGGGCAACCTACAGAAGAAAGTGCCACTATACATAAATGATTACAGATATGGGAATGAAAGACACAATGCAAAATTTTAAAAAATTATATATATTTTTAATTTTGTATTTATTATTATTATTATTATTTAATTTTTGGCTTTGTTTTTTGGGGTAAGTTTTAGATGGTAGTAGAGTTGCAAATGTGGCAGGGGAGGATCACTGTGTTGGTGTCGGGGGTGGGGGGTAGTGTGAGGAGGGGTACACCTGGGACATGTCTTTATGTAATATAAATGTCTTCAAGTGGTCAGGGGGTGTTGTCTTGGTGTGTGGAGACCTAAACAATAGCCAAAAGTATATTGAATTCCCATGCTGAGAAGTCCTGCTACATTCTCTAGTAGAATGGTAAGGTTCCCTAGAGTATATGGGCAGTGCCTAGTGAAGGAGGACAGGCCAATACACAATTGATGCTTGCAATTATGAACTTTGTTGTGGTGAAATTGAAACTTAGCCTAGTATTATATATTGCCTAAGAGTTACCTCCTGAAAGCATCCTTATTGCTCTAACGTGGCTTCTTTCTCAGCCAAGCTCAGCATATAAACTCACTACCTTTCCCATGGTGTGGGACATGACTCCCAGGGATGAGCCTCCCTGGCACCAAGGGATTATTACCAAGCACCAACTAGTGATGCATTTGTATAAAGACCTTGACCAAAGGAGTTGGTAGGTCATTCCAGAGGTTATGCTTATACACATGTTAGAAGCATCTCACTGACTGTTACAGTAAACAGTGCCTCTAGCAGCAAGGCTTCTGAGGGCTCTAGAGAAAGCTGGATATTATAGGCAAGGCAGACAGCCCCAGGAATTCGCAACCTTGTCAATTAGCCTTACCTTGGAATATATGATACCTATCTCCCTATGTTTCGGAGTTGGACTCATTTCTGTTTTTCCTACACATGGTTCTCATGCCCCTTTTATTTGAACCTGTAATAAGCACTATTCACATTAAGTATATGTCCCAGAGACTTAAATCTTCCAGCTGTTAATATGCCAGTTGAGCCCTGAATCTCAGCACTGTTACAGCCAACACCTACCCTCCAATTCATTGGACTTACTGAGGACAACTACCAAAAGGATGATGATACAATGCCCATCCCAAAAACAGAGTATCTATAGCTCCAAATGAGACAGTTCCATCCATCTGCTGCATGGGATCTAAGATCCCCTCTCAATAGGAAGCAGAGTGGGCAACACCATCCCCAAATCCTCAAGATTGAGAAATGAACAAATATAAGGGAGAATGCAACTATGGACTAAAGTAGACTTATTATTATTCTACAAATCAAAGAACTTGTAAAATTGATATAAATGCAAATATTCTGAGGGGAGGGAGAAGGAAGAATCAGTGTAACATGGGGCATTTTGGGGACTTTGGAATTGTTCTGCATGACATTGCAATGATGGATACAGATCATTTACATTTTGTCAAAACCTATTAAATTGTGCAGTTCAAAGTGAAAAATACAATGTAAAATATAGTCCATGGTTAGTAGCAATATTTCAGTATGTGTTCATCAATTGTAACAAATGAACCACACTAATGAAAGATGTTAATGGGGAAAATTGTGTGAAGGGGTAGGAGTGGAGCATATGGAAATCCCCTATATTTTTGATGTAGCATATATGTAATCTAAAACTTCTTTAAAAAGCATAATATTATTGTCATTTAAATATTTTGTTCAGTACAATGATATCTATGTATAATATGTTCAGTTACAATGCTGTTTATGTATATGTATGAACCTACATACACGTCAAAGTACATGAAATTTTTTAAATAAAAACAAATTTAGTATCCTAGAGGAGTATGGTAAGGTACCTTATGGAAAAGGGTTTTGGATATGCAGACTATTTTCAGTATGAGGTAGTTGAACTTTCTTCTTTTCATTGCATGCATTCTACCCAGGTAGAATGTAAAGTCCAAATGAGTATATTTTTCAAAACTCTATTGACATATTGACTCTCACTGTGCTTAAGTATACTGCAAGATAATAGAGAATCATGAACGTCCTTATTGGTCTTAGGTTGCCTTTTGCTTAGGTTGACTATCGTAACTATTCAAGCTGGCTTTATACAAGCAGTTGCCCTATACAGGCATATCTTAGCGATATATATTGTGGTTTGTTTCCAGCCACCATAGTAAAGTAAATATCACAATAAAGTAGGTCACATAAAATTTTTGCTTTCCCAATGCCTATAAAGTTTACTTGCAGTATACTGTAGTCTATTAAGTGTATAATAACATTTTGACTAAAAATACAATGTATATACCATAACTTAAAATCCTTCATTGCTTAAAAAATGCTCACCATCATCTAAGCCTTTGGCCATGCTGGTTGATTGTCTAGTCTCGATGTTGATGGATGTTGACCGATGATGAGGGTTGTGGTTGGTGAAGTTTGGGGTGGCTGTGGCAAATTATTAAAATAAGTCAACAATGAACTTTGCCACATTGATTGACTCCTCCTTTCACTTGAACTTAGAGGTCACTATAGCGTTATTAATTGGTCTAATTCCAATATTGTTGTTTCTTAGGGAATAGGGAGGCCTGAAGAGAGGGAGAGATGTGGTGGAATTGTTGGTCATTGTAACAGTCAGAATTCATACAACATTTATTGATTAAGTTCACCTGTCTTATAAGGGCATGATTCATGGCACCCCAAAACAATTACAATAACAACATCAAAGATCACTGCTTACAGATCACCCTAGCAGATATAATAACAATGAAAAAGTCTAAAATATTGCAAGAATTATCAAAGTGTGACACAGAGACAGTGAGCACATGCTGTTGGAAAAATGGCACTGATAGTCTTACATGATGCAGCGTTGCTACAAATCCTCAATTTGTAAAAAAAAAATGCAATATCTGTGAAGTGCAATAAAGTCAAGTGCAATAGAACAATGTTGTTTGTAATTATGTTTTGGAGATTTCCTGAACCTTTCAGAGTGTGTGCAAACAAGCTCCTTCATGAGTTATAAAATTATTGTAGGCATTCATTCAACAAGATAGGTAGGAAGTTTGTAAAGCTCCACAGACTCACCATTGTCTCTAATGCTCACTTTGTCTGGAATCAAGTAGGTAGCAAAACATCAAATGAAATTCTCATAAATATGTGCTAAGTAAGATTTGTGCAGAACCTGGGCTATAGTGCCTGGTACACTGTCCATTGCTCTTATAAATCTGATATCCAGCAAATAAAAAACTTGGATTCCCCAACAAGAAATATCAATGGGTAGTGGCCAATTTCTGGCAGGAAGTACATTTGTTAGATTATGCTTTGCTAGATATTTTACAAAGCATGATTAGGAAAAGTTATAGAATGCCATTTTCAGGCGAGGAAGGCTTAGAGTCTGGTGATAGGGTTTATAAGAAGTTTTCTAAGTGGAAGATATCACGCAAAAATCTTTGGTAATAATGGAGCAGATGTGGCTCAAGCAGTTGAGCCCCTGCTTCCCACATGGGAGATTCTGGGTTCAGTTTCCATTGCCTACTAAAAAGAAACAAGCAACTGAACAAAAAAAACCCAAAATAACCAAACAAAACAAATGAAAAAAACAACTCAAGGAAGCCGATGTGGCTCAGTGGTTTAGCACTAGCCTCTCTCATATGAGGTCCCAGGTTCTATCCCCGGCCCCTCATACCTCAAAAACTGATGCTCAGGATGATGGAGCCTGGCTCTTGGGGTCAGCAAACAGCTTGAGGTGGAGGAGAATCTCTGTAATAGTGCTGTGGCTCTCCAAGGCCATTTATAGGCTCTGCTCTTTAGAAATAGCCTGGGAGAAGGACGGAAATCTCTTCATTCCACAACAGTTGCCAGGAGGTAAGACCCTGATCTATTTCGCTATCTATAGTTTACTACTAGGTCAGATCTTCATTATCATAGTTGTCATATTGGCCCTCAATGGTTCCATGGAGTTCTTACCTTCCCTGGATCTCTGCTGCACCTCTCTGAGCTTTGAATCAGCTCCACTTGGCTCTATCTTGATAAGGTCAATAAGCAAAGTTATTAAAGACTATAAAGGTCTGCTGGAAAATTTCCCTATGTCTAAATGTGCCATCTCCTTCAACTGGACCTTTTAGGTCCACAACACTCCCCAACATATTTTAGGAATTCTAGCAGACATCCTGGAGAGGTAGATGCAACTCTATGCTCACCTCAATCACCCAGTCTGTTCCTCTCCCATTCAAAACCCTCTGATGGCTTCTTAACTGGTTATATTAGTTAGCATGCTATGTTTGTTTAATAGTTTATATTTGAACAAATGGCTTTCACATGCTTTCCACTCTGCATGTGTGTGTATTTTGGTTGGGTATTGTTGAGAGTAAAAGACTGCTAAACTCATTTCATAGGGGACTATTTTAAGCTCAGTGATCATATTTCATGTTAGATTAGTTCTTTGAACAGCGATCATTTGACTTTGCCTCATTTGACTGTAGGAGATTTTCTAATGTACCATATGCATAGAGAAAAAGAATCAAACTTCTCACTAGGATTTCCAGGTCCTGTCTTAATCTGGCATTAATCACCTTCCCAGGAACATTGCCCACTATTCCCCAGGCACCCTTCTGCTAAGGGTAGACACCTCTGCTCTTGACCATGATCCTCCTGTTTCTCTGACCTTCTTCATGCTGATATATGGTCAGGCCATATAATGATATGTGAGTTTGGTGTGGTCCTTGTCTCTACAATGAGAGTGCAGTTTCATGGAGGGCAAGTATTTTTCTTACTTTCTATTCTCACAGCACAAACACATACACATACAGTCAAACACACACACACTTTCTCTCACACACAGAAACAGTGGACAATGCACTATATAGCATCAATCAATAATTATTAAATAAATTGGGACAAATTTAGGAAAACATCTTGTGGATTATATCCACCCTAAGGACCAATTCCAAATTGCAATCATGCCATCAAAAAAAGAGGCATCTATTTAGGAGAGAAAGGGAGGATGGATTGCTTAACATCTCAGTTTAGCCAGACTCACCTAGGGCTGTTAATTACATTCACAATAATAGGCTAACATCACCTCCATCCATCCATCGATTCCCAACCTTGCTCATGGATCCTTTTCCATCATAGACCATATGTTGTGTTAGAAGACAAGTTTCAATAAATTTTAAAAGATTCAAAGTTTATAAAACACTTTCCTCATAACAGAATGAAGCTGGAAATCAATAATGGATGGAAAAAGGGAATATTCATAAATATATGGTGATTAAACAACAAACAAATAATCCATGAGTCAAAGTATAACTTTCAAGAGAATTCAGAAAATATCTTGAGATGAATGAAAATGAGAACTCAACATATCAAAACCTATGGGACACTGCAAAAGCAGTGCCGAGAGAGAAATTTATAGTCCTAATACTTACACTGAAAAAGAAGAAAGAGCAAAAATTGAAGATCTAACTGAACACCTGGAACTAGAAAAAGAACAGCAAATTAATCTCAATCCAAGTTCCAGGAAAGAAATATTAAAGATCAGAACAGAAATTGAGAACAAAAAACAATAGTGATTGTCAACAAAACCAAAAGTTGATTCTTTGAGAAGATCAACAAAATCGATAAACCCTTAGCTAGTCTGACAAAAAAAGAAAGAGAGAGGGCACAAGTAAGTAAAATCAGAAATAAGAGTGGGGACTTCACTAGTGACCCCGCAGAAATAAGAGTGATCAAAAGAGGATACTATGAACAATTGTATGCTAAGGGAAAAAAAAAACTAGACAATGTAGATGAGATGGACAAATTCCAACAAACACACGAACCACCTATGCTGACCTTAGGAGAAAGAGAAGACCTCAACAAATCAATCACAAGTGAAAAAACTGAACAGTCATCAAAAACCTCTGAAAGATGAAAATCCCAGTACCAGATGGCTTCACAAGTGAATTCTACCAACCATTCAAATACAATCAAATACCAATCTTGCACAAGCTTTTCCGGGAAAGAATGTTATCAAACTCATTCTATGAAGCCAACATCACCCTAATACCAAAACCAGAAAATGATATTACAAAATAGAAAATTACACACCAATATCTCTAATAAATAGAGATTTAAAAATTCCTCAACAAAATACTTGCAAACTGAATCCAAAAGCACATTGAAAGAATTATACACCAAGATCAAGTTGGTTTTATCCCAGGAATGCTAAGTGGTTAAATACAAGAAAATCAGTTAGTGAAATAAACCACATTAATAAGTTGAAGAAGAAAAATCACATGATCCACTTGATTAATGCAGAAAAAGCATTTGACATAATACAGCAGCCTGTCTTGATAAAAAGACTGCAAAAGATATGGATAAAAGGAAACTTTCTCAATATTTGAAAAACCTATATCCAGCATTGTAGTCAACAGTGAAAGACCAAAAGCTTTCCTGCTGAGATCAAGAACAAGACATGGATGCCCACTGTCACCATTGTTATTCAATATTGTGCTAGAAGATCTAATTAGAGTAATTCGGCTAGATAAAAGAATAAAAGGCACCCAAATAGGAAAGGAAGAAGTAAAACTTTCACTGTTCTCTGATGATATGACCCTATATCTAGAAAATCCTGAAAACCCACAACAAAGCTACTAGAATTAATAGACAAGTTCAGCAAAGTGGTGGGATAAAGGATTAATATGCAAAAATCCACAGTGTTTCTATACACTACTGATGTGCAATCTGAGGAGGAAATCAGAAAAAAACTTCCATTTTTAATAGCAACTAAAAGAATCAAATATTTAAGAAGAAACTTAACTGAGGACACAGAGGGTCTGTATTCAGAAAACTACAAAACATTGCTAAAAAAGGCTGAAGAAGACTAACATAAATGGAAGTACATTCCGCATTCATGGATTGGAAGACGAAATTTTGTTAAGATGTCATATCTACCCAAACTGATTTACAGATTCAATGCAGTCCCAATAAATATCCCAATAGCCTTTTTTTTTTTTTTTTTTTTTTTTTTGCAAAGTGGAAAAGTCCATTATCAAATTTATTTGGAAGGGTAATGGACCCTGAATAGCCAAAAAATGTCTCAGAAAAATATTTTCATAAGCTTAGACTAGGGAAAGATTTATTAATACAACAAATGTCACACTATAAAGGAAAATGAAAACTGGGCAATATTAAAATTAAAATTTCCTTTTATCCAAAGACAATATTATGAGAGTGAAAGGTACTCAGAGAGGGAGAAGAGGTGCTCAATTTCATTAGTTGTTGGGGAAATGCAAACATTTACATGAACCACAATGTAATCACAGGTCAACCACCAGAATTCTAAAATGAAAAAGGTACAAAATACAAGTATAATCACAATATAGAGCAACTGGAATTCTCATATACTATTGGTGGAGGTATACATTTTTTACAAACACCTTGGAAAAGCGCTTGCTGTAGTCAAATAAATTGGAAAATATGCTTACCCTATGAACGAGCAAAGCTACCCATATATTCAAAAGAAATAAGTATCCATGTTTACCTAGAGATATAAAAAATACTCAAAGCCACACTGGTCATAAAGGAAGAAAACAGACACAGTTCAAATATCCTTCAACTCTAGAATGGATCAATAAATCATATGTTGACCCAATAGGAACAATTCAGCATTCAAAATGAACAATGAACAAATACACACAACATAAGTTAATTCTCCAAGTAATCTTTATTTTTTCCTGTATTTTATTTTTAATTTTATTGAAGTATATCATTCATACATGAACATACATAAACAACAAATATATAGTAAAAGTTGTGAACTTTTTTATAAAACAAACATGCATATCATCATACAGGACTAACATGCATCACCCTACCAACATCTTGCATTGTTGGGAAACATTTGTTGCAAACTATGAAATAGCATTATCAAAATGTTACTACTAACTATAACCCAAATCTTAAAAATGATGTATTTTCCCCAACCCACCCGATTCTTTTTTTTCTTTTCTTTTTTAAAAATACCTAAAAAAATTTTTTGAAAAGATACTTAGGTTAAATATATGTCACATAAAAATATAGAGGACTCCCATATGCCCCAATCCCTACCCCTTCCACACTTTCCCACATTAACAACATTCTTCATTAGTGTGGCACATTTGTTACAATTGATGAACACATATTGAAACATTGCCACTAAGTGTGGATTATAGTTTACATTATGGTTTAAACTCTCTTCTGCACAATTTTGTAAATTATGACAAGATATATAATAGCCTCCAAAATTAAACACACAAAATTTGAGCTAGGTAGTCTTCCAAGGAGATTGTTTCCCTCTGACACAAGAGTTTACTCAGCAGCTTGAAAACAATGTAGAAGAGAAGCCAAGATCAAATTTATGATCAATGATCATATGATCATTGGAATGTCAATGGGAAATTCACAGAGTTCAGTTCCAAGACGCTTTACATCCCAATGAGACAAGACTGTTAAATAAACCAGTTTCATTAAAAACTTTAGGTATAGAAAAAAATATAAAAAGCCCGGTAAGGTCATATACCTAAAGTAAACAAAGTTTATCTTTTTTTCCATGAAAGACCATGTTTTGTTATTTCATGTTTAATCAGCTAGTATTTCCAATGTGAAATTTTATTTAATATTTGGTTCAAAATATGTATATAAATAAGTATTACAGATTCCTTTATGTTATGATTAAGTACAGTATATTGAAAAAAAAGGTGATTAAGATATTAAAATATTTTGGTATATCCGTTGTGTGTTTATACTCTGCTTTCAATATGGCAAAACCTCAGTACAAAGCAGTGGACATCCAGTTGATCAGTGAGTTTCAATTTGAATAAGGAAACTACGTTTTAAAATACCAATATGTGAGGAACAGATGTCGCTCAAGTAGTTGAGTGCCTGCTTCCCACATGGGAGGTCCTGACTTTGGTTCCCTGTGCCTCCTGAAAAAAAACAAGTAACAAGCAAAACAAATGAAAAAAAAAACAACTCAGGGGAGCTGATGGGGCACAGTGGTTGAGCATCGGCTTCCCACGTACTAGGTCCTGGGTTCAATCCTGGGCCTGGTACTTCAAAAAACAAAACAAAACAAAACAAAACAAAAAACCAATGTGTGAATAATTGTAAAATAGGCAACATAGTCAATTTTATTAATACCATTGATTTTTACACTTAAAATTGTTAAAATGAGATATTTTGTGTTATATGTTATCACAATAAAATCTTCAAAAATTAACAAAAACAAACAAACAAAAAACCTTGATTTCAGACTTCTAACCTCCAGACTATGAAAGAAAATTTTCTGTTGTTTTATTCCAAAAACAAAGAAAAAAGAGTAGTGGGAAGGGCAAATAATCGGAAGGAGAAGACCACCAATCTTGCCTGTTACATATTTAGTTGGGAATCCACCTTGTATCCCCATAGTTTAGAAAACCTACCACATATCCCACTCATCCTCAAGTCCCAGACTTGTGTTTATAGGAGAATTTCGGGGAGAAAGGCCCGGATTAGGCACACCCTTAATTTAAGGACCTAGATGTTCTGAAATACTCTGCTGGTATGAACTTCAAATTCCTGTTCTTCCCCTCTCTGACTCTTTCATTTTTTTGTTTTTGTTTTTCCTTACTGAAACTTGCCCTTTCTTCCTTGTCCTTTTGTATCCCAAAGTCTTTCTGCTAAATTGTCTACTTTATGAAATCATAGCTTTATTTTTCATTAAATTTGCTAAGTGATTTTACAAATTCCTTTTATGTAGCTCTCCATGTGTCCTTCCTTTTCAGGGAACTCCTACCTACCTTGGGTGCTCTCACCTGTTCCAGCCAGGTGAACAAAATTGAAATCTCTAATTCACCAATTATTGCACACCCTCCCTCCCACTCTTGACATATCCCAGATTCAAGATCAACAGACTTACTCCATGTTCCCATCTCTGGTTATTTGGGTTCTTGACCATGATGATCACTGAAATGCATTGTAAAGAGAAACAAGGTAGGATGAATATCCCTCAATGCAATTAAAAGACATTCCATGGAGGACTGGATAAACATGATTATTAAACAAGTTGTCTGCTTCTAGTCCAGAATAAATATAAAGCATCCTTCTTTACCTCACCCCCACATAACTCTGTCAATGTCTAAGACACATTTTTGCATTCACTATCAGGGGAAATCAAGAAACAATCTCATTGTATATCCTTGAGATATATTGCTATAAAAAGCTCATTCCAAGTCATCCTCCTCAGGTCATCTGCTTGATATAGTGGAGATATTTTATCAAGGTCCTTCTCACAGCTGCTTTCACCTCATTGTTTTTCAGGCTATAGATAAGGGGATTAACTAATGGAGTAACCACACTGTATTGTACAGAGATGATTAACTCCAATGGTGAACCTGAATTTGGCACGAAATAGAGAAGAAAAACTGAACCATAAAATAGGAGCACTACAGTGAGGTGTGAGGAGCAAGTGGAGAAGGCCTTGCTTCTACCTGAGGAGGATGAGTTGCTCAGGATGGTGGAAACAATGGGGGTATAGGAGTAAACAATAAGGAAGCAGGTTCCAATTCCATGCAGAATACTGGAGCAAAGAAGGACTGTAAAATTGGTGGATACATTGGAACAGGACATAGGGAAGAGAGAGGGTAGCTCACAGCTGTAGTGTGGGATAGAATCATCTCCACAGAAGTCCAAGTTCATAGCAAGAAGGATGTTGATGAATGCATTCAGAAAACCAAGGCCCCAGGATCCCCATACTAGTCCCCTACAGAGCTGGTTACTCATCATCTGTCCATAGTGCTAGTGCAAATGGTGGCAGATGGCAACATAGCGATCTTAGGCCATCACTGAGAGCAGGCAGGCTTCTGTTCCCCCAGTATGAAACAAAGAAAACCTGAGCCATGCAGCCTCGAACAGAGATAGTTTTCCTCCAAGGCAGGAGATTCTCCAGCAGCTTTGGCACTGTGGCAGAAGAGAAGCAAAAATCCAGAAAGGAGAAGTGACTCAGGAAGAAGCACATGGGGGTGTGGAGGTGAGGATCTACCCTGATGATCAGCAGCATCAACAGGTTCCCCATCAGGGTTAGGATGTAAATTCCCAGAAACAGCACAAAGAGCAGAGCCTGGACATGGGGGTCAACAGACAGTCCAAGAAGGATGAACTCAAGGATGGTGCTGTTGTTCCCCAAGGCCATTTAAAGGGGTTCTCCTTAGAAATAATAATAGAGACAGACTTGAAATTTCTATTGACCACACCTGATTACCAGAGGGTTGGAGCTTCCTCCCAACCAATTTAGAGTTCATATATGCCCTCATTGATTCCTTTAAATCCTTTCTTATTGTGCTGATATATTCCTTCAATCTTTATCCCTGAATGAATGTGACCATATTAACTGAGACTGATCATCTACTTCAGATTTGTGATGAAATTTATGAATATTCTCGATCTGGACTATAACTAATAGTCCCTTTTTTGTATCTTTAACTGTGCTCAGCAATGTTTCCTACAACTTGTAGATTCTAGTGAGCTGCCTACCGTGAATGTGCAAGAACTTGTCTTCTCTCTACTGCTTACTCAGACTCTTACTGCCATTCAAAACCTAATCATGTGATATTATTTTGTCTTCTATTAGCTTTTCTCACAGGCACTTTCTCATAAATTGTCCATTTCATCTTTGGGACAAGACTGAAATATGTAGACACTATCGTGTGTCTGCATAGTATGTGTGTGTTTGTGTTTGAGAATTATATTCTGTTTTATTTGGAGGATGGAATAGATGGAATGAGGAGGTAAATTTCTGCCTCCATTTTGTGGTAGAAACAATTGATTATCAGATGTTATATAACTTGTCCAAATTGACAATTTGAACAGTCAAGATTTAACTTCATTATGGAGAACCCAAGACAAAAGGTCATATTACCATTCAGTGCCTTCCATTCAAGGCTTGGTGTTTCATGTCCTCTATCATCTGGCATCTATTGACATTCATGATATTCCAGATGCTACTCTATGGAGGACCTCAATGCTGGGGGCAGACTAGTGTACTCCCCTCTGATCACCGCTTGGGCATATCTTTCATTTTTTCCATTTTCTTAAGCATGTGCTCCACATGAATTGTCTTATATTTCCATCTAAATCTTATTTGTATTCTGCCTTTCACCAAAATTTCAATGTCTTTCTGAGAACTTCCTTCATCATATCCCTTTATGAGCTCACCAGTATATGTAATAATTGGACAACTATTATTCATTGAGTGATATGTGATTGGCCATCCTAAACACTTACATTTTTTAATCCCTACAACCAATTAGGGCTAAATCATTGCATTGAGAGTTTTCAAAAAGGAAAACAAAAATATTTGGCTATCTTATTAATTGTTTAATGCCATTATTCCCACTCTTACCCCTCTGATTTCAAGAATTTGCTCTTTCCATCCTGGTCTGATAGCACCCTGTTAAGGATTTCTTAGGCTTTCTTGCTTTCTCCACAGTATGATCTGTGGAGAAAAACTCACAGTATGATCTCTGGAGAAAATTATGGCTCAAATCAGTTCTAATTTAGCACTGGAGAAACCAATGAGCTTAAAAAATCTATTTTCAAGAACTGCTCTTATATATGCATTTGTCAAATCCTGTTGGGAGTAAACCATTTCTCTTGTGTCTGAAATACTAATCAATAACACATTATACTGCAAGAACGAAAAAACAAACAAGTAAATTGATGCCAGTGACTTCAAGAATACAAACATTTCTGCTTTGGTATTTTCTGTGTGAATTAAGTGGAAAATTGATTTGATTAGTTTTCTTTTTGTTTATCTTATGCTCACATCCCTCAAGAGGGATCACAGTGAATTCAATTCTTACTGAAATTGAGTGATTCATCCAAGATCCATATTGGTTGGAGAAGGACTGTTCTGCATCTTTGCAATGAAAGGAAGGATCAATGTAAAAGTTGGTTTTGTGTGATTCTTCAAAGGAAAGCTGGTTTACCAATTTGCATGGGATAGCAATGTAAGAGCATTCAGTATACTATGACATTACACATCAGCACACATTGAATTTGAGATTTATACTAAAAGTCATCCCATTCTATACTTTATTCCACATTTAAACATATAACAGTGCCTCAAAACCAGTCACTAATTAGTCCTAATGAATGATGCTGCTGCTGACAATAATGAAGAAGATAACGCTAAACAGCATTCCAAGCACTTTCTATGTATTAAGATATTTATTTCTCACACCAATCCTATGAGATAGGGTCCATTTATATCCTTATCCCTTCTTGTTTTAAATGGATGAGGAGCTGAGGCAGAAAGCTGATTGGGAACTTTCCCAAATCCACAGAGGTGGCAAGCAATGGAGTTGGAATTTGAGCCCAGCAGTTTGGCATGTAACTTAGCACATCCATTCCATGGGGGCAAGTAGTACAGAAACATTCCTGAACAAGAGACATATAACATAGGATTCTTAACATTTGTCAATTTCTAATAAGTTTAATTTAAAATGTAAATTTCACACATGCTGGAATTGATGAGTTATTTAGAAGGTAAAGTGTTTCCTTTAGTTACTGAATGGAAAAATACTCTACTTGACCAAAATTTGGGGGAATTTGGATACACAGACCGAGTTAATACCACGGGTTTAGGAAGCCCTTAGACGAGGGAGTAGTGAAAATAAGTGGGCAAGAAATAATAACACCTATGGATTCAATTTTTTCTTTAATATTTCTTAGTTTTGATAACAACGGCTATTTTCTTCAGCAGCTACATTAGTTTGATATCTTGAAGATGAAGGCAATTAGTAATGGCTGAAAATTAACATTCTATGACATGTAATTGGGTGTAGAAAAAAAACAAAACCCACTATCTACTCTGATGTACTCTCCCCACTCCTCACCTGATTTTATGCTCCAGCTGCTGTATCCTGCCTTCCAGGTATCTTTATGTTCATGAGGACCAATTGTTCTATGGCCCAATTACAAAACCAAAAATGTGGGAGGAGCATTTATCTGATAGCTGTAGACTCAAACTCTAGGGACTCAGTTCATTTAGTTAACTTTTTTTTTTTTTTCCAAAATACTGTGCTAGGAGAATCTGTGAAGTGAGTGATTCTCCCATATTTCCTTTCAGAAAGGCAGATGTATGATTAAGCAGTCATTAATTGTATTGCTGAGCCTGGCAGCCCAGAAGACAGAAGAGCCAATGTCTTTTTTTTTTTTTTTTTTTTTTAATTATGGGTAAAAATCAAAATTCTCACAATACATACAAACATTTGCAAAATGATATATAAATATATATGCATATATGTGTATTTGCTTACAAAAATGTTATTTATATATATATATATATACATATATTTTAAGAGGTGCTTAAATTACCCAAAATATTACACGGAACCCACTGGGATTCCCATGTTGCCCACCTCCCACACCTCCCACCACATCCCACACAAACATCTCCCACAGTGTGGCCCACCACCCTCAATGAACTTACACATCCTGGAGCCATGCCACCAACCATAGACCACAGTTCACACTGTAGACCACACTCTCTCCCACTCAGTTCTGAATGGTGTGTGCTGATTTAAAAAAGTCACAACCTGAAGACCAAGTTTAGACTCATTAATACAACAAGCAGAAATTTGTAGGGATCTCATGGGACTTCATTTAGAATGGTCTTTTGGAAGTTCTATGTTGAAGCAATGAAATTTGATGGAAATGATTGAATGTTTGGTGGTTTTTGAATTAATCATGTGAATGGCAACATCTGTCTGTCTGTATCATTTGGGAAATCACAGGAAGGTTATGCATTGATCTTTTACCATTTTGCAGGTTATTTTCTTTGTCCAAGGACTTCATTTTATAAACATCTCTCTAAAGAAGAGAGATAGGCAATATTTATTAATTACTTACCAAATGCCAAGTAATGATCTACTTGCTTTCATTGTGTTAACTTATTCCATACAACAATTCTAGGAGTTAAAACCTCTTATTATCCCCATTTTACAGACATGGAAACTGAGGCAGTGCCCCAATTTCACACAGTTTAAAGTGGTAGAGTCCAGATTCAAATTCAATTAATAGGATATTGAAATATGCTTTTTGTCCTATGTTTAATGGCCTTAGGAAATTATTTTCATCCAAAGAGGCAACTATTTCACTGACTATTTGAAGGTCTGGAATGGAATGGTTGAATTCAGCCTGTTAATAAGGTGGAATGAAGGTATGTGTTTTGGTCTCTGGCAATGAGAATCATAAATGATATCTAAACTCATCTTATAAATATTCATGTTGTTAAAGTCAATAAAGCAGAAAAGCATAAACTTTGCTAGAGCTACATTATTCAAGTACATAAGAAATGCATTTTGCAAACCAATTTAAATTTGTGAGCATTGAAAATGTCTTCATCATAGAGGGCTACTCCGTGTTGTGGTTGTATTTCACATCAGTTTTATTAGAACAGTTTAAAAGTAAGCATCTGTGAACACTGCTCCCTGCAGGGTGGCTTCTCACATTGAACAGAGTGCAGATGCAAGGTAGGAGAAACTATTAATTCAAATTTTATCACCCAGTATCAGGCTTAATTATAAAAGTACAGCTGTGAACTGTGTTAAGACACGTCCTAATCCAAGACTTCTTTGAAAAAAAAAGGTCTATGCAGAGGAGTCAGCAGAATTACTGGATTGCTGGGAATGTGGCAAGTCATGCATGGCAGATTAGCTTATGAGAACAGTTTTGATGCCTCACAGGATAATGATTATTGTTGTTCTGAATGCTTCAGTAATTAAATGTTTCTTTATATTGATTTATTTATGCCATGCTGTTGTCTTATTCTAAATACCCATGATGTTTGCTTCTGGAAATTTTGAATAAAGTCCAATTCTTTCACAAAATAATCTGGTACTGCAACTAAAAGTCATCAAATCAATATTGATCTATACAGGGTTTAAGACATCACTGAAATGAGTCTTAATAGAAAGAAGACAAATGAGGAATCTTTTCCCAAAAGTTGGATGACACATTTAGTGCCTTAGCAATTTGACATTTTGGGCTGAATAGTCCTTTGTAGTTGGAGCCATCCTGTGAAATGCAGGGTGTTTGGCAGCATCTATGTTCTCTACCCACTAGATGCCAGCAACAACTTTCCCAGTTGTGACTACTTTGTGAATGGGACATGCTTATGTTTCTTTGCATGACTGCCTATCTACCTATATATATTGAACACTTTGGCTATTGTAATATTGTAACTCTTGAAATCATATTGTCCCGCTTTTCCAAGGTTTATTGTTGCTGCTGGTTGTGGCTGTTGTTTGTTTGCTTAGTGACTTTTTAGAACTAATTTTGTAAAGCCTGTAGTCTTTGCCACATTTGGCCACATTAGTATCTGATGGACTAATCTTACCCTCAGCTCGTGATTTGATTGAGGTCACCTAAATGCCTGGAACAAAACAAAGATGAAGAGGAGCAGGAGAAGAAGGAGGGGGAGGAAGATGAGGATAGGAAAGAGTGGGAGGGGGAGGAAGAAGAAGGAGGAGGATCGGGAGGAAGGGGAGGGAGAAGAAGAGAAAAGAAAGGAAAGGAAAAGAAAAAATCTTTCTTAGGTTTTGCACATTTGCTATATATTGGAGCACCCTTTACTGTTTAGCTGGCAGCTTACACCTATGCCTTAGTCAGCAGGTCAGCTAGGATTAGTTAAGGGGTCTTCTTAAGTCGATTGTGAGCAAGAATCTGTCCTGGGCCCATGTGTGGCCTTTGAGATTTTTAAGGATATGTGGGAGCTTTTCAAAGCCCTTGTTCCTCTGAGGCTGTCCTTCCCCTGCCACTTCTTTCCCCAGCTTTTGTTTGGTCTATTGCTTACCCCAACATTGACCCATTACACCATGTGACAGTGGCTAATACATTTTCTTTTCTATTCTTTAGACAAACGCCACCCTGGAAAGTTGCTTTAGCCATGCAAATGCCTAGAGGCAGGCTAAACAAAGACAAATGCTTGTACAAAAATGTCTAAAAAGAAAAACAAAGTTGGTGAACTTTCACAACCTGACTTTAAAGCATATTACTTAGCTACAGTGGTAAAAAACAGCATGGTACTGGCATAAAGGCAGACAGATTGACCAATGGAACTAAATCAAGAACTCAGAAATAGACCCTCACATCTACAGTCAAGTGATTATTGACAAGACTGTCAAGCCTTCCAGCTAGGCCAGAACAGTCTGTTCAATAAATAGTGCTGGGAGAACCTGGTAGTCATATCCAAAAGAAAGAGGACCCTTATCTCACACATTATACAAAAATTAACTGAAAATTGATCAAGAAACTAAATATAAAAGCAACAACCATAAATGGAGAGGATGTGGAGAGATAGAAATGCTTATTCACTGTTGGTGGGAATGTAGAATGGTACAGCCACTGTAGAGGACTGTTCGGCAGTTCCTGAGGAAGTTGAATATAGATTTGCCATGTGTACTGGCAATACCATTACTAGGTATATACTCAGAAGAACTGAGAGCAGTGACATGAACAGACATCTTCATACCAATGTTCATGGTGGCATTATTCACGATTGCCAAAAGATGGAAACAACCCAGGTGTCCATCAACCAATAGCGGATAAACAAATTGTGGTGCACACACAAGATGGAATATTATGCAGCTGTAAGAAGAAATGAAGTTTTGAAGCATATGGCCTCATGGATGGACCTGGAGGACATTATGTTGAGTGAAGCAAGCCAGATACAAAAGGATAAATACTGTACAATTGTGCTATTGTGGACTAAATACATTGTGTAAACTCATGGAGTTAATAATTAGAATATACTTCACCAGAAAATAGAATGAGGGTAGGAAAAAGAAATTGAGGGTTATTCTGTGCAGAACTGGGTTGTTTGTAAATCTTTGGAAATAAATAGAAATGGTGAAAGCACAACATAGTGTTGTACCTAGCAGAGCTATTATACGGGTATGACAGTGGTTGAAAGGGAAAGTCTAAGGTCCTGTATATTACCTGAGGGAAAGCTAAAGAATGCAACATTGGAATGTATAACATAGTGTAACCTCATGTGAAATACAAGTATGGATAATTTACATATATGACTTTTTACAGAATAATAATACAGATAAACTAGAGAGACAGAAACAGAATAGCAGCTATGTACAGCAGGGGAAGCATAGAGATTTGAGAGGTAATGAGGTTTATTTTGTTTGTTTCCGTGTCAGTTTTTTTTTTTTTTGGGGGGGGGGATCAGGGGACTCTCCGTCCGATATGGAGAGAAGAGCCCCGCCACCTCATAAGGTGTGGCTTTTATTTTCGCTTTAGATCAAAGAAAATATGTATGTACATATATAAATTCAATAGATACTTGACAGTTTACATTTTACTAGAATGAGCAAGTCTTAAAAGTTAATGGCTCAGTTCCTCTTTTCCTTCCTGAAATTCACAGACATTGTAAATCTTACAAGCTCAGGATGTTTCCCCACCTAGCCCCTATTAGCATGAGACCGGAGGGCTTGTTTCCTACATTCCAGGGTGACCTTCTTTTTTGTCAGTTGCCATGGCCTTTAATTGAAACTCCATCATTTCCCCCTTATTTAATTAAAGCTCATAGGAACCATTATATAAGCTGATACAAGGTGACCTCCTGTCACACTTGTCTTTTTCCATAGGCTCTTGTGACTGCCTGTCTTAGGTTGTTCTCTGAGAATCTTACCCGTCATTGACTACCAGTAAAGCTTTTGAGCTCTTACATGGAAGGCAATTTCATTAATATTTATGCTTCTTCAGGTTCCTTAAATGAATATTTTTTGTGCAAATATTTAATATTAAGATCAAGGGGTTATTAGTAGAATCTTTCTACTAAGTAATGCAAAATTAGTTATTCATGGCCATGTTTCTTAACATAAATGCATTTATCGGGTCTAATTACTCTAGCCTTGACAATACAAACAGTTAAAACACATATAACAATAATTCCAAATCCAATCCAAAATTATATTTGAACTGTTTTTTTGTTTCCACCAGTGAAATGACTGCACCAGTGGTTTCTTTCAATTCGTTTGATACATGCTCAATGCCTTCTTTTGCAATTCTAAAAGATTTATAGAAACATTATGCTTATATCCAATCAAGTGATTTTTCACTTCCTCCCAATCATGTTCACTATTATTATAAGCCAAAAGAGTAATACAAATAGAACTTTCATTCCAATCACATTCAAGAGCTCTTAACAAGTTTAAATTATAAATTTGATTACCCAAATGTATAATAGTTGTTTCAAGATCATTCATATGATTATTCAGTTCCATATCAATGTAAGACTGGCTATGCCACATCTCACTTGCATTTTTATGCCAGTCCTTAACATATTGTTGATTCTGGACTCCTTGATGCAGGGCTGTGCCAGTGACAGCTGCAGCAGTTATGATGTGAATCAGTCCCAAAATTCCTGCTATTAAAAGTCCAATCAGTCTTTTAGTTCTTTTTAAATAATGGTCGAGGAAATGCCACAGTAACTGGGATTCTTGAGACTGCTGCCAATGGCTGGTCATCTGAACCAGTAACCATAGTCCTTTTCTTCTTCTTGCTATAATTAATCCAATGTAAAACCACCATGTCCATAGTTTAAGTCTTGGAAGCATCTTCAACTCTAGGCTTGATTCTTCTGGAGGGGATCCACTGTTCTTCTCCTGTTTCTTTTCTGTTTCTTTTAAAACCGCTCTCAGGAGCTCCTTGGTCCGCGCACTGACTGAAAGAAAAGTTTCATTTTCAGGGCCCCACGTTGGGCGCCATATGTTGGCATTCAGGAATTAGGTCCATGAAAACGGTGCCACAGATGAGAAAGAAAGAATAAGACAAAGAGAAGAAAAACTCAGTTTTTTGTTTTTAAGTATTATTGGAATAATGAAAATGCTCTCATAATGATTGAAGTAATGAATGAACAATTATGTGATTATACCAAATACCATTAATTGTACACTTTGAATGGATTTATGCTTTATTAATATGTATCAGTAAAATTGATTTAAAAAAAAAACAACTGAAGGGAGCCACCACACTGGTCCAAACACAGTACCACAATTCTTTGAGAATAATGTCTGTATTGCCCTCTGCTGTACCAGAACCTGCATCAGAACTGTGAGATATCATCTTCAAGGTCACCACCAAACTGGGGAATGGGGATGATAACAAAGTAAATTAAAATATGACAAAGCTTTCTTACTAATAACCAGCTATTTTTAATTCACTTTGCATTTCCTGGGTTATACATTTATTAGAAACCAGAGCTCTAAAATAGTTGATTCTTTCTGGTTTTTTTTAAGGTTTTGCATTGCATATGTTGAAGGATGGAGTTTTGAACTTCCTTACTTCCACATTTATGCTAACATCAACTCTTTTGTCCATTAAAATTTATTACGATTATTATTGAATTTGATAGTTTTGAATATATATTCTGTATTCATTTTCTTTATCAGACATGGTTTTGAAATATTTTCTCCCAGTGTGAGGATTATCCTTTCATTACTTTTACAAAGCCTTTGAATAACAGAAGTCCTTAGTTCTCATGAAGTCCAATTTATCACCTTTTTCTTTTATTGATTATGCTCTTTCTGTCATGTTTAAGACATCTTTGCCTAACCAATGTCACAAATAGCTTATCTTATATTTTCTACTAAAAATTCTATAGTTTCCAATTTTGTTTAAATGATTCATTGGTTAGAGGTATGAATCAAAATTACCTTTTTCCCTATGGATATGCATTGTTCTCGCACCATTGGTTGAAATGTCTATTATTTCCCCATTGAATTGTATTTGTATCTATGTTAAAAACCATAATGAAACTTATTCTTTTTGGTCTATTTTGGCATTCTCTGTTCTAATTCTTTGATCTGATTGTCTAAATTTATGGCAATACCTTACTGTTTTCTTCACCATAACTTAATATATAGACTTGAAGTCAGGTAATGCTTAGTACAACTTTGTTCTTCTTTTTAAAAGTTGGTCTTTCTTTCAAATGGTCTTTTCCATTGCTGCATTTTAGGAAGAGCCCACCAATTTCTACAAAAAACCTGCTGGACTTTGGTTTTGGATTGGGTGAAATATCGATTATTTTGAGGAAAATTGACATCTTAACAACATAGCTACTTTTTATCCATGCACACCATATATTTCTCTAATTATCTAGGTACAGTTTAATTTTTTTCAATAATTTTGTGTGGTTTCCAGTTCAGAGATCTTGCATATATGTTTTCAGATTTATCTCCAAGTAGTTCATAATTTTTGATGCCATTGTGTGGTAAGCAGCTTCTGATGTGGCTCCCAATGATTCCCAACTCCCGGTATTTATATTCTTTCATAAAACCCTCCCCTAGAATATGCATGGAACTGGTTTCATGCTTCTAATAAATAAATTACAGCAAAAATTAAGGGTGTAACTATTAGCTTAGGAATAGTGTGACTTTTATCTTGCTAGCCCTTTCTTGCTTACTGTTAACTTTGTTCTCTTGTATGCCCAGTCTGATGATGCAAACTTCCATGTTGTGAGATGTTCTATGTAGAGAGCTACTTGCTTGGAACCAAAGGAAGCCTCTAGTCAACAGATAGTGAGGAACGAGGACTCAGTCCAGCAGTCAAAAAAACTGAATCCTGTCACTAACCACATGAGTGAGCTAGGTATTAGATCTTTCCCACTTGAGCCTTGAGATTGCTGCAGCTTTGTGAGAGAACTAGAGCCAGGAATCCCACTTAGCCCTCCTCAGTTTCCTGAGCCAAAGAAACTGTGAGATAATAAACATTGTTGTATTAAGCCATCAAGGTTTGGAGTTATTTGTTATGAAGAAAAAGAATATTAATAGAGATTTTTGCACATAGACATTGAGCACTGCCATAACAAATACCTATATATGTAGCTGTTGCTGTGGAATGGGCAGCTGGTAGAGGCTGAGAGTTTTTGTGTGCCATGGTAGAGAAAGCCTAAATTGCCTGAATGGACAGTTAGCAGAAAATGGTCTTTGGGGATGCTGCTTGGGATGGTTTGAAAGGAATTGAGGAACATATTATTGGAAATTGGGAGAATGTGGATCCTTGTTATGTAATAGCAGTAATTTTAGTGACAATACTGTCTATAGTTACTTGGAAAGCAGAAAGTGTTCTGAATAAACTTGGCTATTAAGAGACCTAAACAAATGAACAGATATGCCATATTCATGCATTTGAATCTTCAATTTTGTTAGTTATAACTATCTCCCCAATTGAGCCATAGATTCATTGTAATTTCCATCAAAATTCCATAAGGCAAATTATAGAAATTATCACAGATTCTGCTCTCAGTCAAGGAGTGGATATTGTGTAGGGAGTAACAGCAGGTGTTAGAGATCACTGGGGCCATCTTAGAATCTTGGCTACCACATTATATATCTGACATAGGTATAGTTTTCAAGATATAAAGAATTCTTACAACTCAATAATAATGAGACAAAAATTAAATAAACTTGGGCAGAATATTCAAACAAACATTGTATTAAAAGATATAGAAATTAGCAATAAACACATAAATAAATACCTCAACATCATTCAAAGTTAGGGAACTGCAAGGTAAAACCATAATGAGATGTTCCTACAAACCCAACAGAATTGAAAAAACTTAAAAGATACTTTTGTAAACTCACAACTTCTCTAATAAAAAAATACAAAAAAAGACATTACCTAATATTGTAGAGATTGTAGAGCATTTCAAATTCTCAGAAGTTACTGGTACCAATGTAGTGTAGTACATTCATTTTGGAAAACAGTTTCACAGTTTCTTAAAATCTTAAATATGCAAGTATACTAAACTCAGCAATTCAACCCTTAGGTATTTACCCCAAAGCAATGAGAACATATGTCCCCACAAAGATTTTTAAACTATTGGTTCTAGCAATTTTACCCGTAAGAGTAAAAAATGGGAAAAGACACATATGTCCATAAGCAGGTAAAAGAATGAAAGGTCATCAATGAATCTTAAGAACAGTATGCTGAGTAAAAAGCTAGGCAGTAAAATATATGATTCCATTTATGAAACTCTAAAAAATATAAATTTGATTTTAAATTACAAAAGGCAGATCAGTTGTTATTTGAACCTGCTATGAACTAGGCCAAGGTCACTGGATATTCAAAACTTAAGTATTTCTGCATACTAACAAAACATATTGGATACTTAAAAATGATACCACTTAAACAGAACAAAAAAAACTCACTAAATGTCCTGTAATACATTTCACAAAAGGTGTGCAAGAAATCTACAATTAAAGCTCTAAAATATTTCTGAGGGATGTTAAATACATCTAACTAAATGGAGAGATATAGCTTGTTTATGAATTGGAAGAGTAGGTTTGTAAAGAACTCAACAGTTGTCACCTGGACCTATAGATTCAATCCCAATCAAAATACTAGGCATTTTTTTGTTATTGACAAGGTGATTCTACAATTTATATGAAAAAACATCTGGCCAAGAAATGTCCAAGAAATCTCAAATAAGAATAACTTTGGAGGAACAATTATGCTACCTGATATAAAACTTATTATAATAATTAACATATTGTGCTTTTGGGACAAAAATCAACATCTTTATACTTTGTAGATTCTAATGGACTTCCTAGTGTTTCTCTTCACTCACTCAGTCTCTTATAATCTACTCCGGCTCTACAACTATTTGATGATATTATATCATCTTTTATGTCTTTTATGTCTTCCTTAGTTTTCCACAGGACTTTTCACATACATTTTCAATTTCATATGTTTGACAAAACTGACATATATAGGCACTAGCACTTTTTTTTGTTTGTTTTTTTAGCATGTGTGTGTTTGTGTATTTCTTTTGTATTTGGAGGGTGGTGTAGAGGGAATAAGGAAGGAATCTGCATAATCTATTTTGCAGAATAGAAAATTGAGTATCAGATATTATATAACTTGTTCAATTGACAATTTGAACAGACAAGATTTGATTCCACTATGCAAGCCTCCAGGACAAGAGATCATAACACTATACAGTGCCTTCTACCCAAAGTGAAATCCTCTATCATCCGTCATCTATGATTCTCATGATTGTCCTTGGGCATCTCTGACTCTCTCTGCATTTTCTTACGCAGCTACTTAGCTTGGAATGCCCTGTCTTTCAATCCATTTCTTATTTACATTTTTATTCGTACTGAAATTTCAACTTCTTTCTGACATCTTCCTTAATCATTTCCTTTTCTGTACTCACCATAATATGTAATAATGAAAATGATTGCACTCTTAAACCCTATTGTTTAATCCTCAAAAAATTTTGGGGAAATTCATCATATTGAGATTTTTCAAATAAAGAAACCAAGTATTTGTATATCTTTCTAAATGATTTTAACACCATCATTCTGAGTCTTATCTCTCTGATTGCAAAGACCATATTCTGTCTATAACGGCCTTCTCTCCCCCTACTTAAAAATTTCTTAGGAATTTCTATTTTTCTCCACATTATGATCTAATTCATCTGGTCACAATAAGTAGCTCTCATCCTAGTTTACCATCACATAAATCACATGGACCACTCTCTTGCTATCATAGTTAGTGTATTTTGTGTATAGCATGTTTCTTTTTTTCTTGAAGTAGCAATTGTTCTGTACAGTATTTTGTATCCAGGACACTTTCTGCAGTCAAAGGAATTGCATATAGTAGAATTCCAAAGAGCATTTGTTAAATGCAGGAAAATAGTGAAATGATACAGCTAATATTTTTGGGGAAAGATTCCAGGTCCATAAGCTTGATAAAGACTCAGAACTAAGGAGAAGTGGAAAGTAAAGATAAAGATAGCAAATGTGTGTGTGTGTGTGTGTGTAAGGACTGTCAGATTGTTGTAGCTATGGAGGGTCAGGCAGCGGACTTGCCTGGTGTACCATTATCTACCAGATCCTTGCACCTGAGTTATCCCATACTCCCCGGCCAATTCTTGAATCTACTAGAAAGTGTTTAAACCCATGACATAAACCTACAACCACCCATCCATCAATCCAACATCCATCTGTCTTTTTATTCAATCATCCATTCATTCATTTTTTAATTCATTCATTCCTTTTATAATCCTCCATTTTATTTTGTAATTCTTATATCATCTCTCCAAAAGCCCATTTTTACAGGCAACAAATATTTGGAGATTGTCTGCTATTTTTTCCCACAAGGGAAAAAAAAGAAATGGAAGCCACTCTTCAAGAATTTGAACATGTTTGCATTTGGAATAATATGTGTGAATTAAGCAGGTAATTGCTTCTATTCTTGTGAATTTACTCTTTGTCCATGTTATTTTCACTTATCCTTCCAGGAGGATCACAGTGCCTTAAATCACACTGAAGTTTAGGTGACTCAGCCCTCATCCCTAGTGTTCAGAGAAGGGATGATCTGAATCCTTATAGAGTGAAGAGGAATCAATGCAAATGTTAGTGTTAGTTTAATGATTCTGCTAAAGGGAAGCCAGGTATACTATTTCACTGCAATACACATTAGAACACTTCTGTATAATACCACATTATAGACTGGCAGTGTTGAATTGCTGGGTTATTTTAAGTGTCATCCCATTTTAATATCTGTTCCTCTGTTTAAACATACAGTAGCACTTTAAAATCAGTCACAATATTGACAGTGTAAGTCTAATGAATAAAATTGTTATGCTATTACTGCTGATAGTACTGAAAATAATACTAGACACAACTTATTTTACATATATTAACATACTTATTTCTCACACCAGTCTTATGAGATAATGGCCATTTATATCCTTTAACCTTCTTCTTTTAAAATTATGAGTGACTGAGGCAGAAAACAGTTAGGAAGCTTGCCCCAAATGAAAAAAGTGTCAAGGGGTGGAGTTAGAATTTGAGCCCAGTTGTTTGACAAGTAACATTACATCCTTTCCATGGTGGCAGGGAGATGGGAAAGATTCCTTGAGTAAAACCATGCAACATCAGATTCTTAACACTTTGTCAGACTCGAATGTATTTAATTTTAAAATGTTACTTAATTTCGTAAATGCTAATGCTGGGATTGATGAGTTAATTGGAAGAGTAAAGAAAGAGATTCAGCAAATCCTCTATACATTGAGCATGGGAAAGTACTCTACATGACAAAAAATGGGGCATGCCAAAAATCAGAGGCTGTATTAATCCTCCTGTAATCCCAGGATTACAAGGAGATCCTTGGACTGGAGAGTAGTGAAAGCAGTGAAAATATCACATCACTGAATATAATTGTTTTCTTTAGTATTTCTTAGTTTTAACTCCTTGCTCTATTTGTTGCAGCACTTACATTAGTTTGATCAGTTCTGAAGGTGGAGGGAATAAATAAATAACTGAAATTTAACTTTTTTTAGCACATGCGATTTGACCCAGAAAATGACCAAAAATCCACCATCTACTCTGATGTACTTTCCACAACCCTCTTCCAAATATTATGCTCCAGTTGTTGGAATCTGCTTTTATTGTACTTCTATATCCTGGAGTAATTTTGAATTTGAATCCAGAATGCATAAAATCTCTATTCCCAATGCCAGAATAGAGGCCAGAGGGTTTTCCCCACATCGCAGCTCACAGTCAGTGAACACACAGACCTCACTCTTTGGAAAATGTAAAAGTCTGTCCAGATTTGTGGGGCTCAGTCTCTAGCACATAGAAAATGTATGCAAAGACCCCGGGAAAAATGCATTTCAGGGAACCAGAAAGAGCTCCTACATGAGGAAAGGGAAGGAAGTGGTCAGGAGAGGTGCAGAGGAAAGGGCAGGGAGGAAGTCAGTCAATAATATGGAACTTTATCTAGCTCAGGGCTTTTGTGGCTCAAAAGAATTCCTGCAGCTCTGGTCTTTTCCTGGGGCCACTAGTCTCTAGGTTCATGAGGACTAAGTACAGGAATTTCTGATGAATTTTTATTTCTATTGGGAAATCCCAGTGAGGGCATCACAGTGGAGTACTTCAGAAGTTTCAAGGCTCACATTCTTTGAGCTGTGACTTGATCTTG
Source organism: Tolypeutes matacus (assembly GCA_026826555.1). NCBI lineage: Eukaryota > Metazoa > Chordata > Mammalia > Cingulata > Chlamyphoridae > Tolypeutes > Tolypeutes matacus. Next base: position 5,769,723 of record JAKSZT010053896.1, read on the forward strand.
TCTTTCTTTCCCACAAGGTACCAGATCTCTAAAGTCCTCAACAAAAGGTAAGAGGAACATCCTTCTGATAGCTTAGACCCAGCAACAAAGGAATATCTTTATTTTTTTTCCTCTTTCATTCTAAATTTTGTGCTTGGAGAAACTGTGGAGGGAATGATTCTCCTGTATAATTCTATAAAAGGGCAGGTATAGATAAGGCAGTCAGTAATTGGCTGTCTGAGCCTGATAGTCCAGGAGTCAGAGGAGCCAATGTCCTTTATTCCCTGGAGTTACAGCCTGAATCCCAACTTTAGATCCTTAATTAGACAAGTTGAATTTTTTATGAAACCCTTGAGATTCTATTTAGTATGGTATTTTAGCTGCTAAGAATACCTTACAGTGATTTGGCTTAAACAATTTGAATGTATTGGCTCCTGGTTTTGAGGTTAGGAGAAGTTACCGTTGAGGTATCAGACCATGTTAGGACTAGTTTTCTTTTAGTTCACCTTTACTCCTAGATGGGTAGGTAAGCTGTCAGCCCAAATATAGAGTGCTTTCCCAACGTTTTCAACCTTGGGAGTTCCTAAATTATGATTTTTGAAACCCAAACTTCATAAGTCTACCAAAAGTGGTGTTCAGCTTCTCAGCTGTCTCTATTTTGGATCAGCAATTGCTTCCAGGAAAAAATTCCTGAATCTTTTCCCTTATTTTTGTGAGTTTTTAGACTCTACCTGATTTGGCTTGCTAATTACTCAATACCTTATTAGCTCTTTAATGTTTATAAGTATATATTTTAAATATTTAGTCCAAATTTTCCAGTTTTCTTTAGTGAGAAGGTTGGTCTGAATTTCCTGGTCCGAGATTCCTGGAAGCAAAAACTGAAAAAGCTCATTTTCAGGTGTAATTTTGGTGAATATGCAGCTGCCATCAGTTGCTTTTCTCTGGCTGCCGTCTTGCCTCCATCACTGGAGATGGTGTCAAGGAAACATCTACACTCATGCAATACTGACAGGCAATAAATTTATAAAAATTATTTTTGAGAAAATTAACCCTACTTATCATCACTTTACATTAGTAAGTTCATAGATCTAGAAATTGATCCTACAATAATACTAACTTAGGGGAGGTTATGATTATCAGAACTCTCTATAATAGAATTAAACTGAGGACAGCTTTGGGGTTTGCTTGAATAATGCATAGTATATACACATAATAGAAGACCACAAGGTAGATATTAAAAGAAATGAGACCCAGTTTTTTTGTACATTTTAGAAATATGACACAAACGATATTGTAAAATGAAAAGGTAATTTTTATTTCATATTTGTCACTGTTGTTAAGAATACCAACTGTGTAAACCTGACTTTATTGCAGTTTTTGAGTGTATAGCAGGACTGGATTGGATTTTCCCATGTTTCATTTTTTCCTCCAGCACTTGCTTCCTGTTTTGGAGGGGATAGCATAAAAAGTGAGAAATTTTAGTGTTAAAGTTATATGTTTTGATGAGTTTGGGGTAGCAGTACCTATGGGACAAAATAAACATTTTATGTAGATACTTCATCCTGTTATGTCTCAGAGTAAGAACATTTCACCACCCTCCTGTATAAAATCAGAAGAAATGTTAAGCATACTGGAGATAACTTTTATTATCTCTAATTTTTATTTTTAGTTTCTTGAATTCCCAAAAAAAGAGTGACAGAGCACAGATTGATATATTTTAACTTTATCCTTTTAAGAATTTATTAAATACAGAATTCTATCAAATTTATAAGAAAATTATTGTTATTATTGGTTAAATAGATGAGGAATGTGTCAAATTATTTATATAAAGAGTACAATGAGCACAGAAGAACAGATAATAGTTGGTAAGAAAGCAAAAAATTCAGCTTCACAAAAAATGAATGAAAATTAAATCCATAATGATATAATTTCTTAATTGTCAGAGTACTGTGATTTTCAAAAACAACTAAAATCTAATTTAGAGAATATAGGTATCAAATAAAGCACATATGCTGCAATTTCAATATAATTTGATAACAGCCTTGTTGGAAATCACTTTGGCTTAGATATATGTAAAGTTCTCATACACTGTGATACCGTAATTTCTCTCTGGAAGAGATACAAAATACAGAAAGGGCTAAAAAGCTTAAGATTATATATTTTAGCAGTGAAGCTCTGATAATTATCTTTAATGATTAAATTGATAAATAAAAGAATAACTAAGGAACTGCAGAAGGTGCTTATTATCAAGGACTAAGGAAAAATCTTTTAGCAAGAAGAGAGAAATGAAAGATGTCCCTAAACAGTGGTCAGAATGACATCAGAATTCTCTATAGCAACAGTGAGATTCAGACTACCAAGAAATAGTACATTACTTAAAGAAATCAAGTGTCCACCAAAATTGTGTATCTATCAAGAATACCTTTTATGTATAAGGGACAAATAAGGATATTCACATATTAACAAAAAATGGAAAAATTTACAATCTAGAGTTGTGCTCTAAAAGACCTGTTAAAGAATATACTTGAGGAAAAAGTAAAATAATACCAAAAGTATGTCTGAGTTGCAAAAATAAATGTCTAACATTTGAAATGGTTAAAAATAGGTATATCTTTGGGAAGCAGATGTGCTCAAGCAGTTGAGCACCTGCTTCCCACATGGGAGATCCCAGATTTAGTTCCTGGTGCCTCTTAAAAACAAAAAACAAACAACAAGCAAACAAACAATAAAACCAACTCAGGGGAGCAGGTGTGGCTCAGCAGTTGAGCGCTAAGTTGAGCCAAATATCAAAGAAATGCCGTGAAAAAAAAAATCGGACCAGAGAGAGAAATTGGCTATCAGAGTAAATTCACCAACATATTCAAACATGTAGACATCAGCAAAAAAAGATAGATGAGATAGAGATAGAGATATTCAGAATAGAACTGTACATAAAGATTGAAACATGATACAAACTGTGGATATAGTTAATAATATAATTATAATTCTTTTTAATCAATTGTAACAAAGGCTCTACACTAATGCAAAATGTTAATAATATGGAGAATTATTTCTTTAGGAAGTATATGGAAGTCTTTTTTCTTTGCATGGTTTTTCTGTAAACTTAAAACTGCTCTAATAAAAAAGAAAGAAAAAAAAATGACAAGCCAACTAGGAAACAGGAAGATATGGCCCAGAGAAAGGAAAACAAACAAATAAACAAATATCCTGAAGAGATATAGGATTTAAGATAATTAATAAAGGATAATCACACACATTTCCTAAGTCAACTCAAAGAATTAAAGACAATGTGACTCGAAAGATAAAAGATATTATGGAGATACAAGGTGAGCATAAAGAACAATTTGAAAGCTTTCAAAGAAAAGTAACAGGCCTTATGGGAATGAAAGACATAATGGATGAGATTGAAAATACATTAGAGGCATGTAAGAGCAGATTTGAATTGCTATAAGACAGAATTAGTGATTTTGAAGACAAAATATCTGAACTAGAAAAGACAGGAGAACAGAAAGAGAAGACAATGGGAAAAATGGAACAGAGTTTCAGGGAATGGAACGACACCTTGAAAAGCCCAAGCATACCCATTATAGGGGTCCCCAGAAAGAGAACAGAATGGTAAAGGGGCAGAAAGAATGTTTGAGGAAATAATGACAGAAAACTTCCCACTCTGATGAAAGACATAAATATAAATATCCATGAAGGACAATGCACCCCAAACAAAATAAATCTGAACAGACTTACTTAGAGACACTTACTATTCAGAATGACAAATATCAGAAATAGAAGCTTCTCAAAGCAGCAAGAGAAAAGCAAAGCATCACATGCAAGAGAATCTCGATAAGATTAAGTGCTGACCTCTCATCAGAAACCTTAGAGGAGAGAATAAAGTGTTATAATGTATTTAAGGTACAGGAAGAGGAAAAACTGTCAGCCAAGAAGTCTGTATCCAGCAAAAAAGTCCTTCAAAAATGGAGATAAGTTCAAAGGCTTCACAGAAAAACAAAAACTGACTGAGTATGTCAGCAAAAGACCAGAATTACAAGAGATACTAAATGAAGTGCTTTAGACTGAAAGGAAAAAGCAAGGGCGAGAGACATAGAGAAGAGTGTAGAAATGAATATTCTTAGGAAGAGTAAATTAAACCGTCAAAAGACAAAAAATAGTAAGATGTGACAAAAGAAAGCCAAAGGACAAGATGGATGAAGTAAGCAATGTTTTAACAGTAATAACATTGAATGTTAATGACTTCATCTTCCCAATCAAAAAACATTTATGCATTGATAGAATGCATAAAAATTATGAACCATCCATAGTCTGTATAGAAGATACCTCAGACATAAGGATATAACCAGGTTGAAAGTGAAATTGTGGAAAAAGATATTCCATGCAAACAGTAACCAAAAAAACCGGGAGTAGCAATACTAATATCAGACAAAATACATTTTAAATGCTAAACTGTTCTGAAGGAAAATACATTTTAAATGCTAAACTGTTCTGAAGTTTATAATAATTTTTATTATATTTTAATAAAAAGGGCAATTCACCAAGAAGAAATAACTATACTAAATATTTATGCACATAAACCTGAGTGCCCCAAGATGCATGAGGCACACGCTGGTAAAACTGAACAGAGAAATACATGTCTCTACAATAATAGTTGGGGATTAAATAAACCACTCTCAGTATTAGATAGAACATCTGGACAGAGGATAAATAAAGAAACAGAGAGCTTGAACAATATGATAAATTGACTAGACCTAATAGATATCTATAGAGCATTGCACTCCAAAAGGGCAGGATATTCATTGTTTTCAAGTGCTCATAGATCATTCTTGGGACAGACAATATGTTAAATCACAAGAAAAGACTCAATAATTTTAAAGACTAAAATTTTATGAAACACTTTCTCTAGTCATACTGGAATGAAGCTGGAAATCAATAATGGATGGAATAATGGAAAATTCATAAATATATGGAGATTAAACCACATATTCTTAAATAATCAGTGGGTCAAAGAAGACATTGCAAGATAATGCAAGAAATATCTTGAATGAAAATGAGAAGACAACATATAAAACTCTATGGGATACTGAAAGGCAGTGCTGAGAGGGAAATGTATAACCCTCAATGTTTACAGTAAAAAAGAATAAAGAGCTAAAATTGAAGATCTAAATGCACACCTGGAGGAACTAGAAAAAGAACAGCAACTAATCCCAAACCAGGCCGAAGAAAAGAAATGGTAAAGATCAGGGCAGAAATAAATGAAATTGTCTACAAAAAAACAATAGAGAGAATCAACAAAACCAAACATAGGTCCTTTGAGAAGATCAACAAAATTGACAAACCCTTAGCTAGACTGACAAAGATTAAAAGAGAGAAGAGGCAAACAAATAAAATCCGAAATGAGAGGCAGTGGGAGGTACATTACCACTGACACCACAGAAATAGAAGAGATCATAAGAGGTTATTATTACCCTCTATATGCCAAAAACTAGATATGTATACAAGATGGATACATTTCTAGAAGCAAATGAATGACCTATACTGACCTTAGAAGAAATATGACTTCAACAAACCATTCACAGGTAAAGAGATTGACACAACCTCCCAAAGATGAAAATCCCAGGACAGGTGGCTTCAAAGGTGAATTCTACTAATCATTCAAAGATGATCTAATACCAACGTTGCTCAAGCTCTTCCAAAAAATTGGACAGTAAAGAATGTTACCAAGCTCATTCTTTGAAGCCAACATCACCCTAATACCAAAACTAGATACTCATACCACAAAAAAAGAAAATCACAGGCAAAATCACTAATAAAAATATATCCAAATGTCTTCAACAAACTATTTGCAAACTGAATCTGAAAGCACATTAAAAGAATTCTACACCACAATCAAGTGGGTTTTATCCCAAGTATGCAAGAATGGTTCAATACAAGAAAATCAGTTTGTGCAATAAACTACATTAATCAATTGACAAGGAAAAATCACTTGATCCTCTTGATTGATGCAAAAGAGGTTTTTAACAAAATACAGTATCCTTTCTTGATAAAAAACACTCCAAAAGATAGGAATAGATGGAAGCTTTCTCATTATGTTGAGGTTGAAATAGGAAAAACCTACAGCTAGAATTGTACTCAATAGTGAAAGACTGAGCTTTCTTTCACTCTGAGATCAGGAACAAGAGAAGGACACCCATTGTCACCACTGTTATTAAATATTGTGCTAGAAGTTCTAACTAGAACAATTATGCTAGATAAAGAAATAAAAGGCAAAAGAATAGGAAAGGAAGAAATAAAACTGTCACTATTTGCTGATTATCTAAAAAATCCTGAAAAATCCACAACAAAGTTAGTAGAACTAATAAATGTGCTCAGCAAAGTGTCAGGATACAAGATTAATACGCAAAAAATCAATAGAGTTTCTCAACACTACTAATGAGCAATCTCAGGAAATAAGAAAAAAATCCATTTATAATAGTGACTAAATGAATCAACTATTTAGGAATAAACTTAACTAAGGGCATGAAGGATTTGTATTCAGAAAACTACAAAAGATTGCTTAAAGAAACCAAAAAAGACAAATAAGTGGAAAGACATTACATTTCATAGACTGGAATATTAAATATCATTAAGAAGTCAATTCAACCCACATTATTTAAAGATTCAAATCAATCCCAATAAAAATCCCAACACCTTTTTTTTTTTTTACAGAAATTGAAAAGCCAATTTTCAAATTTATTGGGAAGAGTAAGGGGCCCTGAATAACCAAAAATATATTTGAAAAGTTGAATGAAGTTGGAGGAATCTCACCTCCTGACTTTAAATGATATTATTTAGCTAGAGTGGTAAAAAAAAAAAAAAAAAAAAAAAAACACAGCATGGTACTGGCATAAAGACAAATAGATTGACCAATGGAACTGAATCAAAGACTCAGAAATGTACTCTTACATGTATAGTCAAGTGATTTTTGACAGAGCTCCCAAGTTCTCCCAGCTGGGCCAGAACAGTATATTCAACAAATCGTTCTGGGAGAACTGGGTAGCCATATCCAAAAGGAAGCCACATCTCACACCTTATACAAAAATTATATCAAAATGGATATAGGACCTAAATATAAAAGCGACAACCATAAAATTCCTAAAGGAAAATGTAGGAAAGCATCTTCAAGATCTTGTTCTAGGTAGTAAGTTCTTAAACTTTACATCCAAAGCACAGGCAAGAAAAGAAAAAAATAGATAAATGGGACATCCTCAAATTTAAACACTTTTGCACCTCAAAGGGCATTGCCAAAAGAGTGAAAAGGCAACTGACTCAATGGGAAAAAATATTTGGCAATCACACATTCAGTAAGGGCTTTATATCCATGATATACAAAGAAATCATACAACTCAACAATAAAAAGACCAATTATCTGACTAAAAAATGGGCAAAAGACTTGAAAAAACAATTGTCCAAAGAAGAAATACAAATGGCAAGAAACAGATGAAAACTGTTCAACATCACTAGTGATTCAAGAAATACAAATCAGAATTACAATGGGCTATCATTTCATACCTATTAGAATGGCCACTCTTAAAAATTCAGAAAACTACAAGTTTTGGAGAGGATGAGGAAAGACAGGAACACTTATTCATTTTTGGTGGGAATATAGAATGGTACAGCCACTGTGGAGGACTCTTTGGAAGTTCCTAAGGTAGTGGAATATAGACTTGCCATGTGAACCAGGAATACCACTACTAAGTATATATGCAGAAGACCTGCGATCAGTGACACGAACAGACATCTGCACACTGATGTTCATAGTGTCATTATATATGATTTCCAAGAGTTGGAAACAACTTATGTGTCCATCAACTGATGAATGTATAAACAAATTGTGGTGTATACACACAACAGAATATTTATGTAGCAGTAAGAAGAAATGGAGCTGTGAAACATATGCCAACCTGGATGAACTTGGAGAGCATGATGTTGAGTGATGCAAGTCAGACACAATAGAACAAATGATGTATGACTGCACTATTATGAACTAAATACATTGTGTAAGGTAATAAAGATAATAATTAGAATATAGGTCACAAGAAAATAGAATGAGTGTAGAGAATGGAAAGCTGAGTGATAGTCTGCACAGAATTGGTAAAACAGTTGTTGTAAATCTTTGGAAAGGAGTAGAAATAGTGAAAGCACATCATAATATTTGTAATTAACAGAGCTATTATAAGAATGTGACAGTGGTTGAAAGGATAAGTCTAAGGTCATCTATAAAAACTAGTAGGAAAGCTAAAAAAATGTAACATGGGACTACATAACATAATGAAACCTCATGTAAAATATGAATATGTGTTATACAAATATGAATATGTGTTATACACATGTGAGTATGTGCTCTACACATAAGATTGTTTTTTACAAAATGTAAAGACAAATAAACTAGAGAGATGGAAATAGAATAGTAGTTATGTACGGAAGGGGAAGCAAAGAAGGATTGAGGTATTGAGTTTTTTGTTTGTATGTTTTTGTGTATTTTATTATTATTATTATTATTATTATTATTATTGGAATAATGAAAATCCTATAAATGATTGAAGTGATGAATGTACAACTATGGGATTATACAAAATATCATTATGGATTGTACACTTTGGATGGATTTATGCTTTATTAATATGTATGAATAAAATTGGTTTGTTAAAAAAATTCTATTTATAGAAAACTTCCAAAGAAAATATACCTAACTATGGGTAGTCAAATTATTTTGTAAGACATCTCACAGCATTTCATATCATCAGCAATCAGGAAAGTTTATTTAATGTGAACTCACCTGATATCCAGCTGTATGCAGTTCTAATCTAATTCCTCCTCAACTCTATCCATACTTTGCTCTTTGTAATATTGCAATCATTTTCCAAAGTTTTCCTAAGAGCTCCAATCACCAACTACTTTTCCAGGAATAGTTTCAGGGTTTCACTAGAGAAGAGACCATATCATATTTTATGGAGAAGAAAACTCCAGAGAAGGGTCTCATGTTCTCACTAGATGACAGAGTAAAGTTGTGACACAGAATAAGCTCAGAGCAGTGAGGTGGGAGCTACAGGTGGAGAAGGTCTTCATCCTGCCAGGAGTCTAGCTGATCCTGAGGATGTAGAGACAAGGTGCTTCTGTAGAAGACAATCAGAGAATGTAACAAAGCATGCAGACCAGGACAATGAGGATGGTGGCGCCATAAGAGTAGGACAAAGGGAAGAGAACAGCCTCATAGAAGTCCAAGTTCATTGTCAGCAGGAGGTTAATGGGTTTGTCTAGCCCGCACGGGCTACATGAGCCCCACACAAACAGCATATGCAGCTTATTATTCTATATGTTTTCATAGAGCACAGGAAGCTGATAGCAGCATGGTGGTCCGGGGCCACTGCTGAGAACAGGCAGCTTTCTGTTGCTCCAATATGAAAAACAAAGAAGACTTGTGCTAGAAAGTGTTTTAATCTGAGATAAGATGTTATCCATATGGATGGGCACTAGCAGAAGAGAAGCAGATATCTAAGATATCATAAAGGATGGGCAAAGGGAGATTCAAGAGAGTATGGATGCAAAACTCGTTTGTACTCCAAAGAGATGTCTTCTAAGTAAAACAGTCACATTAAAAATGATATGTGTAGGACACAAAAGGGTAAAGACATGCAGCCAAAGTAAACTAAGGTTTCTTGGCGGCATGAAATTATTATTATATCATTTTTCTGTTGAATTAGTATATATAACTTCAAATTCTAATAAATATGTTTCAAAATATATATATTAATAAGTGTTACAAGTTCCTCTATGCTACAATTATGTTGAAGAATAAGGTGAATTAAATTTCAACTGTTTGGGTCCTTACACCTTGTTCTCAATATGGCAACACTTGACTATAAAGCAATGTACATTGAGTTGGTGCCAATCTGAATACGAAAATCAAGCAAATATGAGAGTATTTGTAAATAAGGTAAAATATCTAAAACATCTAATTGTATTAGAGAATATAAAAAGCATCATATGTAATAAGTGGTTATTGAATCGTGCCATCCAAAAGGAAATTATTTTTGGCCCATGGGTGGAAAATATATATTTTTCTGAAAAAATATATCCTTAAACCAACAATAAACTAGTGTGCGTAAGTTATTTTTATTCATGAGAAATTTAGAAAATTTATAACAGTAGACTGTAAGTGAATATTCCACTAAAATTGATTATTAAGGAAAAATGACTTTTAAGAAAATTACTTCTTATTCATTGTAATTGAGTAATAAACTTCAGAAAATTCAGGGAAGTGGTGGAATGAGCATTCTGTAGAAGGCATTTCAAAGCTAGTGTACTCTCAGGGTACTCTCAGGAAACAGAATCAACAGGAGATATCTGTCAATAATATGAGATTTAATAAGAGTCTCTCACGTGACCTTGGGGATGCACAAGTCCAGATTCTGCAGACAGGCTGCAATCCAGGGGCTCCAATGGAAGTTCAATGAGAGGTCCTTGATGAGTTTCTGGGAGAAGTTTGCTGTCCAAAGACAAGCTGGGAAATTCTCTCTGAATGTTGAAATCACTTCCCCTTTTAAGGGATTCAACTGATTGGATAAAAGCATCACCCATTGCTGATGCAATCTCCCTGATTGATGCAGATATAATCAGCTATCCATGCAGTAAACTCACTGGTGATGGAAGTCTATAGATGTTCTTGTATTACAATTAGCCCAGTGCTTGCTGGACCTAACACTTGGACAAAATTACCTGGCCGAGTTGTCACATTAGCCTAACCATCACAGCCTGGTTGTGAAAAGGGGCAGCATGAAGTGGGAGGGGCAAAGAGAGGGAAGGAGGAGGCCACCAATCCTGCCTGTTATACGCTTAGTTGAGAACCCACCTAGGTCCCCATATTTTAGGCTTCCTCCCACATCCCCTTCATCCTCAAGTCTTAATCTTTTACCTTATAGTGAAGTTTTGAGGAAAATTTCTGTCTTTCATGCAGCCCCAAGTAGTCCTTGGTTTAATGCCTGGATCAGGGCACACCCCTGACTAAAGGCAACCAGGTGTGCTACACTGCTCAGCTGGTCTGAACTTTTTATTCCTGTTTTTCCCTTTCTGACTCTTTTACTGTTCACCAAAACATGCTCCTTTCCTCCTTAAACTGTGTTTTTTCCTCTTGTATTCTAAACTTTCACTCAAAGAGCAAAATATCTTTCTGCTAAATTGTCTATTTATGAAATCATAGCCTTGATATTTCTTTAAATTTGCTTTCTAAAGGATGGTACAAACTTACTTTTCGTGAATCCCTTATAGATCCTCTTTTCTCTTGGTTGTCCTACCTACCCTGGGTGGTCTCCAATTTTAGGTCCAGGATTCTCTATGTCCAAACACTTCAGTCTCAAGACCAACCAGCTAGTTGTATATTCCCTATTCTGATATTTTGGGCACTTGGTGATTCATAGTAAAGAGAATCAAGATGATTATGACCCCATTCATGGAAAAGGACTGGATTAATATTGTTATATGATACTTTGCTTTGCCTCTAAACCAAAATGAATTGGAACCATACTTCTCTAGCTCATCCCCATAGAGAACTGTGCGTTTCTAAGTTAACTTTCTGAATCCAATGTCAGAGAAAATCAAGAAATTCTTCTATTGTCCACTAACCAGATAATTTGCTGTAATAAACTATTTACCCCTCACCTTCTCTGTGTGGTTATTCAATATTGGAGGTATTTTTCTCAAGATCCTTTTTGCAGCTGCTTTTATCTCATTGTTTTTCAGGCTACAGATGGGGGGATTCACTAAGGGAGTAACCACACTGGACTGTACAGAGAAGATCAACTCCAATGGTGAGCCTGAGGTTGGCATGAGATGGTGAAGAAAACCTGAGCCACAAAACAGAAGCAAGGAAGTGAAGTGGGAGGAGCATGTGGAGAAGGCCTTGCTTCTACCTTAGGAGGAGGTGATGCTCAGGATGGTGGAGACAATGCAAGAGTAAGAGAAAATGATCTGTACGCAGGTTCCAAGTACATGTAGCATACTGGAGCATAGAAGGACAGTAAAATTTGTTGTGATATCTGAACAGGACAGATGGAAGAGTGAAGGCAGCTCACAGCTGTAGTGGGGAATGGAATCATCACAGAAGTCCAAGTTCATAGCAAGAAGGATGCTGACAAATGCATCCAGAAAGCCCAGTCCCCAGGATTCCCACACTAGCCCCTTACAGATCTGGTTGCTCATGTCCTGTCTGTGTAGCAGAGGGTGGCAGATGGCAACATAGCAGTCATAGGCCATGGCTGAGAGCAGGCAGGCTTCTGTGCCCTGAGACTCAAACACAAAGAAGACCTGAGCCTGGCAGCCTCCAACAGAGATGGTTTTCCTCTGAGACAGGAGATTCTACAGCAGCTTTGGCACCATGGCAGAATAGAAGCAAAAGTCCAGAAAGGAGAGGTGTCTGAGAAAGAAGTACATGGGTGTGTGTGGAGCTGAGGATCTACCCTGACAACCAGAGGCATCAACAGGTTCCCCATCAGGGTCACGATGTAAATTCCCAGGAACAGCAAAAAGAGCAAAGTCTGGACATTGGGGTCCGCAGACAGTCCAAGAAGGACAAACTCAGGGATGGTCCTGTGGGTTCCTCAAGGCCATTTAGAGATGCTGCTGTGTAGAAATCAAACAGGGACAGACGTTTAACTTCTATTGATTATATTCATTAGTTAGGAAAGTATGTCTTCCATGCGATTAACTTAGAGCTCATGGATGCAATAACTGATGCTTTTGAATCCTTTCTTCTTCTGCAATATGCTGCTTCAATTTTTTAATCTGATACAACTTCACCATGATATAATTCTATGGTAAATATTCTCTCTCAGAGATTGCTTAAAAATTCACAAAGTTTCCCAATCTGGACCATGATTCAATTAGTAACTCTCCATTCACTTTAACTGTGCTCAACAATATTACTTTACTTTGCAGATTCTAGTGGACTTCCTTGTGAGCATGTTTCAAAGCATGTGCTTTTTCTTCGTCACTCAGTTTCTTGCTCATATTAAAACCTACGAAGAATGCATTACTACTTGATTCTATTATTTATCTTCCTTTGGTTTTTCACAGGGCACTTGCAAATATATTTTCAATTTCATATTTTAGACAAGACTGAAATATATAGGCATTAGCATTTTTGTTTGCATGTATGTATGTATTTCTATGTGTGTGTTTGTATTTTATGTGTTTGAAGGATAGGGTAGAAGGAATAAATCGGAGGAATTTGCATAATCTAGTTTGCTAAATAGAAAATTGAACTTCAGATGCCATATAACTTGTCCAATCTGAAAAGATGATTTTATTTAGGTTTTATTTAGTATGGTATTTTAGCTGCTAGGAATACCAACCAATGATTTGGCTTAAACAATGGGAATTTATTGGCTGTGGTTTTGAGGCCAGGACAAGTTCACAAAGGAGGTGTTAGAAAGTCCTTTCTCCCTGAAGACTGTGTCATTCTGGGGCTAACAGCTGGCTATTCTTGGTCCTTAGCATTCCCATCACATGGCCATGTTCATCACAGCATCTTCTGTTTTCTCTTCTGGGTTCCATTGACTATCAGCTTATGCCTATTGCCATGGCTCCCTTCTCTCTGGTTTTCTCTATAAGGCCTCCAGTAATAGGATTAAGACCCATCCTGAATAAGTTGAGATGCACCTTACCTGAAATTCTCTCATCAAAAGATCCTATTTACAATGGATTTCCATCCATAAGCATGGTTTCAAAACATGTTTTTCCTGCGTACAGAACACCAAACCACCACAGTCCACCCTCTGGATGACAAAAATAAATGTTCTTCTCAATGCAAATAGCATTCATTCTATCACAACATCCCAAGAGCCTTAAGTAATTTTAGAACAAGGTCTCATCAAAATAGTTTATAGGTGTTTTGCATCCTGGGAAAAGTTCCTCTCCAAAGGACCTGTGAAACTTAGTAAACAAGTTATCTGCATCCAATATACAATAGTGGGACTGGCATAGGAAGAATAAATATTACCATTCCAGATGGGAGAAATTGAATTGATAAAATAGAATTAAAAAAAAAAACATTATAGAGAATCAATGTAACCAAAAGTTTGGTCTTTGGAAATGAATGAATTTCCAAATTCATGAATGGTGTGAAATTGGAATAGGCTTTGGGGTTTGGTTAAATAATTCATGGTATATGCATATAATAGAAGACCACCAGGCAGATATTTAAAATATTGAGTTACATTTTCATGCATATTTAGAAATATGACTCATAAGATATTTTCAAGTGAAAACATCATTTTTATTTTCATTTCATATTTGTCACTGTTGTTAAAAACGACTGAGGAAACGTGACTTTTTGTGCATGTTTCTGACTGTATAGCAGGATTGGGTTGTATTTTCCCATGCTTCCTTCTTTCCTCCACCCCTTGCTCCTGTGTTGAAGGAGATAGCATAAAAGGGATAAAATTATTGTTAAAACTATGTTTTGATGTATTTTGATTAGCAGTGCCTGTGGAAAATATAAACTATTTTTGTAGATACTTCATCCAGTCAATTCTTAGTAAGAACATTTCACCACTCTCCAGAATAGAGTCTTGAGAAATATCCAGCATAATTTTGATTTTGTAGTACATTTCATGAATGAACTGATCCACCACAGGAACAACATTTATTACTCTGGATTTTAAAACAAGTGCAGTGAAGAAGAATATTTTCAAAATAAACGTCTCATTGTAGAATAGTTTTAAGACTTACAGAGAAGTTTCAAAGATAGCACACAGAGATTCTATACACACCACACTCAGTCTCTCCAGTTGTTGAAATCTTACATTAGTATGGTACATTTGTCATAAATAAAGAACCAATATTGAAATATTTTTATTTCAGCATTACATCTAGGATATCATAATATATTTAGTCATTAATCTCCTCAGGCATATTTTGGCTTTGACAGTTTTTCAGATTTTCATTGTTTTTAATGTCCTTGAAAATGTTGAGGAGTAATGGTTGGGTATTATTAGAATATCTATCAATCTGAGTCTGTCTGAAGTTTTTCTCATGGTTAGACTTGGGTGGTGGGTTATGGGGAAGAACAACACAGTGACTAAGTACCATTATCAACACATCCCATAACAAGGGTACATAGTATCAGCATGACTTACCACCATTGATGTCGACCTTGACCACCTGGCTGAGAGTGTTTGTTCAGTTTCTCCAGTATAAAGTTTTTCTTTGTTTATCCTTTTCCATCCTTTACTCTTTGAAAGGAAATCAATAAATGCCATCCATATTTAAGGAGTGGGATGTTATGTTCCAGCTCCTTAAGGGAATAGTCTCTACCCAAACTGTTTGGAATTATTCTAATGGGAGATTTGTTTTTTCTCCCTAATTTATTCAATTATTATTTATATATTATATATTATTGATATTATGATGGGCACATGAGTATTTATCTTATATTTTTGCTTCAGAACCAATACTATTTTATTTATTTTATTGCTCAAATTTTCCAGCTTTGGTTGGGGGGAGCTTTTCATCTGGATCCTGTGTCCCATTGACACAAGAAGGATCATTGTTGTTTTTAGACCACTTCCTTACCTTATAAGATACTCCAGACTCATCTTGTATAGTCTCGGCCCCAGTGCTAGAACCATCCATTTCTCTAAGAAGTCCTGATTCCTTTTATTGGAGAATGGTTTTAGAAACCAAGGTTTTGGTACGGGGTATACTCATTGCTCCTGGGTTGTTGCTGCTTCCAAGTGAAAACAGTTGACAAAGCAAGGAAATATATACATGTATATTAACCTGTGTATTTACAATAGCTTTAAATATATCTACATATATATCTAGGGGGAAATAATTTTAATTATACTTTCGTGGGTTACCAAAGAAAGAGTGACTTACTGTATCTTTGTATTTTTTACTTTATCCTTTTAGAATTTTCATATTTTCAAGATATAAGTGCACTGTTCTGTAATTTAGAAATAACATGTCAAATAACTCAGAAAGGCAATTGATAAGAAAATAGAATTATTTATCAAATTCCGGAGGAGTAATTGCTAAATGGGCATAAAATGTGTAAATGCCTAGCATCATGGCAGACATGTAGTAAGAGCTCAGTCAATGTTAGTTTCCTTATCTCTTTCACATAATAACTAGGAAAAAACAATTATAAAATATATGACTAAGGAGATTTATGAATTATAAAACCTGTTATCTTTTCCTCTACTTCAGTCCAGGAAAGACAGCATGCACATTTCTAATGAACTTAGCTCTCTATAGATTCTTGTTTCCCTTCATTGCTCCCCACTGATCTTAGAAGTTGTTTAAATATATTGTGAATCACTGATGTGAACAATAAATAAAAAAATTCCAAGAAAATAAATACCTAAAAATGAAAAGAAGAACAATAGACTTGAAAAAAATGTTTGCAATCAATATGGATGGAATAGACTTGGAAAAAAGTTTGCAATCAATAAAGATAGAATAGCAAACATGTTTATTACTGAAAGAAACCTATAAAATTTGTAAGAAAACCAGTAAACCGTTATTAATTACACACATGAGAAAGGCATTAAATTATTTACAGAGAGTTTGCCATTAGCACATAAGAAATGATTGTAATTGGCAAACAGAAAAAAATCAGCTTCACAGGTAAATCAATGAAAATTAAATCCACAATGATATAATTTCTTGATTGCCAGAGTACTGTGAACTTTAAAAACAACTAAAATCTAATTTAGAGAATGTGGGGGTCAAAAAAAATACATATACTGTAATTTCAATGCAATTTGATAAATACCTTGTTGGAAATTACATTGGATTAGATATCTGAATTGTTCTCTTACACTTTGATATAGTAAACCCTCTCTGGAAATTTACAAAAAACAGAAAGGATTACAAAATTTAAAATGATGTTTCATAGTAGTGAAGTTCTGATATTTATCTTTTATGATCAAGATGATAAATAAAGTAATAACTAAAAAACTGCAGGAGGTACTTACTATCAAGGACTAAGGAAAATTCCTTCACCAAGTAGAGAGAAATGAAAGATGTTCCTAAAAGATGGATGTAGTCTATGTTTGTAGGTATATATACAGAGACTCGACTCTTTAGCTGTCCATGTGCCAGCCAGACCCGGAACCTTGGTGGAGCTGCAACACCTACACTACAGCTCATTGGACTCACACAGTACAACTGGCGGGGAGATGATGATGGACAACGGCCGTCCAAGGGAACCGAGAGCGTCTGCAGTTGCAGCCAGGATAGTCCCATCCATCTTCCCCATGGGATATAAAAGCCACTTTGCAATTAGAGGTGGAGTGGACATCACCATCCCATAATCCTCAGGATTGGGGGAAGAGCTATGGACTAGAGTAGACTTACTGATACTCAACTATAGATATGTTGTGATTCTACCAATGGAAGAAATGACAACATTGATGCAGAGCCAGTGGCCACTGGAGGCTCTGGGGGCGGGGAGAGGGATAAGCAGTTGTAATACGGGGGCTTTTTCAGGACTTGGGAATCATCCTGAGTAACATTGCAATGACAGATATAGGCCATTTTGTATCATCATATAACATGCAGAGCTGTGTAGAGAGGGTGTAGACTACAAAGTGAACAATGGTCCATGCTGAACAGCAAAGCCCCAGGATGTGTTTATCAATTGCAATGAATGTGCCACACTAATGAAGGATGTTTATGTGGGAGGTTGTGGGAGGGGTGGGAAGTGGGGCATATGGGAATCCCACTTTGGATAACAGAAGGTTTACAACAGGGGTGGGAGAGGATCGTTGGTGGGGGAGCTTCAGGGATGGGGGGTGCTTGGGAGGAAGTTCACCTGAACATACATACAAGGTATATAAATTTTTCAAATGTTCATGGGGCATTGTCACAGTGGATGGAGAATGACTCAATAAATGTGAGAATACTGAATTCCCATCCTGAAGAGATCTGCTACATTCTCCAAGGGAGGAGCAAGAGTCTCCAAGTGCAGGGGCAGTGTCTGGCAAATGAGGAACATCCACTGATGGGCCCTTGTTATTGATAACTAGCCTTACAAGTCTTTGCTCTTGAAATTGAAACTTAGCCTATTGTTATGGAGTGTCTAAGAGTTGCCTCCTCAGAGCTCAGAGCCTCCTTGTTGCTCAAATGTGGCCTCTCTCTAAGCCAAACGCAGCATATGAATGCATTACCTTCCTCCATAGCATGGGACATGACTCCCGGGGATGAGCCTCCCTGTAACCGAGGGATTACTACCAAGTAATCCCAAGTACTACCAACTGACAATATGACTGGAAAAAGACCTTGAATAAAAGGGGGAAAAGGTAAAGACAAATGAGTTCATATAGCTAAAAGACTTCAAAGTAAGTCGGGAGATCATCCCAGAGATAATGCTTATGCACATCTCATTAGGACCTCATAGACTTCCAGAGTGGATATCACCCCAAATAGAGGGCCTCCTGAGGGCTCTGGAGACACCCAGGCCCTATGTCAGGGCAGGTAGCTCTGGAGTTTGGTGCCTTGCCAGCAGGCTATACTTTGGAATTTGTGCTCCTGAGAGTGACAGAGTTGGACTCAAATATGTCTTCCCTGCACATGGTTCATCTGTCCCTTCTATTCAAACCTACACATGGTGCTGGCGTTTGTAGGTGTACATCCAGAGACTGGAGTCTTTGGGCTGTCCATGTGCCAGCTGGGACCAGAATCTTGGATCTGCAACTCCTACGCTACAGCTCAATGGACTCATCCAGGACACTTGGCAGGGAGATGATGATGGACAACGGCCATCCCAGGGAGTGGAGAGAGTCTGCAGCTGCAGGCAGGATAATCCCATCCATCTTACCCATGAGATATAAACCCCCTCTCAATTGGAGGTGGAGTGGACATCACCATCCCAGACTCCTCAGGATTGGGGAAGAGCTATGGACTAGAGTGGACTTACTGGTAATCTATTATAGACATACTGTGATTCAAGCAATGGAAAAATTACAACATTAATGTGGAGCCAGTGGACACTGGATGCTCTGGGAGCAGGGAGAGGGAAAAGAAGTTGTAATACAGGGTTTTTTTTTGGGACTTGGCCATTGTCCTGAGTGACAGTGCAATGACACATATAGGCCATTTTATATCATTATAACATGCAGTACTCTGTGAGAGAATATGTGGTCTACAATGTGAACTATGGTGCATGCTTAATGGCAAATCCCCAGGATGTGTATATCCATTGCAGGTTATGTGCCACACTAATGAAGAATGTTTATGTGGGAGGTTGGAGGAGGTGTGGGAGGTAGGGCATATGGGACTCCCTATATTTTTTGTGTAATATTTATGTAATCTAAGTATCTTTTAAAAAGTTATTTTAAAAAATAAAAAATTTTAAAAATTTTAAAAAAAGATGGCTTGAATGAAAGTAGAATTCGCAACAACAACATTGGAAGTCAGACTTCCAAGAAATAATAAATTATTCAAAGAAAGCAAGTGTCCACCAATTTTGTGTATCTATCAAGAATATCTTTTATGAATAAGGGATAAATAAAGATATTCACAAATTACCGAAACTGAAAAAGTTTGCAGTCTAGAGTTCTGTTGTAAAAGAACTTTTAAAGAATATACTTGAGGAAAAAGTAAAATAATCCCAAAAGTATGTTTGAGTTGCCAGAAGGAATGACTAACATTTAAAATAATTAAAATAGGTCAATCCAAACTAACACTAATAATAATATTAACATTTATTTTGTGGGGTTTAGAAACAGACAAGTGAAATACCTAGCAATGATATTGTTTGGAATGGGGAAGGATCCCAAAATAGGTACATAGTATTAACAATATTTAACCATTTAGGCTAACTGGTGGAGTCCCATAGGGTATTGCAACAAATATGCAAACAAAATATAAAACAAAATAAGATAAAAGTTGTACAAGTGTGGAAAAATGATGATACATTATGAGCAAAGGATTATGGTTAATTTAAATTTGTGACATGTTCTAACGAGGAATAAAAAACAATGAAGGATGGACTAGAAGGAAGAAAGAAATGCAGGAGGGAAGGAAGGAAAGAAGAAACTCTGAACTTCAATATTTAGGAACAACTGCATGAGGAATAAAATAGGTGACTATTAGAAACACTAGGTGAGTTATTAAATATAAAATTATAAAATGACATATGTTAGTAATGGTATGTAATAGACTTGAAATTATTTTGAAAAATGGAAAATAATTATTTATTGTAATAAAATGTTGGATACATTATTGCATATAAATATGATTGAAATTCTGTATAAATATGTGTGATAGTGATGTAGAGAAATCAATTATTGTTTTAAGTTTGAAGTAGTGAATAAACACACAATTGAACCAAATATTCTTGAAATATCCATTACACGTTTTTGATTTTATGAAGAGAAATGTCAATAAAAACTGTGCAGGGACTAACTTGTTACATATGTCCCCATCCTGTATAAAAATATGCCAAAAAAAGAAAAAAAAAGAAAGAAAGAAAAGAAAAGAACAAACACTAAAGAGTAACCATCAAAATAGACACTTGTGTGAATCACATATTAAGAATCGACTATTTCTTAAACCCTTCTTAAATAATGCTATCAAAGGAAAAAAAATTAGTTAAAAATCCTTGAGTTTTTAATGTAGGCAAATAGGAAAATAGACAATAAGGCATTACTGTGGGAATGGTCTGAATCAAGTCTGTCTTATATGAAATTCGATAATGTAGATTTTCAATGAATGTTTCACTAGCTTATTAGATAAAATTGTCTTAAGCCAAATCTCCTTTGGGAAAAGAATTTAGGTGAATTTGGAGCCTCCAAGTATGCAGTGGCTTGGAGGGAACAGAGACACTACTGTTGGGAAGGGCACAGAAAGGGAATGTGGTAGAAAGATTTTCTGTGTCTCAAAGCTGCTTGGAAATTTTTTCCAAGGGTCCAATATTAAGCTTAATATTTGGCCTCTTTCTCACTCTTCTGGCCTGTATTGAATTCCTTCCTTGATATCCTTTCATTCTCCTCCCATTATTCCTCCCATTCTCCTTTCTATCTCTTCTTCTCATACCTGCTCTAATCCTTTCTAATTTCTCTTTCTTGCCCAAGAAAAGTCATATTTCCTTAATTATCTCTTAAGCAAGTCATTTTTTCTGCTGGCTATCAGTCTCACATTAATTTTAAATGCTTTGATTTATATTATTTGGACTAGATTTCTTCAGAGGCCATTTCCTAGATTCCCTTGCTGACTGACTTCTAGTTAGATTTGACCAAAGGGAAGCATGGTGGGAAAAGGAAAAGAAGCTGCTAATTTGTTTCTGGCAAAGGCATGGACTATGTCTTCAGTAACCCCAGCATTAGCTGCACAAATTTCCTTCTTGGCTACATGCCAACTGGCCTCAGCACTTCCTCATCAATCCAACAGTGTTGAACCCTCCGTTCAGTCATGCTGCTGGCCATGCTAGATGGAGTGGAATTCTCTTCACTTTGCCATATTCCAGCTGAAGGTGCTTGCAGAGAAAGAGTGTATGGAAAATATCTTTAAGTTTGGTCTCTGCCATTCTAAGATGACTCTCACTTCCAAGCATTCTTAACTCCTTTTATCTTTTTTTCAGCCCTCTCAAGTCCAAGTTCATTCCTCCACCCTACTTCCTACTTTTCTTTTCAAGTTTATGTCACTTTATTATCAGAGGCCCTGACTTTTAGTTCTAACAAACTTGCCCCATAGGGATCCAAATGAGAATTCAGGTCATAGAGAATTTTCTCAGTGCAAAGCCTAATGGGATTGTTTCATAAATAAAAGGGAGAATAATTCTGTAACCCATTCTCTTGGGTTTAAATAATTATCTGATCAATTACTCTATCCCTGAACAAATTAAATATAAGCAAAAGATTGTGAGTTGCCCTTGTGTTATTCAAGAGTTTTTCTGAAGGAAAGAGGGTCTTACAATGTACTTTTTAAATAGCTGATGTGAGGAAAAGTAATTTCCTTAATTTCTATTTTTCAACTGTCTTGATGTGATTCTTCCGTTTTTCCAAATCATCCTCTGCATATTTTCTGTTATCTATGCCATTAGAAACTTTTTTGTAACATCGTTTTCAGAGTTGTTTTTACATCCTTGTTCTTCAGAGAATAGACAGGGGATTTACTAGGGGAGTAACCACACTGTACTTCAGGGAAAAACTAAATTCCAGTGGGGAACTTAAGTTTGGCATAAGTAAATCAGAATCATTGAACAAGCTCCCTACAGTGAGGTGAAAGAAGAAGGTGGAAACGACTTTGTTTTGGCCTGTGGTGGAACTGATGTTCAGGATGGTGGAAACGATGTGGGAATATGAAAAGAAAAATAGTATGAAGTTTCCCAGGGTATGTAAGAGAACAGAGATCATGAGTGCAAAGTTGGTAGAGACATCAGAGCAGGACCAAGGGAGCAAAGAGAGCAGCTCACAGCAGAACTGAGCAGTATATAAGCCTCACAGAAGTCCAAATTCCAAGCCAGGATGCTGTAGATGAGGGCATCCAGAAGGCTCAGTCTCTTTGAGGTCCCAAAAAGGCTCCTTCCAGACCTGTAAACAAATGTTTAATCATGATCTGTCCATAGAGCAATGGGTGGATGATGGCAGCATAGTGGTCATAGGTCATTACCAAGAGCTGAAGTACTTGACTTTCTAAGGTGACAAACACAAAGAAGACCTGAGCCATACATCCTTCTGAGACATGAGGTTCTCCAGAGGAAAGATAAACAAATATCCATGAAGGAGAGGTGCCTACAGAAAAACTACATGGGTTGTGGAGGTGGGAATCAGTCTTTATCACCACCATCAGGTTCCACATCAGGGTCAGGAGGTAGATCTCCAGGATGAGCACAAAAAACAAAGTCTGGACGCGGGGGTCAGCAGCAGCCCAAGGAGGATGAACTCAATGACGGTGCTGTGGTTTCTAAGGCCATTATAGAAGATGCTCATCTGGAATAAACACAGAATCAGGGTGAAGTATTCACCTACTTCTCATGTACCTCAAGTTCCTTTCTCATTATATGGATACATCTCTCCTTCTTCAGTCTTCTCATCTTCTTCATGGTTTTATTATTCTGTTCCTTGCTCCCTAAAATAATTGCATCACTCGTATGTCTTATTCAAATTCTGATCTCTGAATCAGACAATCCATGCTTTTTTCCCCTTTGTACAAACGACTCTGGAGAAATCCCTATAATTCTTAGAATATTCTATGTCTAATTGTTTCCCTGTCCTTGAATTCACTCCTGCTTCTATCCTGTAACACTTTTTAAATTTGTACCCCGCGTATTTCCTGTGGAAGCAGTTTTAATCACGTGTTTCCTTAATCACACAGTCTTTGACTCCCCATTAAATAACCCATTTAATGATAATACACAGTATTAATTTATTTGTATTAGTCACGTGAATCTGATCTTTTTGGCTATTTAATTCATTAGTAAATGTTGATATGCATGCATGTGTGTGTGTGGTGGGGAACATGATTAAGGAAGAAGATTGATAATTCTATGTTTTTAACAGTTAAAAAACTGAGGGCAAGAGTTGATAAAACTTGATCAGATCTCAAACTTGAACAGCCAGGATTCATATCCACTACAAATGTGTCTATGGCAATAGCTCATTCTACTATTCCAGAGTGACATTTTCAGTTTCAACTGTATAAGATGAGCTTTTCTTATTGGCATTTAAGGACCAACCATCATTCATAGTAACATCTTGACCTGCAGAGGTCCTGATTTACTTGGACTTGGGTGGGTCCCGGCTATGGGTATTTTGAAACATTCCCCAAGTGGTTCGTATCTCTCTCCAAGTTAGAGAATCAGTGTGTTAGATGCACCAATCAATCAAGCCAGACTTGTCTGGACGCCCTCATAACTTTTCTTTTTCTCTGCCTTTACTTCAGCTATACTCTGTAGAAATAGTCTGTCCCTCCACTCCTCACTTAAATTCTGTTTGCTTTTCATCTCTAACTTCATAATTTATCTCTTCCATTACATCTATCTTGATTACTCCATTTCTGCCATCACAGATTAGGGAAAATAAGGACACCTGTCATTGCTTTGATGTCACTTATGCTCTAGGCATTGTTAAATATTTAGCTTTCTACCCTGTTTAAAGATCACAACAAAACTACAAGGGCTGCATTATCTCAACTTTTAAAAGTAAGAAACTGAAGCTGGAAATTATTGCAGTGTCTTGCCTGTGTTATGAGATAAAATGCATAGATGAGCTCTACTATCATCACATGTTTATGTAGCTACAATATCTGCATGTTTTTAAAATATACATTCTGATATGCATTTAACTGAAATGTGTGTTTGTCTCCACTGTACTTTCATCAATCTACTCTCTAAACTTTTCTGTGCCTTCCCTTAGATGTCTTTCTTACTCTGGCTTTTAGTTGGTTGTGATTGGTATTTCTTTTTCCCTCAATCAAATTTCTGTCCCTAGAGTATAGGGATTGGGATCCAATAATGGATATTATCTTAAATTCCTGAACACAAAAAAGGTCAGAAGCACCTGATAAGTCCTCATCAGTATTTGCTGAATATAGAAAGAATGAAAGGGTAATGCAAATAGAATTGTGTGGTAGTTTAAGGTTTTTGTGGACCCAAAACGATCATGTCCTTAGAGCAAATCCATTCTTGTGTGTGTAAACATATTCTTTCAATTAGGTTACTTTAGTAGGGCATGACCCTGTGTGGGTTTTAATCCTCTTACTGAAGTCATTTATAAATTGGATGAATACAGAGAGAGAAAACACACAAGAGCTTAGAGAGGAACCCACAGACGGCACAGAGAGAAGCTGAGAGAGAAAACCACAGATGGAGCAGCCAGAAGCTGAAAGCAGCTGAGACTGGAGGAGAAGGCAGAGACAGGCAGATGTCACCATGTATCTTCCCATGTGATGTCCAGGATCCCCCCACAGCTGCTGTTCTGGAGAGAACACTGCCTGATGATGCCTTAATTTGGACATTTCTCTCAGCCTTGAAACTGCAAACTTCCAAGCCAATAAACTACCACTCTAAAAGCCAACCCATTTCTGGTATATTGCTTTCAGGAGCTTTATCAAACTAAAACAAATAGACTATGTGGATCGCTTCTTGAGTTATTTCCCAAGTTTGAATTCCAGGTCCAGAAATAAACAAATTTTAAGAGAGAATTGGAAGTGACCATGGAAAGGAAAAGAATTGTGGGGTTCGGTGCTCGTTATTTGGTAAGTGTAATACTCATTTTCTGTCAGCTGTGCAATCCTGGAGAAAGACTTATCCTCTGCTGTACTAACTAGCTCCTAAATATTCGTTTTCCTTGGAGAACAGCTAACATTTACTAGCTCACTTCTGTACACATGTGGAGGGTTGATTAAAACCATGGCACTTATGCACCCATTCATTTGATAATTTATTGGTTTATCCATTTATTTATCCATGTACTCTTTCATTGACTTACTTCTTTATCTGTCCCATTTGTCAATGGTTTCAACCATCCTACTATATATCCATCCATTCATTCATAAATTACTTCATCCATTCTTTCATTTATCTAATTATTCCAAATTTATGGATTTACTATAATACACTATTACAATAGATTTGGCAAACAATCTTGATTAACTTTGTCAAACTTTTGGTTGAATTCTCTCCATTTGTCCTTTTTTAAAACATGTACTTTTCCAACATTCAGGGATGTTGAAAAACCATCCATTTCATTTTGGAACCATTCATTTTGTTCATACCCAACTCAGATTCTATTCCTTCATGAGTCCTTTTGCCTAGCATGGAAACCCCTTATAGTAATCTCGATCTGCCTACTAGAATTGTGAATCTATCCTGAGTCCCCCTGCTTTCACCTGAATCTGACACTGTTTTGGCCCACTGGAATCATCAGAACAGTTTTTATTCCTATTGGGCCAACCAATGTTTCAGTCCCTGCTCTTCCTTTCCCCACTTATCATATTTATTACTTAGGCAAGTGTACCTACTCCAAACTCTTACCAGAACCCAGATTTACAGTACCTCTGAGCTGTGCCTGGTAATTTGTAGCCAAGCATGGTGAAACAAGTAATCTCATTTCTGTGGTGACGATAAATGACCAGATGGAAAAGTCAATTTTTCTTATCTTGGAGTTTATAAAATATTCTTGAAATAAATTCTCTGTTCTTCAGTAGCAAAGTAAAATAATGAATTGTATACATTCACTTCCACTGGACAAATTTCTCAGCATTTGAAATTTACTGTCTGATTTTGGCAAGATATTTGCTCCAAATTTTCCCATATTTACCTTCAAAGTAGATCTGGCTGCAATCCCATTTTTGTTCCTGAGCATTCATATTGATAAAACTCCAGAAAAATTTAAAAACGTTGGAGAAGTTTTGAGATAGAAATCCAAAATTTAAAAGCATCTATCACATACTCAGGGCCCACACAATCCATCAGCAACCCAGATAGAAGCCCAATTTGTAGAATTCAGTGATCTGTTTATCCTGATCATTTTGTCTGAGACCAAGTTAAGAGAAGGTTTCATTTGAACCTTTCACTGCAAAGTACAGTGTAATTTCATATTTTGATCACTTGCCTTTCCTGGGTGAGCACTGTTGGCTTCAATGCCTACTTTAAAAACAGGAAAATTAGAAAGTAAGAGAAGCTTGGTTGTTCACATAGAGAATAGTGGAAGATAAGAAAGTAGAGCCTA
Organism: Tolypeutes matacus; assembly: GCA_026826555.1. Classification (NCBI taxonomy): domain Eukaryota; kingdom Metazoa; phylum Chordata; class Mammalia; order Cingulata; family Chlamyphoridae; genus Tolypeutes; species Tolypeutes matacus. Next base: position 5,796,422 of record JAKSZT010053896.1, read on the forward strand.
GGATGATTCTCTCAATAAGTTATGTACCCCTGCCTTAATAAGGTATGGCCAGTTTGCCTGGTTAGCTGTGTTTTTACACTTCTCATACAGTAACATCTTGGTGTCTAGTATATGTTTCTGTTAGATATAATCTTAAAGAGAAGTGAAACAAATAATTGCATTTTTGGGGTCATTTTAGGAATAATCCCCAAAATTATCACCTTCCTTGTTATTATTTATGGCTGAAATGTATACCATTGTGAATTTATTCCACTTAAATTAATATGTGGTTAAATTTAAAATTCAATCAATTCCAAGAGAAAAAACACATTTATATCATTCTAAATGAACTCTTTTAAATGCAATAATCTCATGTCATTTCCAAGAAAATAGGTAATTGAGGACATTCCAAGGAGAAAGTTCTCACAATTTTTAACCTATTCCTTGTGATCACACAGAAAATTTTAATTGCATAAATGACTGGATAGATTGATTAATGAAGACAGTATGAGACAGGTCTAGTGTTGGAAGGCAGAAAGAGTATGTATAACTAATATGGTTAATATAAGAAACCCAGAAAATTATAAAGACCAAAGGGGTTCTGGGGTCACTTAAATGGGGAGAAAGGTCACAGTGCTTGAGTCTGTGTTCATGGCAGGGAAAATTCAACTACCTTGTTATTTTCTTTAGAAACTTTGCTTGATTCTTCACTTCCTCCTTCTTATTTTCAGTGAACAGAGTTGATAAAGTTGTTTGATAATTGTAGAAAGAATATATATCTAGTGCATGCATTTAGGGGCAAAGAGATGAGGAGTTTCCTAGGACACAAAATCTTCATTATCGATTCTGGTGTGCTTTTACCCACTGCGCTCTAAAATAGGAAACTCAGCTGTTGTTCTCAGGTTCTCAGGACAATGCAGGCTTTATAGTCCTTGTGCACGCAACACTTATTAGCATGCACAGGAGAGAAAAATCCATAAAGATCTTATGCTCCAGAACTCAGTCTCCAGCATAAGGAAAAGGTGACGAGAGAAGTCAATGTAAAAGAAGTTGCCACTGAAAGCTAGGTGTAGAAGACTAGATGTGGAGAAGAAATCAGAACCATAAAATCTGCAGGTGGGAAAAAGAGGAAACTTCAGAGAAATAATGGAAGTCTGACTTTTCCCAGTATAAGAGTCATCTTTTGGCTCTGGTCTTACCATAATAGAAGTCATCATCTTTTGTCAGGTGATCTACATGCACAGGAAAACCAATTTTCTATAGCTTATTTGCAGAAAGTGCAGACTAAGTTTTCTTATTTATAAATCACAGTAAGGGCAGCCAAACAGACTCTTCCAGATGGATAAGCTTAAATAAACCTTTGGACTATGTTTAATTTGTCTTGGACCTGCCACCCTCACTAAATACAGTGAGAAAGTTTGAAAGGATACACATGGGAGACTTCATTCATGTGATTCCAGACTCTATTAAAGAGGCTTCTCTTAATTAAGCTACCTTTGTGATCAACCTAATAGTCAAAGAATATCAGATATAATCTAGCAGAAGGGATGCCAAATTGACTGGTAGAGCTGGAGGTGCTGAGCAATGCAAGAGACTGTATTCCTCATCGGTATAGGCTGATGCCAAATGTGAAACTCATTAACAAAGAGAGTTGGCTTTTGTGTGAAGACTAAGGGATTCTCATAGACACAGGCTTTAGAATTTTAGGATTGAAACTCTTATTGAAAACCCTGGGTCTTTAAGGGCTTTGAAAATATAAAGCTAGGAAGTATTTTCAAGTTGCTCACTAAATGCGAGGATATCGTCTATGAAGGTGTGTATTGAGATGTAGTTCATCTGACACCTTACTTTCCCAAATTCACGGTGAACAGTGTCTTTCAACACATCTGAGCTGAACATTTTGATAATAAAATGAGCTATAAAATCAGAAACAGTTATGTATGTAACTCTCCAATTGCATCTGATGCATGTGTGAACTCTCAACCTATGCAACAGAGCTGCAAAGCAGTATATGGATTAGCACAATCATAGGTTCCTGTTTCAGTTTAAAAAGCATTTTCAGTGGAGGTAGACTTATTTATGGAAATGGATTGTTGGACAAAAAGGGACATTTACTCAGGCAATATGAAAGTTTTGTTTTAAATATTATTGCCCAAAGAGTCAGCACAGTTAACCTTTGTTTTGATAGGGACTTGTCATAACATAATGTTATATGATGACACATGTTTATTAAAAAAGACTGGGAGTTGGTGAGATTACTTACTTGTTAGAGACTATGGAGAACTCATTTAAATATCAAAAATATTTATTTACTGCCAATAAAATTGTAGGTATTTACTGGGACTACAAGATGAATAAGACACTAATTTTGCTTTTGAGAAACTCACAATCAAACCAAGGAACTGATTTACTTAATTTCACCCTTCAGGAGAATATATTCAGTTATTTCAACAAAAGCCCTATGAGGATAGGGACCTGTATGCTGTTTCTCCAGTGACTTGAATAGTGACTGACATGTAGAGGTGTTCAGAAAATACTTGTATTGATTTAAATTTTAGCCTGCTATTTCTTTTCTTAATTGAGAGATGAATTTTGCATTCAGCAAATGTACAGACCATAAGTGGACACTTTGATAAGATTTGACAAATGTATACACCCAAGGTATCATCACCCAAATCAAGATACAGACATTTTCATCACCCAAAGTTCCTCTTGAGCTTCTTTTCAGTCAATTCCATTTTGCTCCACTCACTAAGAGGCAACTGCTGTTCTGATTTCTTAATCATTATGTGGATAGAATTATAAAATATTTACTCTTTTGTGTGTGGCCTTTTTTGCTTACCAAAATGTTTTTGTGATTTCCCCATGTATCACAAGTATCAATAGATCCTTTCTTCTTATTTCTAAGTAGTATCCATTCTCCTGTGTTAGGCATGTGAGTTGGTTCCATTTTTTTTTTACTTTTGAATAAAGCTGCTGTAATCATTTCTATACAAGTCTTTCTTGTGGACATATTCTTTCATTAATCTTTGGTATATACTTAGAAGTATATTTGTTGATTATACAATACTTCCACGTTGAAATTTGTTAGAAAATGCCTAATTGATTTACCAAGGTTCCTGTGTCTTTTTAATACTTTGAAGAACAACGTATGAACTTTCCATTTGTTCCACATTCTTGCTGTCATTTAGCATTTTCAGTATGTTCATATGTGTTATGTGGGTGTGAAATAGTAACTCAATGTGTTTTTCTTTAAATAATGTTTATTTTTTATTTTTAAAATAGCTTTAGATTACATAAATGTTACATCAAAAATGTAGAGGATACCCATATACCCCACCTCCTTCCCCTCTCAAACTTCTTCTATTAACATCTTTCATTAGTGTAGAACATTTGTTAAAACATAATGTAAACTATAGAGCATGGTTAATAGCAATGCTTCAATATGTGTTCATCAATTGTATCAGTGTGGTTTTAATTTGCATTTCACAGCTGATTATTAACATTGACCAAATTTTTGTATGCTTTTGGCCCTTTGTATATCGTCTCTTTTGAAGTGCCCGAGTTTTCTGTCCATTTTGTATTGGGCTATTTGTCATTCTTGATTTACATAAGTTCTTCATATAAAGTGATATGAATTATTTTGGGGAATATTTTATCCCAGTTTGGGGTTTGCCTTTTTGTTTTCTTAAACGTGCCTTTTCATGAGCAGTTGTGTATTATTTTGATAAAGTCTAGTTTACTAATATTTTCTTTTATGGGTTCTGATGTTTAGAAATAGTAGGTGAGAGTAGACATACTAGATGTATTTCTGGGTATTATGGGGGAAGCATTCAATATTTTACCAAGATCTTAGCTATAGGTTTTGCACATAAACTCCATTATATACATACTCATTCTCTTTTATTCTTAAATTTGCTGAGAATTTCTATGTGAACAGATATTGAATTTGGCAAATGTTTTCGTTGCATTCATTCAGATGATCATGTAATTTTCTACTTTATATTGTTAATGTAGAGAATTATATAACAATTTTAAAAGTAGTTTTATTGAGTTATAATTGACATACAATAAACTACATGCATTTAAAGTTTACAATACAATAAGTTCTTGACCTATATTTACAGCTGAGATACCATCATCACAATCAAGATGATAAACATATCCTTCAGCCCCAAAAGTTTCCTCATGCTCCTTTTCTTAAAAATCAATTTTATTGAGATATATTCACATCCCATAAAATCCACCTAAAATGTACATCCAGTGGCTTTTGATATAATCAAAGACTTGTACTTTCATCATGGTAACTTATATTAGAGTGTGTTCATCACTCTAAAAAGAAAAAAATCCTATGACTGCTGAGTCACCTCTCGATTCCTCTATCCCTCTAATGTAATACATATTTACCAATCCAATTACATCTCTGCAAATCTATTTATATTTACAGGCTATATAAATGGACTCAAACAATATGCAGTACTTTTTGTCTGGTTTCTGTTACTCAGCAAAATTCTCTTTTGTACAATTGATGAAAATATTAATATATTATTATTCATTACAGTCCACTGTCTGCTTTTGGTGTACTTTTGCACAAATTCCACCGCATTATTAACATCCTGCAAAATCAACACTCATTTTTTCTAACTGATGGAAGAACATTCTTATATATTTGTACTATAAATCACACACATCATACACAGCAGTGTTCACTAGCTACACAGCCACATGCTACATCTTTAGCTTCTCTTCCAAACTTTCTAGTTGAAAGGGTTGAAACTTTCCCTTTCAAACACAATCATACCCCCATAATGGCGCTTTTATTATATTCACTCTAACATGCTATCATCACCTCTATCCAATTCCAGACATTTACAATCAACCTTATTACAAATGCTGCACAAATTAAACCTCAGCTCCCCATTCTGTATCCTCATTCTAACTTCTGGTGACAAATATTCTACCTATTAACTCCATGTCTCTGCTCATTATATTTAATTCATATAGTGAGATCATATAATATTTGTTCTTTTGTTTCTAGCTTGTTTCACTCAAAATAATGTCCTCAAGGTTCATCCATGTTGTCATATGCATCACAACTTCATTTCTACTTACAGCTGAATAATAATCCATCATATGCATGTACCACATTGTGTTTATCCATTCATCCATTTATGGACACCTGGGTTATTTCCATATTTTGGCAATTGCTAATAAAGCTGCAGTGAACATTGGTGTGCAAATGTCTGTTCGTGCCCTTGTTTTCAGTTCTTCTGCATATATACTTAGGAGTAGAATTGTTGGATCACAGGCAGATCTATATTTAACTTCCTGCAAAAATGCCAGAGACTTCCACAGTAGCTGCACCATTCTATACTCCCAATGACATAAGTGTTCCTATTTCTCCACATCCTTTCCAACACATGTAGTTTCCTGTTTTTTAATTGTGGCCATTCTAGTAGGTATGGAATGATATCTCACTGTTGTTTTAATTTTAATTTCTCTAATAGGTAGTGGTAATGAACCTCTTTTCATATGCTTTTTAATCATTTGTGTTTCCTCTTTGGAACAATGTCTATGCAAGTCTTTTGTCCATATTTTAACTGGATTTTTATCTTTTCATTGTTGAGTTGTAGGATATATTTATATATCATGCATATTAAACCCTTAATGGATATGTGGTTTCTAAATATTTCCTCCCTCCAGTTAGGTGACCTTTTCACTTCTTGACAAAGTCCTTTGATAAACAGAGGTATTTATTTTGAGAAGGTTCCATTCATCTATATTTTTCTTTCATTGCTTCTGCTTTAGGTGTAAAGTCTAAGAAACCACCTCTTAGTATAAGATCTTAAAGATGTTTACTATATTTTTTTCTAGGAGTTTTATGATCCTGGCTTTTGTATTTAAGACTTTAATCCATTTTGAGTTAATTTTAATATAAAGTATGAGCCAGGGGTCCTCTTTCATTCTTTTGAATATGGATATCCAGTTCTCTCAGCACCAGGTTTTGGAAAGACTGTTCTTTCCTGGTTGAATGGGCTTGGTAGCCTGGAATCTTGGTGGAGCTGCAACTCCTACTCTATAGCTCAATGGACTCACCCAGGACACCTGGTGGGGAGATGATGATGGACAATGGCCATCCCAGGGAATGGAGAGAGTCTGCAGCTGCAGGCAGGATAATCTCACCCATCTTATCCATGGGATATAAGGCCCTTCTCACTTGGAGGTGGAGTGGACATCACCATCCCAGACTCATCAGGATTAGGGGAAGAGCTATGGACTAGAGTGGACTTACTGGTATTCTGTTATAAACATATTGTGATTCAAGCAATGGAAGAAATTACAACATTAATGTGGAGCCAGTGGCCACTGGATGCTCTGGGGGCAGGGAGAGGGAAAAGCAGTTGTAATACAGGGGCTTTTTCGGGACTTGGGAATTGTCCTGAGTGACATTGCAACGACAGATATAGGCCATTTTATATCATCATATAAGATGCAGAACTGTGTGGAAGAATGTGTGGTCTGCAATGTGAACTATGGTCCATGCTTAATGGCAAAGCCCCAAGATGTGTATATCCATTAGAGGTGATGTGCCACACTAATGAAGAATGATTATGTGAGAGATTATGGGAAGTATGGGAGGTGGGGCATATGAGAATCCCTATAATTTTTGTGTAACATTTATGTAATCTAAGTAACTTTAAAAAAATAAAAATAAAAATTATTACTAAAAAAACAAAACAAAACAAAAAACATTGGCCATAAAGGCGAAGGTTTATTTCTGAACACTCAATTCAATTCCATTGATCAAATGTCTATTTTTATGTGAATACCATGCTGTTTTGATCTCTATAGCTTTGTAATATGTTTTAAGGTAAGAAAGTGTGGGTCCACTCACTTCATTCTTCCTTTTTAAAGATATTTTTGGTTATTTGGGGTCTCTTTCCCTTCCAAATTAATTTGGTAATTGACTTTTCCATTTCTTCAAAGTAGGTTGTTGGAATTTTGATTTGCAGATATTCTGTAAATCAATTTGGGTAGAATTGATATCATAACAATATTTTGTCTTCCAAGCCATGAACATGTTTTGTCCTTCCATTTGTTTGGGTCTTCTTTAACTTTCTATAGCAATTATTTTTAGTTTTCTGGATACAGGTTTTCTACATCCTTGACTAAATACATTCATAGATATTTGATTCTTTTAGTCGCTATTGTAAATGGAATTTATTTCCTGATTTACCCCTCAGATTGTTCATTTTATTGTACAGAAATGCGGCTGATTTGTGTTTGTTGATCTTGTATCCTGTCACTTTGATGAACTAGTTTATTAGCTCTAGTAGCTTCATTGCGTATTTTTCAAGGGTATTCTAGATACAGGATCATGTCATCTGAAAATAGTGAAAGATTTACTTCTTCCCTTCCTATTTGGATTACTTTTATTTTATTTTATTTTATTTTATTTTATTTTATTTTATTTTATTTTATTTTATTTTATTTTATTTTCTAAATGCTCTAGGTAGAACTTAAAGTACATGCTGCATAACAGTGGTGAGAGTGGGCATCACTGTCTTGTTCCTGATCTTAAAGGGAAAGCTTTCAACCTTTCAGCATTGAATGCAATGCTGGCTGGTGCTTTTTCATAGATGCCCTGTATTATGTTGATGAAGTTTCCTTCTATTGCTATTTTTTGAAGTGTTTTTAAATCAAGATAGTTTGCTGGATTTTGGCAAATGCCTTTTCTGCATCAAAAGATATGATCATGTGGTTTTTCTCCTTCAGTATAGCCTGGGTTAGAAGGATAGCCTGGACTTCCTGGCCAGCATCCTCCTCAGAGCTGCCTTCCCGTACTGGTTCTTCAGACTGTAGATGAGGAGATTTAGCAAAGGGGTCAGCACAATGTATTCCACAGAAAGCAGCATCTATGGCTGAGCCAGATGCTGGAGTCATGTACCTTGATGGGAATTGCACAAAAGAGCTAACTGAGCTCAGGACAACAGCCACGATATTGTTGGCAGTAACGGTCCATCCCATCCCAGAGACTGCCAAGGGGGTCCTCAGAGCTGAGTCGACCCTTCCTGAGAGCAGCACCTAGAAATGACTGTCTGATCAGTGAAACGTCAGTCATTTCTACCTTTAAACATGAATGACCTTTTGTAGAAAGTCATAGGAGCTTACCTGAGAAAAAAGGAAGTTCTGCAGCATATCAAGGGCTGCAGGTTAGAATATACTAATAATTTAATGTTTTCAGTAGCACTTCAAAGTTTTCAAAGCATCTTTCAATAATGATTATAAAGACAATATTATGATTTCTACCCCATCCCCCTATTGGACAACAATATGGGCACACTATATTCTCATCGTGTGACGGTTCTTCCTTGAAAAGCTGTATGCTTGGTCCAATAATGCTGCCATTGTTTCCAACATTTATGGCTCTGGAAATTACTCTCAGTGTCATACCACATTATTTTAGTAATGTTTCATGGAACAAATGTTTGTCCATTAACTGGCATTTTTCTTTAGTTAAGAAAAGATCAATTATTATTTGAAGTCAAAACTGGTAAATAAAATGGGAGATAAAAATATGTTAAGCATAAGATATGATTTCAAAATAATGAGACTGAAGTTTTTTGGTCCTTCTTTTTTTAGTGCCACTGAGAGTAGTTCCTAATAAAGCATTCTAAGATAGTTTTTTTCCCCAATGTCACTATTATAATTGGAAGAAGTATAGAATATCCAAAGAATGTTCTTTGTTGGTTCTGATGTGTTTGGCTGAAAAATACTCATTTTACTATCATTCTTCACAACTGAATTTGCTCCTCCTAACATTACTGAGAAGCATGTGGAAGAAATCTTACTGTCCCCTTATGGAATATGAGGAAACAGAGACAAAGAAGTGATGTCCACAGTCATGGCCGGGGCTGGTGAGCTACTTTGCCACGAGGCTCAGGAGACTTCCACTAAGCCACTCCTTATCATCCTTTCCTACCCTTTGACTTCTCTATAAGTCACATGCCGTAAGGAAAAGTGTTGAGAAACCTGGGCAAATCTACTTCCTGCTCACTAGTGGAGAGCGCATGCATTGTTTGTTCTGTCTTCTAGTAAGGGAGGACTCTCCAGTTAGAGCTGTTTATGTTTGAGAGATGCATGGTAGGAAAGTGCATGAGATTTGAAATTGGTGAGAACTTGGGCCAAATTATGGCTTCATTACTAGCTTGTTGTACGACCTTAGAGGAATTATCTGTTCACTCCTGAATCCGGGGTTCCTTATCTGAAAATTGGGTTATTGCCTCTCTTGTAGAGTCATACATATTAAAATTGAGTCTGACCATGTAAAGCAGCTGGTGTATAGGTGACTAAGAAATAGTTATTACACAAAATACATTTGGAGATATCATCTTCCAGTAGGAAAAAATATATTGCATCTGTTTTAAGAATGATGCATTTTATTTTTTTGGTCTAGCACTGAATAAAAATCTATGAAAGCCATTTTGATTTCCTTTTAGGAACTCCCAAATCTGAGGTTAATGAAGTAGGGAAATCTTTAGTTTTTTCGAAGCTCATTTTTCAGAGTAGACCATTGAGGGCCAGAAAGAAAATGGATTCTTTATAGTCGCATAGCTAGTTCACAGCAGAGTCAGGATTGGAACCCAGTCCTTCGGAATTCCAGCACAATTATTTTCCTGATACTTTGCAGTACTTCTGTTCTACAGACCAAGGCCACTTTAGGGTGAGGAATACCCATATTTACATTTAGGGAGTATAGTATCATATACCTGAAAAGTCCTGAACCGTAAAAATTGTGACCATGAGGAAATGAGAAGACCAAGTGGAGAAGATCTTGCTCCAACCTTTGGCAGAGTTTATTCTCAGAGCTGTCAAGATGATACGGGTATAGTAACCCAGCAACAAGACAAGGGTCCCAAGGCCCAGGACCACCATGCTGGTCAGGATGGAGACAATGCTAGTGTAATGGTCAGAACAGGCCAACAGGAACACTGGGGGAAGCTCGCAGGCAAAACTTAGGATGAGGTTGGGGCCACAGACGTGCTGATGAGCTAGGAGGAGAGTGTTCATCAGGCTAGTCCCTATGCCTATGGCCCAGGATGCCCCCACCATGCCAATGCACACGCTCTTGTTCATAGCCACCACATACAACAGAGGCTGGCACATAGCCTGGAACCGGTCATAGGCCATGACAGAAAGGAGGCAAGCTTCAGTGACCCCATGGAAGATAACCAAGGAGATCTGAGTGAAACATTCAAGCAGGGATATGGTCTTCCACTTAGAAAGCAGGTTCTCCACCAGTTTAGGCACAATGATGGAGGAATATAAAACATCCAGGCAGGAGAGAGAGAGATGACTCAGGAAGAAGTACATGGGAGTGTGGAGATGGGAATGAGTTCTGATCACCAGCAGCATCAGTAGGTTTCCTGTGATGGTCAAGAGGTAAATCACCAGGAACAGCCCAAAGAGTAGTACTTGGATATGAGGATTGTTGGACAATCCCAGGAGAACAAATGCAGTGATTGTGGTTATGTTGTTAGGTTCCATGGAACATTGCAGTTTCCCTTCGGAGGCATAAGAACTGGAAAGAATGCTTGAATGAGTCATCAGGCTCAGAGCATGCTTAAGGGTGAGGCATTATGAGGAAAGCTTCAGGGCTGACCCAGCACAGATGATGGAGCAGAAACAGTCCTGCCATGTCAGACCTTGTCAGCCTTTCCCGACTCAGGGCAGTAACATATTGGTCAAGGTGGAGAAGGTGGGGAGGACAAGTGTAGAGAATCATACCTGAAGGAAAGAGGAAAGAACAGTGATTATTATTCACACTGGAGAATAAAGGTATGGAGTTGGGAACAGTCTTCAGAGCAATGAAAATTGCTGTTTTCCCGTTCCAGAAGGAACTAAGTTTAAACCACAGAAGAGGCAACTGGCAAAGTAAATGAGCAGTAAACTTTGACTGACTATCTGGCTGACAGATCATGCCATTTTAGGCTCATGTGTAAGTCACTTGGCCCCAATAAGCATTAGTCTTCTCATTAAAAAACAAACAAACAACAACAACAAAAAAAACAGATAGTTTCTAAGATACATTCCAGTTTAGAAATTCCAAAACTGGGAAAACAAGGCTCCTTGGGTATTTCTGGTACTAAATAGAAATCCCTTCTGCCCTTCTACATCAACCTAAGCAGAAGTGTCATGAGTATTCATGGAAGCCTGGCAGGGGAAGCCTTCATTCTGCATGCGAAGACTGCACATCAGTTATTCCAATATCTTCCCGTTCTGGGGTTTCTGTGAATCTATCATGTCCACTATTTTCACTGTGATCTCAGAACCTAGCATGAGAGTTCACAAAGACTGGGTTATTCTCTGAGTTGGGAACAGTGGATTTGCATGAAGACAAGTCAAATTTAGACCCCCTGATGTTAAAAGTCCAAAAACAGAGGGGAGGAAAATGAACACTGGTAAAATGGATATATAAAGTGTGTAGTCTAGACCAGAAGAAGGTTAAATAGTCACCCCCCATTGATGGGTAACTAAGGAAGATGATAAATGAGAATCTGACCTCTGTTCTTGGCTGGTACACTCAAAGGTTCCCAGAGTGAATAGTTTTTGGACAAGATGGATTTGATTGAGGAGGTTTGTCTTCACCTGATCTTCCTGGGCCAGTAAAAGAGTCCCTCAGTGGGGGATACCTGTATGGCATCCTTTCCAATACAGAAGCAAAAGCTGGAGCTCTGTGGTCTTCCCCTGACTTTGTTCTTCCCAGGGTGTAGGGGAAGAGCTGCTGAACAAGGAAATATCCCTGCAGTCTTTTTGTCTAAGAAGAAGCCTTCTTAACGCTGCCTCCCAAATAATAATGACCAGAGGGATTTGATCCCAGCTCTAGACCTTGGAGAGTGAGGGAGCCTCCAGAGAGGCCCTTTAGCAGGTGCCTGCTCTAGCTGAGCATGGGTTCTCCAGGGCCAACTCCTCCTCTGTATCATTCTTGTTTCAGTGAGTGCATCGGACAAGAGGAGCTCCAGTATAGCCAAATTTGTTTTTTATTTAGAGGAAATTCATATAACATAAAATCAACCATTTAAAAGTGAATAATTCAGTGGTATTTAGAACATTCAAAGTGCTGTACAGCTCCTCCTCTATCTAGGTCCAAAACACTGCATTACCCACAAAGGAAACCCCTTAAGGATTTACTTCCCATCCTCTCCTTCCCCCAGCCCCTGGCAATCAACATCCTGTGTTCTGTCTCCATGGATTTAAGTATTTTGGTTATCTCATATAAATGGCATCATACAGCATGTGAACTTTTGTGTCAGTTTTTTTTTTTTTTTTAAGATTTATTTATTTATTTACTTTTTATCCATTTTAACACACCCCCGCCCCCAATTTTTGCTGTTTTTGTGTCTATTCATTGGGCAATTCTCTGTGTCTGTTTCCTCTCTCCTCTTATCCTTCTCTTATCCTTCTCCTCCTGTTTTCAATGGGATTCGATCCTGGGAACCTCCGATGTGGGAGAAAGGCATTCTGCCACCTGCACCACCTCAGTTCCTGTTTTTTTGGCACATCTCGTCTTGGCTCTCCCTTATGTTTCTTTCCTGTTACATCATCATCTTGCTGTATGGTTTGGCGAGGCCTGGGGGCTTGCTCGCTTGTGGGGCCAGGTGACGCTCCCATGCACGTTCTATATTTTTCTTTATTTTACCAGGAGGTCCTGGGTATCGAACACAGATCTCTCCATATGGGAAATGAATACTCAACCGTTTGAGTCACATCTGCCCCCATGGTTTCTTTTACTGAACGTGATTTTTTGAGGTTCATCTAAGTTGTAGTCTGTATCAGTACTTTGTTACTTTTTATGGCTGAATAATATTCCATTGTATGCATATACTACAATTTATGAAAGTCATTCTTCTGTTGATAGACATTGTTTTGTTTTGTTTTGGCTATTTTGACTAGTGCTGTTATGAACATGCATGTACTTGTATTTGGTTGAGTAACCATTTGCAATTCTTTTAGTTTTATATCTAAAAGTGGAATTGCTGGGTCATATGACAATTCTGCATTTAACTTTTTGAGGAATCACCAAACTGTTTTCCACAGCACTGAGCCATTTTACATTCTCATCAGAAATGTATGAAGGTTCTACTTTTTCCATATTCTTGTCAGGACTTATTATTTTCCACTTTTTTATTATAGCCATCTTTGTGGGTGTGAAGGGATATTTTATTTTGCTTTTAATTTGCATTTCTTGATGATTAATGAGATTGCGCATATTTTCATGTGCTTGTTAACAATTTATATACCTTCTTTGGAGAAATATCTTTTTTAGTCTTTTAGCCATTTTTTAAAAAATGTGCTGTTTGTCTTTTTATTGTTGAGTAGTAAGAGTTCTTTTTACATTCTGGATATTAGATCTTTATCCCATATATTTCTTGAAACTATTTTCTCCCATTGTGCAGGCTGACTTTTCACTTTCTTGATAATATCCTTTGATGCAAAAAAAGTTTTGAATTTTATTAAGTCCAATTTACCTCTTTTTCTTTTGTTTACATTTGCTTTTGGTATCATATCTAAGAATCTATGGCCAAATTCAAGGTTATGAAGATTTACAACTATGTTTCCTTTTAAGAATTTTATAGTTTTAGCTCTAACATTTAGGTCATTGATCCATTTTTTAAAGGTAAAATAAAGAGTTCTAAAGTTCCCTAGCTCTAAAGCTTGGAACAATCTTCCTTCATGCTCCCTTCCTCCCTTCCTTTATTTCTTTTCTTCTGTGGCTTCCTTTCTTTCTGTTTTGCTAGGTTTTAAATCTTATTTATGATTATAAAAATAGCATAAAGATAAAAGGTAAGCAAGGTATAAAAAGGAAAACAGATTTTTTCATGCCATTATAAAATTATTTTATTTAATGCAATTAAAATTAAAATCCAAATAGATTATATTTCAAACATATAGGAAGTAGTCCTACAACTCAAAAATAAAAAGATAAACAATCTATCTAAAAATTGGGCAATTTTCATTTCTTCTATATAAACAATGTTGCAGTGAGAATTATCATATACTTATCTAATTGATTGGCTAGGATATCTAGTATAATTCTGAATAATAACAGGGGTAGCAGGTATACTTGTAGGGCTTCTGTATTTAGTGGGAATGGCTCAATAATTTATCATTTTATATATATGTGTGAGGGTGTGCACTTGTTTGTGTGTGTGTGTGTATGTGTGTATATATATCTTAGTTTGCCACAAGGCTGTCAGTGCAAAGAATCAGAAATGGGTTGGCTTTTATAATGGAGATTTATTAGGGATAAAAGCTTACAGTTCCGAGGCTGTGAAATGTCCAAATCAAGGCACCATTAGAGATGTTTTCTCACCAAAGTCAGCTACTGCTGATCCTAGCGTCCTACCTCGTGGTGATCAGGCAAGACGGGTCTTCCAGCCGCTCTCTACTTTCTTGTTGAACTCAGCTGTGGCCAATCAGTCATCTCTCCCTGGGCCTGGGCTCCATGAGCCTCTTGGGGCTCCTCTTCTTGAGCTCAACTGTGGGTGAACCTGGAGTCCTATTTCTCACATGGCCAGAACAAATATGGCGGCTTCCTTTATATCTGTGTCTCTGTCTCTCTGTGTCTCTGTTTATATTGACCTAGTAAAAGGGCTGAGACTCAACCTGAGTTATGCCTTACTAATATAGTCCAGTCAAAAGAGTCACACACCCACAGGAAGAAATTAGTTCAAAAACATAATCTTTCTCTTCTTGGGATTCATAAAAGACCTTCAAGCTGTCACATCTTGAATAGATATTTCTCCAAAGAAGATATAAAAATGGTCAAAAGGCACATGAAAATATTCTCAACACCATTAGCAATTAGGGAAATGTAAATCAAAACCACAAGATACCATTTCACTACCATTAGAATGGCCGTTATTGAAAAATAGAAAATAACAAATGTTGGAGAGGATGAAGAGAAATAGTAACACATTCATTTTTAGTGAATATGTGAAATGGTGTAGCTGCTGTTGGAGACAGTTTGGTGATTCCTCAGAATGTTAAATATAGAATTACCATATGACTTGGAAATACCCAGAAGAACTGAAAGCAGGGAATTAAACACTGATGTTCATAGTGACATTATTCACAATTGCCAAAAGATGGAAGCAACCCAAGTGTCCTTCAACAGATGGGTGGATAAATAAAATGTGGTACATCAATACAATGGAATATTTTCAGCTGTAAAATGGAATGATGTTCTGACACATATGATAACATTGAAGTGAAATAAGCGAGACACAAAAGGACAAAAATTGTATGACATCACAGATATGAAATAATTAGAATAAACAAACTCATAGAGTCAGAATCTAGAATAGGGGGTAGGGGTAGGGAATGGGAAGTTAATACTTAATTGTTACATATTTTCTATTTGTGGTGATGAGAATGTTTTGGTAATGGCTGCTAGTGACAGTAACACACATTGTGAATGTAACTAAGAACAAAGAATTATATATTTGAATGTGGCTAACAGGAAATTTTAGGTTGTGTGTATATATATATATATTACTAGAATAAAAATAAAGGAAAAGGACTATACAATACAAACAGTGAACCCTATTGTAAATAATGGATTATTGCTAATAGTACAGTTATAAAAATGTTCTTTCATGAATTGTAACAAATGTACCACATTAATGCAAGGTGTTAATAACAGGGTGATATGTGAGAACTCTGTAAATCTACAACTTCTCTAATGGAAAAAAGAAAACTAACATATATAGAAGTAGAAAGAATAGTATAACATTTCCTCTGTATCCATCACCCAGCTTAAACAATTATCATACTGGCTGTTACTCAGCATTGACTTCATGGAGCTGGGAAATTTCATCTCTACGTTTCATGTGGAGCCATGGGTCTACAATGTGAGAAAGTTCTATTAGTGAAACGAATAAGAGAAGGATAGGTACTGGGAAACAGTTATCATTCTTTTCCATAGATGAGGCTTGATTAGTGGTTGAGTGAACAACTTCTAGGAGATGGAAGGAACCTGGACCTTTCACTCTGGACCACACACCTATCTCTGGATTTAAGATAAAAATAATCTTTTTTTCCCCTGATTAATTGTATTTTAGGATCTCTTCTATAACAACTTAGCTGTTACCTTCCTCATAGAGAATTCCTGTACCCTGACTAACCCAGATTGCCTCCAAATTCTCATTCCTCAAAATAAGGTTGCAATAAACATTTTTATACATGTTCCACTAGGAATCTAAATGATAACTTTATGGGAACTTTATCAAGGTTAAAAAAATTGTGATTAGAATTTATGGGTTTATCTCATTTGATGAAGTACTCCAACATTGCAGTGGGAGTTTTCACTGTTACTATAAGTAGTTGTGGATTTCTCTATCACTAAATACTTACTATCTAATATTTGGTGGTCTATCAGGTGTGAAGTAACATTTCATTGCTGTTTTAACTCATATTTGCCTAAGTAATGAATTTGAACTTTTCTTTAGTCATTTGAATTTCTTCTTCTATACATTCCCTCTTCATAGTCTTTGCCCTTTTCCTATTGTTTTTTTTTCCTCCTTGCTGCTTAGCAGGAGTTCCTTGTATATTCTAGGATTTATCATTTGTTAATTATAAACAGTACAAATATTTTCCATTCTCTTTTTAAAATTACCTTTGAACATGATGTTTTGCATTGATCATATACTCAATTTTTTTTTGGAATTTTTTCTTCTTCTTCTTCTTCTTCTTTTTTTTTTATATATATACTCGATATTGATAAATACAAATTCATTATTTTTCCTTTTGCCTTATGATTGTGCTTTTAAAGTTTGGTCTAAGAAGTGTTTTCCCAGGGTAAGGTACAAAGATATTCTATATTTTCTTCTTTTAGCTTTATAGTTTTGTCTTTGAAATTTATGCTTCTATATACTTGGGGTGGTAGTGGTCAGTAGGGTTTCAATTTGATTTCTTCATATAATGAGTCAGTTTTCCCAACACCATCTAGTATACAATCTACACATTTTCCATTGATTCGGTGGCAACTTTATCTTATGTTAGTTTCCTGCATGTACATGAGTCTCTATTCTGTTTCACTGGTTTCCTCCTAATTCCCGGGAACACAAGAATCTGCCCTTTTCACTCTTTATCTTTTTAAGAGATTGACTTGGCTGTTCATTAACCTCTATTCTTCCATAAAATATTAGAGTAAGTTTATTGAGATCTTTAAAGTATCCAACAGGAATTTTGATGGCTTTTGCATTAAGTTATAGGTTAAATTGGGAGAAGAACTGAAATATTCATAACAGTCAATTATCCCATTCCAAAGCATCATTTATTCAAATAACCTTAACTGTCCTTTATTAGAATTAGGAAGTTTTTCTCCATAGAAATCTTAAGTATTCTACATTTAGTTAATATTTTTTATTTTATTTTCTATGTGGTTATTGTTGGTTATTGGTGTAGAGATGTGCTGTTGATTTTGGTAATCTGATCTTGTAACTATAACTCTTGCTAAACTCTCACTTTAGTTCAAATAGTTCTGTTGTGTTTTCTAGGTAGATGATTATAACATCAGGAAATAATGAGGCAATAACAGCCTTAGTGCCTCTAAAGTTTCTCTATGAAGGCTGATGCTTGTTGTAGGATTGGTATATAACTTTTCTCAAGTTGAAAAAGTTGAATTTTATTCCTTGTATGCTAAGAGTTTTAAAAATAATTATTGAGTCTTATCAAATATTTTGTGGCATAGATTAAAGTTATATGACTTACCTCCTTTAACCGAGTTGCAATGATAGATTTTCTTATGCTCAACATTTTTTGCATTCATAGGATAAACCCGGCATAATTATCTTGTACTACTTTCTTAATATAGTATCAGTTAGCTAAATACTTGATTTATGATTATTGTGCCTACATTGATAAGTGAAATGATCTTATCCTTTTCTTTTCCTGTATCTCACTTATGTGGTTTTGAAATCAAGATTCATAAAATGAGACTGCTAGCTGTTTTGTTTTTTTGTTTTTCCTGTTTTCTGGAATAGCCCTATATATTAAATGAAATAACTGCTTTTTGTAACTTTGTTTATATAGCCATCAGTGTTGGTATTTTTTGAAAAAGGTAGTCTTCAATTGTGTATCTATTTCTTATATGCTCATCAGTCTACAAAATTGTCTTTTTGCACGATGTTGACATTTAAAATTTTCTAAGTATTTATACATTTAATTTAGGGCTTAAATTTTTAGGATATAGATTGTTTCACATATACTTTATTGTTTTTAAATTTATGATTTTATTTTATGTTTAATTTGTTTGCATTTTAATAGTTTTTCATCAGTTTTCACAAATGTCTACTTTAAAAATATTTCCCCCAATACCCTCTGTATGTGGAGAGGAAAGAAAAGGTTATCAACTCTCATACGTGGAGTCCTTATACCAAAGAGTCCTTTTTACCTCTACCAGCAACTCTCTTAAATTTCTAGTCTTCCTTGCAAATTATTGGACTTCTGGGGGTCAGTGCTTCAGGACTGATTCTCTCTTTTATCAAACTCTGAACGTGGTGTCTGTTAGCGCCTTGGTGTTCTCTTTAGAATATTATCTAAATAAATTCTTTTAACATTTTAACTTTCAGAGATTTAGCTGAAATTCTAAGGCAAGAGAAAAGTGTTGTTTGATACTCTGTTATATAAATGTATCATTTTAAAAGCAAATTTGAATTATATAGTACAGAAAAATAAATGCCTTGATTACTTCTCTAACATGGATATATTTATTAAGCTGCAGATTGTTTAATAGAATAGAAGTATGTCCTGTTATGAATTTATTAGAGGTAGACATTTAGGTTGTCACATTTTTTTGTAATAACAAATAATGCTGCAAAAATTCCTGTGTAAATTTATTTTTTCTATCTTGTTTCATTATTTCTACAAAATGGACCCTGAGAAGTAGAATTAGTTGTTCAACAGGTATGCACATTTAGAAAAAAATTTGATTATCATTTCAAATTGCCTTCCAAAAACATACATATTTTTTTTTATTCTTTTGTTCTTTCACTTAATTAGAGTGTAAAAATAAAATTTGCAGGGGGGAAAAAACACCAAACACTTCTTTGTCATGATTTGAGAGGAACTTCGGGGGACACTGTTTCTATTTATGACAAATATATTGAGTTTAGTTTGTTAAACAGCAGCTCTTCTGGGACTAAATCCCAAAAGTAATAATCAAAAATATAAACAATAGTTCTTGGATTTAATACAATTCTGATTTGAAACTTGTACATCCAGGATGAGGTACCTGAGCTGTTAGAGGCTCGTGTTTAGCATCCACTCAAGGAACATGAGTCTGTTTACAGTACAGAATCTGGGGATAGGGGTTCTCCAAGATACTTGAGGGCTTGCATGAAGAAAAGGCAATAGGGAAATGAAAGGAGAGAAGAGTGCCTAGCTGACTCCTTTCGAACATTATGGTGAGAGAAATAAATGTTTGCAGTGATACCAGTGGTGAGAACTCTGTGACCTGGTGACAGGTTACACACCCTTTACTTTCTAAGGCTCATCAACCTATCATATAAAAACATAGTTCATCAAAGTCCAGATCTCCCATTTCCATCAAGCACAAATCAGGCAAATATTACAAATAATTTTCCTGATCTTTGGTCTCTGCCATATTCATATCTAAGCTTTTCCACTACTGTTCTTGGTCTTTAGATGGTTGACTAGAGCATAGAATATATGATAGAACACAGTGAAATAATAGTTCAGTAAGTGTAAGTGAATTGAACTGAGTTACAATGTATTGGTTTGATTGAATTGAACTGATGAAGGTCAGGAGGTGCACATGCTGGCCAGTACAGAAGCTATTAGCAGCAAGTGGTTATTGAATACCGGAAATGTGCCTAGCACGTAATGAGGAACTGAATTTTAAATTTTATTCAATTGAACTTATTTAAATTAAAAATTTTAAACTGATACCAGTTATTGGAAAATTTTAAGTATGTTTGAAACAGCAGTTCTCAAACAGGAGCAATATTTCACCGCCAGGGGAATTTGGCAATGTCTTGAGACAGTTTGGCTTGGCATGACTGGAGTGCTGGAAAGGGTGGTACTGGCACCGAGTGGACAGAGGACTGGGTTGCTGCTAAATATCTGACAATGCACAGAAAAGCCCCCACCAACAGACTTATCTGACACAAATGTCAAAACTGCTGATGTTGAGAAACCTAGGTTTGGAGCAATTGGGTATGCGAGTCTACATTTTTAACTGAAAATTTTATGAAACCTAAATACAGATCAAGTGTTTCCAGTGAAAAAAATTAGCATATGAATTGAGATGTGCTGTAAATTTCAAGTATACACAGGATTTCAAGGACTTGCTATGAAAAACAAAAGAATGTAAAATATCACAGGTTAAAAATATTAATTATATATTAGTTTCCTAGAGCTGTGATAATAAGTTATACAAACCTAGTGGCTTAAAACAACAAAAACTTATTCTCTCACTGATCCGGAGTTTAGAAATCTGAAATGAAGATGCTGCCAAAAGCTCTAGAAAAGAATAGATTCTTTGCCTCTTTCAACTTCTGGTGCCACCAGGTTTCTTGTCTTGTGACTGCATCTCTCTTTGTTCTGTCTTTACATAGTTTTCTCTTCTTTGTGTGTTTAATCTCCCTCTGCTTCTTTCTTTTTATCTTTATTTTAAAAGGAGCTTTAGATTATATAAACGTTACATCAAAAATATGGGGGATTCCCATATACCCCACCCTGTGCCCTTCCAAAATTTCCCATATTAACACCATCTTTCATTAGTGTGGTACATTTGTTACATTTGATGAACACATATTGAAGCATTATTACTAATCATGGACTATAGTTTACATTATGGCTTACACTTTGGACCACACAATTTTATGGGTTTTGAAAAATATATAACAGCTTGTATTTGTCACTGCAATATCATGCATAACAATTCCAATGTATAGTATAACAAAAATGTTCCATGTTATACTTATTTTTCCCTCTCCCTTCCCTCAGAACCTCAGGCGACCTCTGTCTTTATGTCAATGTTACAAGTTCTTCCATTACTAGAATAATAATGTCTACTTTAGTCCATAGTTGCATTCCCCCATTGTGTGTGTTCATTCCTCAATCTTGGGGATTTTGGATAATGATGCATACTCTGCTTTCAGTTGAGAAAAGGCTTAGATCGTATGGGGCAGATGGATGGAACCGTCTTGCTTGCAGTTGTAAATACTCTGTTTTTGGGGATGGGTGTTGTCATCATCATCCTTTTGTTAGTTGTCCAGGGTGAATCCAATGAACTGGAGAATAGGTGTTGGCTGAAATCAGCTGAGATTCAGGGTTCATCAGACAAATGAATAGAGTGAAGAGTTGTCTCTTGAATATATATTTAATGGGTACAGTGCTAATTATAGGTTCAAATAAATGGGGCAGAAGAACCATGTGTAGGAAAATTATAATGAGTCTAACTTTGGTACATTGAGGAGATAGATTATCATATATTCTAAGGTAAGGGCCACAGATGGGGAGCCAATTTCCTGGGGTTGTCTGCCTTGCCTATAGTGTCTAGATATCTCTAGAGCCCACTGCAAGACCCCTGCTTGAGGCACTGTTTACTGTGGCAGTCAGTGAGATCCTCCTGACACATGCATACGTGTAACCTCTGGAATGACCTCCCAACTCACTTTGAAATCTCTTAGCCATAAAAATGCACTTGTATTTAATATTTCCTTCTTTTGGTCAAGGTCTTTTTCCAAATGCATTGCTAGTCGGTGTTTGGTAATAATCCCTTGGTGTCAGGGATACTCATCCCAAGGAGTCATGTCTCACACTGGGGAGGAGGTAGTGAGTTTATATGCTGAGTTTGGCCTAGACAGAGGCCACATTTGAGCAACAAGGAGGCTTTCAGAAGGTAACTGTTTGGCAATATATAATACTAGGCTAAGTTTCAGTTTCACAAGAACAATGTTCATAAGTACTAGCATCAATGTCAAGGGCCCGACATATTGGTCTGTCCTCCTCTAGGCACTATCCATGTACTCTAGATATTATCGCCCCTCCATCAGAGAATGTAGCAGGAATCCCCAAGATGAGAATTTAAGATTCTGTAAGTTATTTTGTGGGTCTCCACCTACTGTCTGCTTCTCTCTTTTAAAGACACTGTGATAGCACTTACTGGCCTCCAGGATAATCCATGATAATGTTCTCCTCTCAAGACCTTATCTTAATTCCCACATAATATAATATTACTTTTTTGCCATATAAAATAATATCACAGGTTCTAGAGCTTAGGATATGACAGATATCTTCGGGAGGGACATTTTTTAAACCATCATGGGTTATATGTTGAAATTTTAATATTTTTATTTTTTTAAGTAAAATATATTAATGAAGTGAATTTCACTTGTTTCTTTTTTACCGTTTTTAGTGTGGCTAGAAAATTTTAAATTACATGTGTTTCACATTATATGTCTACATATAATCCTTTCAATGTAGTTGGGGTGGTAAGATGGGTGTGGCTGCTTTGACAGGCCCTTAGATGAAGGAATCAAGAAGAGCTACAGAGGGTTGGGTCTAAAGGAAATAAAGAATGGAGAATACTCCTTGAAGCAGGCTCAATCCCAGGTTCTAAAGGAAAAGGACAAAATAAGTTTCTGAAGTTTCCTCACGACCTAGATCATTTCACAAAGTTAGGAGATTAGATTGAAATTTAGTTAGATGCTCTAACACAGTGGTTCTCAACTGGGGGTGATTTTGTCTCCCGGGGGACATTTGCCAGAGTCAGGAGACATTTTCAGTTGTCACAACTAGAGGTAAGGGTACTATTAGCTTCTAGTGGACAGAGGCCACAAATGATACTGAACATCCCACAATGTACAATCAGCCACCCCGTTCAAGAGAGAATTATCTAGCTCAAACAGATCAAGAGTGCTGAAGTTGAGAAACCCTGCTCTAGCAGAAATAAAGCATGTTCATTTGTCTTTTGCATCCCTTACTCATTGTATTCCTTGGGAACCAAGCAAATTAATTCTGAGACTTTGAATGAAATATAAGTAAGGAATAATATGTGAGAGTACTATAAAGCTCAGCTATATCCAGCAGAACTTCTATCTTATACACACATCATGAGTATCCAGCTTAGAACTGGATTCCGTGAGATAGTGCAGTGGCTACCAATCCCTTCCATCAATGGGGCATGTATGTCATTCACTGATTTAGTATATCTATGGAGACCAAAACTTATTATGAATTGGGAAATGATCTGAAAATGTATCTGTTTTTCACTTATCACAACAGCATTGAAAAATAATCCTCTATATGTTAATCATTGGTTCATTGTGCAAGAATTCAGATATGTCATTGAAAAACATTAGAATAGTTTGCGTAATGAATATGATGATTGGTATGATTTTCATCTCATTTAAGAGCATTTGGATCAAACTTGATGCTGTGAATCAGGGATAGAAGAGAGCAAAAAGAGGTAGATTCAATAGGAAGAAGTACATAAGTGTGGCAAGTTGAGAATTTTTTTGATTACAAACATTATTTTCAGGTTCTTAGCCAAGATGATAAGGGCAGTCATCTCACAATTGTAATGGTAAATAATACAAGAACAAAAGAAACAGCCTTGGCAGAAGTGACATGTTGAATATGAGTTGTGATTCCAGTTATGTCATCATCACAGGCCAGAAAGCCAGGATTACTTACTTACTCATTTGTCAGATGGTTACCATGGTAAGAAATGGTCTGAATTCAGTCTGCTATTTTTCCCTGTTTCCCACAAGGAAACTGTTTGCTCAGGGCCCGATGTGCTATGCTGCTGCCTAGGATGGATGATAAATGTTTGCTGACTTCCTTCTCTGGAGTGCCTGGAGGTAAAACACATCCTCTAGCCGAAAGTGACTTGCTGGCACATTCCTTACCCTTTTGCTCCCCAAATATACAAACATTCACTGGAGAATGTTGGGCTAAAGAATATATGTTTCATGGCACTTGGACCAGCCCTACTGCTATATCTGTTCTCAGTAGGAGAGACTGGGGGCACTTGCCTACAGCACACAAGAGAGGGGTGCATGTAGGACATCTTCCTGCATTAGCCACAGATGAGACCTGCTGGTCACTGATGGACTGATGCCCACTAGGGAAGCTGAACTTGCTTTGTCACTTCTCTTCGTAAGTTAATGTTGTTTCACCCAGGGCCTGTTTAAGTCGTGCTTTGTTGATGACTCCAACACCTGCAAACCACACAGTGAGTTGGGACATTAGGAATGTTGTTCCTGGTGGCAGGCATTGCTATGCTCTTTGCTAGCCTCCATGTGGTAAGACTCCTCCCCTGAAGAAGATAATAGGTGTTGCTCTTTCTGACCAATAGCTATGTAGCATTCATTCTTTAAGCCATGGCTTATGACCTCTCCTTTCTCTCCTGCACCAAATTTTTCCCCAATAAGTCTATTATTATCACAGCACTGAGCATCACTGTACTTGACTTCTTATTCCTACCCTTTTCTTTTACATCTGAATCACCCTTGCTGTGTTTATGGTTAGCTCAGTTGAGGGTAGGAGGAAGGCCGCCTCCATCTGCTAATCCCAATGATTGTCATCAATTCTATAATACAAAACACATTTAGGTTTTACCTCAGCCCCTGTGATGGATACATTTATGTGAACACTGACTAATACAGACCATCAGCCATTTTTGAGTATGACCAGGCCAAATGTTTGTAGTGCATTGTAACACTTTTTGAATATCATAATTTATAGCTTGATAACTATGGCAATCATACAACAAAAAGATAACCCTTTAACTGGTAAGACCTGTAGAGATGCTAGAAATTTCATCATTTTTGTCTCTTGTTCCTTGATACAGATTGTCTAGGGAAGTAAGTTAAGGCCAATACCATCTAGCATTTTCCTGATGGGTGCTGAGATTTAATTTTTTAATCCAAAGATTCTGGTATGCAAAAATATAACTTTACTCTTTATAGTTGTTATGGCTTGAAGCTGTATGAACATAAGAGAAACATGTCCTGAAATCTAACCCATTCTTGTGGGTGTTAACCCATTATGAGTAGGGCCTTTTAATAAGGTTACTTCAGTTAAGATGCAGCTTACTTCAATCAGGAACAGTCTTAATCCTATGATTCGAGTGCTTTATAAGTGGAATTAAATTCAGATAGAGGAAGAGAAAGCCACAGGGAGCAAGAAGCTGAACATCAACAGAACCCAGAAGAGAAGGGAGATTCCAGGAGCCACTGCCATGTGCCTTGCCATGTGACAAGCTCTTTTACTTTGCTAAAGCTGCCAGGAGCAATGGGCCATAATGGATTGGCTTTTACAATAGGGATTTATTAGGGGAAAATCTTAAAATTCTGAGGCTGTGAAAATGTCCAAATCAAGGTATCATCAGAGATATCATCTCACCAAATTGCAGGTGAAGGTGATCCTGGATTTATGCCACGTGGCAAAGCAAAATGGTTGCTGATCTCTGCTTTCTCCTCCAGGTTCACTTTCTCCCCGGGCTTAGCTATGGGTGATTAGGTATAGTTTCTCACTTTCCTAGGCCTCCTATCCTCAGCTTTGGCTACTCTACTGCTTCCAGCTGCTGTCTTCTCTCTCAGCACCTTGGGATTTCTCTGTCTTTCTGCAGCTGTAGGTAATCCCAGAGTCCTTTCAAACATGGCAGGAAAAATGACACTTGAATTTTTCTGGTTTCTCCATTTTTATGAGACTTCAGCAAGAGGGTGGAGACCTAAGCTGTATAATATCTCACTGATGTAGTCCAATCAAAGGCCCTAAAGTGTCTAATCAAAGTGATCTAATCAAAAGTTCCCTTAATTGAATCTAATGCAATCAAAGAGTCTCACTCCCACAGTGATGGATTAGTTCAAAGAACATGATCTTTTCTGGCATTTACAAAGCTTCAAACTATCACACAAACTATGAACCAGATTATCAGCAGCCAGGTCAAGAATGCCACAGTCTTGGGGAAAAAAGCATTGCCTTGATGTGGACTTTTTCCCAGTCTGAAACTCTGAGCAAATAAATTTCCATTGTCCATCCTGACCCATTTCATGGTATTTGATTGAGAAGTCCAGAAAACTAAAACAATGGCTGATATTAATATCTTCAAATATTCCATTTATGTCTGATGTATAATTTTAATCTAGTCATTTTATGATCTCAGATGAGGTTCAATGGATTCTCAGTCATTTAAGATTTAATGGTTATATACATTCATTCAATATTTTCCCCTTCTTGTTTCTTATCAGGTGCCAGTGTTATGTGCTGGTGACTGACACCAAAGTCACTGTGGTGTTGGTGATTAGGGGCAACTATTACTCAAGAGTGGCCTGCCTTAATCCTGTGCTGGCATTCTGCTCTACAGGTAACAAGTCCTCATGTGTGGTCCTCTCTCTCCCCAAGGCATCATGACATAGATTATCTTCATCCAGTTGCTGGCAAGACTGTCCATGCATAGTGCTGTCTCTAACATTTGAAAAATCTGGGAACAATGATAATTGTAAGTTGTGTACAGTTGGTTTGCTGTTGTGAAAAGCAACTGGTGTTCTAAAGAAATAAGATAGTAGGCTTGAGTTAGTCATTTACTAAATGTGATCGTCTGAAGCTTTTGTGAACCCCAGAAATCCTGTTATTAAAATCAATCCATTCCTGTGCATGTAAACCTATTGCAGGTGTGAGCTTTTGATTGAATTATTTCAGTTAAGGCCTTTGATTAGCTTGCATGACCTAGGGTGGGTCTTAATTTTCTTGATGGAGTCCTTTACAAATGGAAGAACAAAATGGCACACACACAGAACAAAGATACAGAGACAGGGAGGAACCCAGAAGCTGAGAGATAAGACCCTGGAAACAAGAAGCTGGAATCAATGTAACACAGAGGCTGAGAGGAAGCCATTTTAGCCAGAAGCTGAATGCAATGAGGCTAGAGGAGAAAGCATCTCTGATGATACCTTGATTTGGACACTTTTAAGGATGAGAACTGTAAGCTCATAAATTAATAAATCCCCATTGTAAAAGCCAACCCATTTGTCGTGTATTGCACTGACAGCCTTTAGCAAACTAAAACACCAGCCTAGGGCATGATGTGAAAGCCAGAAGGCCTTTATGGCTGTGTTAATAGAAACCTTTATCTCTTGAAGCCTAAAGGTAGACCCTGAAAATTAGTCCCAGGAGATGGGGTTATTTGTGTGGATGTGCTTGAGGACCTTGAATCTCTTAACCCATCAGATCCTGTAAAAGTGGCCCAGTTTCCATTGCTAGATAATAACAGCTGTCTTGATTTGCCAGAGCTGCTATCACAAATACCACAGACTGGTTTTGGCTTAAACAACAAGAATTTATTACCTCATGGTTTTGAGTCTAAAACAAGTCCAAATTCGAGATGTCAGCAAGGTAAGGCTTTCTCCCCAAAGTCTATAGTGTTCTGGTGGTGGTTGTTGGCAATCCTTGGTGCTTGGCTTTACTCTGCTTCCCTATCACATGGTTATGTCCTCTCTTTTCTGTTCTTCCAGTTTCCCTGCGTCTGACCTCTGGCTCTTCCCCATTGCTTTCTCTTTATTAGGCCTCTATTAATCTGGATTAAGACATACTCTCATTCAGTTGGGCCAAACCTTCACTAAAAATAACATCTTTAAGAGGTCCTATTTATAATGTGTTTATCCCCACAGAGATGTGGATTGAGATTGAGAACATGTTTAAATTGGTATGCAAAATCCAACCAAGCACAGCAGCATTTTTTTATTGGAGACCATATAGAAGCTTTACATGAGGTGGGTGCCTTCTGAGATGTTATTTTCCCTCTCTCCCAACCCTCAAGTCTTGTAGTTTTCTTTTCTATTGAAATATAAAACACATAAGTAAAATGAGGAAAATACACTCATCTGCTTAATGAGTTTTGATATCTGTATATACCTGTGTATCCATCACTCAAACCAAGATACAGAACACTTCATCAGCTTAGAAAATTCCCTCATCCCACTTCCTAATTAAATTTCCACATTCCTCATAAGAAACCACTTCCTGAATTATTTCATCAATGATTATTTTTGTTTGTCCTTGAACTTAATATCACTTATATTAAATAATTTGCACTATGTACCCATTTCATCTACCTTCTTATGCAACCCAATGTGTATGAGATTCACACATATTGCTGTATTAGTAGTTTTGTTCCTTTTAATTACTGTGTAATGTTCTGTTGTATGAGTATATACAATTTATTTTTCCCTTCTTCAGTAGGTGGACATTTGGGCTAGTTATGCTTTTTGGCTAAAGTGAATAAAACTGTCATGAACATTCTAGTAATGCTTTTTAGTGGACATGTATATAGACTAATTGTTTTTTGGTGGATACTTAGGAATGTAATTCTTGGTTCCTAAGTGAGATGTGTGGCTTAAATTTAGAAAATACCATCAAACAGTTTTCCAAAATGGTTAAACTCATTTGAACTCCCTCCAGCAATGTATGAGAGTTCCAATTGCTCTGTCTCCTCACTAACTCTTTTTTTAAAAAATTAAAACTCTAATAAACAAGGTGTAATTTTCTTTGAGGCTTCCAGTTATAGTATCCTACTAGCATTTTCTCTTTCAGTTTCTCCCAACTTCTTACTGAAAACACAACTGATGGCATGAGAAAACAAAACAAAAAAGGTTTATACAAGGCCTTGATGCTCCCTCCATTATCTATTGAATACCTACTAGGTACTGTGTCCAGAGCTTGATATGTTAAATGCTTCACATGCATTTTAATCTTTCCAGCAAATCTATCTGCTGGGACTTATGTTTTTTCCCATTTTAAATAATAATGCTAAGTGTTCATATCTTAAATAACTTGCCCCTGATCACACAGCTGGTGAGGGGTAGAACTGGGTTGTGGAGTCTGTGCCTTTAGCCATAATACCTTGGGGCTCTTTCCATGGATAAATGAAAGGTGACAGTGAGGAGCCCCAAAGCAGTGGCCAGGAAGCTCTTTTGCCCAGCTTGCCCACCTTGCCTGTTCCCATGTTGTCGCGGATTTCTGGATAAATGCTTACTCATTCATCAGAGAGTCAAGGTTTTCCATGTGCTGTATACAGCGAACTCAGACTATTGTCAATCTGTCTTTCCATTCTCCCCACCCTGCTCCCCTTAATTTCTACAAGAACTAGCCCACCCTCTCCTCTGGGCCTCTGTGGCACCAAAGATCCTCATTAACTCTTGATATTGTCAGTCTTTAAAATTTTAGCCATTTAGAATGATTCAATTAATATAAAGTGCAAGAACAGGCAAAATGTATACTTCTCCTTCCCTTAGCTTTATTTGGTGGTGTGTTAGACGATGATGCTTATAGTTGCAGCAGCCATCTAGCTTCTAAAGTGATAAGCCTGAGGATGAAAGCCAGAACATAGCAAATGTATGAAAAGAACCTGGATCATTGATGATGCTATCAAGCTACTCAACCATTTTTGGAAAAATCCAGCCCTTTTATTGAGTCCGTGAAACATATTCTTACGGTTTATATTAGTGTTAATCACATTTTCTCTTACTTGCAGTGGATTATTTGATGCTAAATCTTTGATAATTTTTTTGTTTGTTTTGCATGTCTAATAATTCTTGTGTGTGTGTGTGTGTTATATTTTCCCTGAGAATTAAACATATTCTACTTTTCAAATTTATTGCTATAAAATCTTAGAGACTACAGTGTGTATTTTGTATGTGTGTGCAATTTGGCTCCTCCATATCAGTGGTGTTATGCTCCTTTATTAGCATACTCTTTCTCCTTCTCTTTATTGAATGTTTTCTATAAAGGTATGTTGAATTTTATAAATATTTTTGGATAACTGGATGTTGAATTTTATTTAATGATTCTGTTTCTCTGTTTTCAAATTAATTTATTTATATTTTTACTTGGTTATTTTGTCCTTTTCTCATATTAGTTTTGCTAACTTTCTAACTCTTGAGTTGAGCACTCAGAAACTTAAAAATTTTCTTATTTTACTACTGAATATATTTAAGTAATATTTTATAATTTTAGTACATAGTGTTCTCATTTTCATAATATTCTATATATAATTTTTCTTTTTACATTGACATAATCATTTTTAAGGCATTTATTTCATTAAAAATTTACAAGTCGTTGGGATTTCAAAAAAGTTACCTTCGGTTTTATAATTGATAATTTTATTGCTCTATGGTTGGAGTTTTGTCTATACAACTTATGTATTTTAGAATTCATTAGAATTTTCTTTGTGGTCTAATGTACTATCAATCTGTATAAATATTTCATAGTTGCTAAATTACATATTCTCTTTGTTAATTAGAATATTCTAAAGCTAGATATTAATTCAATTTTATTCATTAAATTACTCCATTCTTTTTTAATATATTTTTGCCTGCTTGTTTATCATATGGTTAAAATATTTCACAAATATTTTGCTTTTGTCAATTTATTTGCATTTTTTAGATATATTAATAATTATAATTTTTGTCAGAGTGATACATTCATGTGGATTAAAAAAATCAAAGAACAGAAAGGCTCATAATTAGCTTATATTATAAATTAACAATTTTCTTTTCCTCTTCTGTAGATACAACTACTTTTTCATTTTTTCTATTTTTGGTTGTTCTGATGATTATTTCCATACCTATAAATAGTATCTTTCTACCCCCACTTTCTTAACTGGTCTCCTATAAGCAAGTCAGTTTATACTTGCTGCTTTGATAGAAGAGGCTATCCAGTGTATCACTTATTCCCCCACCCCCCACAGTATTCTCCATGCCTCTATTGGCCACCACTGCACCTTCACACAGCATCCTTAACACTACATTTCTTGATTTAGCAACCATAGACTCCCCAACTCTATAGAATTTTATGTTGAAAATAATTTTTCTTTAAAAGTTTGTTTCATTCTTTCAGCAACCCGTTTACTACACTTCTGGTTTTTTATCTTTGAATACCAGAGCTGTAGATATTTATTTGCTAAAAAGAAAGATGAAATTACCTCTCTCACACACACAGTCATTGACACAGATACACACTGCTCTTGGGCTACCTGGTTTATTTGACAATGCTGTTATTTTGATTCCTAGTTAATTGAATTTTACTTTTAAAGTTATTATTTGTCCTTCTGCTTAAGTTGATTTTGTTAACCTTGTCAATCAAAATCATTCATTCATTATTACTTTATTTTCTTTATTTCCTGTTAATAATATCAGTAGTTATGACTATTCATCCTAAGTTCAGTTCAATTTTGGTCATATCAAATGTTTTGATATGCAGTATTTCATTATTTTTATTTCTTATTAGTTTCATTTTCAGATTTGAGGTCCTTTTGATTCAAATATTTTTTAGCAGAATACTTAAAATTTCTAAATATTTGTGTTTCTTTTTGTTTCACTAACTGTACATTCATCTGTTGCTATTTTATTACGTTATGAAGATAGAATTTAATTTGTCACATTTCTACTTTTTGGAATTCTATGAGAATTTTCATTTGGTCAATTTTTGTAAATGTTCTATGGATATCAGTTATCAGTGTATACAGTTAGATATATTTTATGAGAACCCCATTGTTAATGTATTATCTTATTTATCTTTGCCATTACTTTTGCTTTGTCTACTTAATTTGTTAAGGACTGTACGAAGCATGTGGAATTCTTTCACAATTATCCTAAATTTTTTCATTTCCCTTATTATTATTTGCAGTATTTTATGCTATGTGACTTGAGCAGTAAAGGTTCCTGGTTGTTAAATCTTCTTTGTGGTTTATAAACAGCACTATGGATTGTAGACTTCAAATTTTGTAGGTGATGTTCATTCAACGAGCAAATATTTAACTGTGTCAAATTCTTTATATTTATGCATTGAATTAATTTTGACTGACAATATTACCTTAACAATGCCTTTCTTTCTGTTTGCATGTTCTACTTTATATCTTTGTACAATTTTTTTAAAAAAATTTCAACCTTCATGAGTCTCTTTGAAGTCTTTCTTTTGTATATAGCACATAGAATTTTTTTACCCCAATTTAGTCTTTTCCTTTTAATTGCTAAGTTTATAATATTTCCATGATTGTTATATTTGTTTATTGTATTTTGTGGTATTATCATTTGATTCTTACCTTTTTTAAAAATAGTTTTTGTGCTTTCCTGGTGCTATTTTGTTGTCTATCTTTGCTTGTAGCCAAGATTCATGCTGTAATTATATGTCTTCTGAAGAATAGTAGATATCCGTTGATAATATTCAATATAAGCAGAAGAAAAAAAAGATGGGAACTCCAAATTCTAAACCTAGTCCAGTTTTTATTCACATGTAGAGTGAAAATAATGAAATTATCAAATATACAAGGGATTGGAATGTGCATAATGTTCATTTTCTTAAAAATCTAAGGAAGTACATAATTCAACAAGATAAAAGTAGAACAATACCATCAGGAATAATGATGGCAATGCTCAAATGGTGGCCATTAGTATTCTTAGTGCTCTTTTATACATACCATTTCATTTAATCTTCACAATAATACAACAAGCCAATAGACACTATTTTATCCCAAAATTCTATATAGGAAACTGAGGCAAGGAGAAATTTAGTAACTTATCAGGGACAAACAATTTATATGGGCAAAGCCTAGTTAAGAACATAAGCAATTGGTGCTATAGAAACAATGCATCTAACTAGTGTGTTCTGCTGTGGAAAAAGGGAAGTGAAAATGGGGACACATTCTAAAAAAGGATGCCAGTAGGTATTTTTTTTTTTTATTATGGGTAAAAATCAAAATTCTCACAATACATACAAACATTTGCAAAATGATATATAAATATATATGCATATATGTGTATTTGCTTACAAAAATGTTGTTTATATATATATATATATATATATATATATATATATATATATATATAT